>OZ010578.1:88723643-88956143 GCA_963932145.1 Acanthosepion lycidas
GTTGTTATTACTGTAATATTACTAATGATGACTGTATCAACCCATAAGGTTGTACCAAAAAGCAACAATAGTATGATAGATGAGAATGAGAATAATAATAATAATAATAATAATAATAATAATAATAATAATAATAATAATAATAATAAAGAGAGTATCGATTCAGTGTTGTTTAAGCAAAAAAGTTTAATGAAACGGTTGGTTGGTTTATTTTACATACCAAATGGCATTCGGTTACTTAACAAGAAACATTATATAGTGCACGAACGAAGTATCGAACCCACTTCTTATGATTAACCAGTCCAACCTTATAAAGCATTTCACCTGGTCAAGTGAACACTTGCTTATAACAATACCTATGAATATCAGTCTGGAATATTTTGATAAAAGACAATAAGAAGATAGAATAATACTAGTCATATACTAATTGAGAGGTTCGATTCTTTTAGTCCGTACCAAACCTATTTGCTAACACAAACGATACATCTTTTTCTTCTTTCAATTGGTCATCGATTTCCTTTATCATCACAGGCCGCACTTCATATAATTACAATGTGAATTTCATTTAACCCCGGAGTTATTTCCGGAAGTCTATTTATATTGTTATAGCACACCACACTTTAATATCTTTGTCCTGACCCTTTATATCGAGCCAAAATCCAACGGGCTACATTCGTCTCAGTGGTGTCCTTCGCTCCCTCACCTACTGCAAGATTTTTCCTTTCAAGTCTTTCTTCTTTTCTTTCATATATATATATATATATATATATATATATATATATATATATATATATATATATAATCATAAGAGAATATATGCTTCATTTATTTTGAACAGTATATATTCGTCTAACGAACTGAGTACTCACGAACTCGTCAGGCCACACTGACATTTGCGTCTAGCCTGTCGCCTCTAAGTGTTCAATGTTCAATTCTATATTTACACACGCTGTTTCAATGATATTGAGCACTTTATCCCATAAATATAACACACATTAAGAGTATATTTCTTCATATATATATATATATATATATATATATATATATATATACAAAGGTAAAATGAGGAAAAGAATATAAATTCAAAAGTTCATAACCTTAATTTAAAAAAGGGCTCAAAACATGAGTACAGCAATATATATATATATATATATATATATATATATATATATATATATATATATATATATATATATACAGACACACATATATATATATATATATATATACATATATATATATATATATATATATATATATATATACAGACACATGTATATATATATATACTCGTATGTGAATTGACGCTCCATTTATTTTGAACAGTATTTATTTCGTCTAACCGAGTACTCTAGAAACTCGTAGAATATATATATATATATATATATATATATATATATATATATATATATATATATATATATATATATATATATATAACACACACAAATGTAAAATAAAGAAACGAATATAAATTCAAACGTTCATAAAATTGATTTAAAAAAGGGATGAATACAAGAGTAGAGAAATAGATATTTCTTATAAACTGTTATATCGGAATATGCAATTTATTACGACAAAAATGCATATTTATTTTGTTGTTTAATTTAGACAACTCATCAGGTGGTTAGGCAAAGTTAACAACCTGATGAGATGCACATGTTCCAATGTAAAAGTTAATAATATATGTATCATTTCTAAAATTTAAAGATATATATATATATATATATATAATATGAAACTTTCATTTCATATATATATATATACATATATACATACATATATATATATGTGTGTGTGTGTGCGTGTATATATATATATATATGTATGTATGTATGTATGTATGTAGGTATGTATATATGTATGTATGTATGTATATGAAGTGAAAGTTTGATATTATTGTAGAACTGTTTCGATTGCATTATGTGAATGTTTGTTCGGCACTAAAACCATAAAATATCAAACTGCTTGCAGAAAAAAAAATCCAATTTTTAAAAATGGCGGTACATATAACTAAAGGCGGGAAATGAAAGTGGAAGGAAAGAAAGGAAAGGCTATCTCAAAGAGTATAGAATTAAAAAAGGACATAATTCCGACATATTAATTGAATCATTTCCTTATAGCAACATTAGGGACGCACGAGTAGCCTAATAGTTAAAAAGTCTAATTATAATGATTAGAAAACAAACGATAATGATATCAATAGCACAATAATAGACAGTTCTTTCAAATTGATTCTCTCTAATTCCTGTCGAGGTTGCTAAGTACTTTATAACTGTTTACGATCGCCTCTTTCGCTTTCCATGGTATTAGCTCTAGGCGGTCATGCCAGAAAACAAATCCAGAACTTTTGCTTATTCATTGTCCCAAAAAGTAAAAATATTAATACTGAAAATTCTGATATGTCCATGGGATAGTGTAAATGTTAAACTTTGGTCAGCTTTTTTTATTATTTTATTTTATATCTCATCGTCCTTTCTTTCTTTTTTCTTCTTTCTTCTCATTTCTTCCCCTTCTTTCTCATCTGTCTATATCTCTGAGACAAGGTATTATGATTACTTACATTATTCGGACTGTTATCCTCATCTTCATTGCCATATGCACAACCTTTCGGCTGTTGTACGCTCCGAACTTCTTCAGGTGATTGAAATTTCGACTCGAACCCTTTATATCGTCCACCTGGGCAGATTGTTCTAGTTCTGCGTGCCATACCTTCTTTCTTCTTCTTCTTGTTCTTCTTGTTCTTCTTCTTGTTCTTCTTGTTCTTCGACTTCTTCTTCTTCTTCTTCTTCTTCTTCTTCTTCTTCTTCTTCTCTTTTTCTTTTTCTTCTTATTTCTTTCTTCTTTCTTCTTCTTTTATGTGCCGTGTTTCTTTCGTGAGGATCAGTGTTCTCCTTGCATGTTTCTCGTCGGTAACTATATTTATTGTTCAAGGTGAAATTAGTCAGATCACAATCTTTCTTAATCCGTTTCCCATTATTAACTTTGACTCGCAGAGACTATATCCGAAGTTCCATCTTTGGCGTAGGATCGACCATTGGTCAGTATATTCGAAACGATATATTCTTCTTGTCTGTGTGAATCCTCTTCGAGAGGTTGGCAATCATGTCTCTACAGAATTACCTGTCCTTTTTAGCTCTCAATAAATTTTGTCGTTTTGACATCTCTCTCAAACACTGCTCGATCATCCATGAACTCAAGCTCTGCAGATAAGCCATGCGTCGCTTTTCTCTGTCTTTCTTACGTTCAATCTGTTTTGTGGGTATTAAATTTTCCAAGACTTATTTACTCAATATTCCTGTCCTGGGTATGACGATAAACTACATCCGCGTCCTGGTAAGACCATAAACTAAGTCCAATAGCAAGTCCTCTGATTAGAATATTTTGAGGAGCAGTGGAAACCACTCCCTTAATTGCTGGTGTTCCCAGGTCCACCCTGAACTGGGGTGGTAACACCTTTTAGGGTCTCAGGTTTGAATAAATAGTTAACCTCTAAACTGGGGTCAAAACACCATGAAAGTGTAAAAATAGGTTTTAGTACCAGAAATACTTTGTAAATAATTATTACAGCAACAAATTTTTGAAGAAAAATTATTACCTGCAATACATCTTTGAAAAAAAAAAAAAAATTACCAGCAATAAAAAATCTTGTCAGCATTAACCATTGAGTTTGATATACAATAAAACAAACCAAACTGAAACATTCCGATGTTCAAATTGCGAATTTAGTTGGAACAAAAGTTTGTGGTATTTGTACATAGAATCTGTGTATGGATTGTAAATTTTGTTTTTATAAGAGTGAAAATGGAAGAAAATGAGATGCATTTTTATCATTTGATATTCTTATTTCCAGAAAAGAAAAGAAAAAAAAAAAAAAAACACTGTACAAATAGGGGGGAAAAAAGTGCCATTTATGGAGATGATGCCATAGCTGAGAGTACTTTTTGTAAGTGGTTTGTGAGGTTCAGAAGTGGAAATTTTGATCTGGAACATTCCAGCAAGCCTGCAGTAATTCATTGATAATGAAACTGATTTAAAAAAAAAAAAATCCAGGTCATGGACATCAGAGATACTCCATGTATCTCATAAGTATTGTATTTGAAGATTCACTGCTCAAATGCAACAAAAATTACCCATTCTTCTTTTATCTTTATTTTCAAGAAAAAAAGAACAATCCTGGGCAATGAAAAATGGATAGTTTACAAAAATGTGGAGCAAAAAAGGTTCTGGAGAAAATGAAACCAGGCTTCATCCAAAGTTGATGCTGCATATCACGTGGGATTGGAAGAGCATTACAAATTCATTCAGCAAAATCAGACAATTACTGTTCTCACTTGGACCATTTAAAGGCATTAATCATGATAAATTTCCAAAATTGGCTAATTGGAAAGGTGTTGTCGTCCATCAAGACAATGCCAAAGCCCATGTCTTTTTGCAGGCCTGGCAAAAATCCATACAGCTTGGCTGATATGTCCTACTGTACTCTCCTGACCTTGCACCTTTGGAGATTACCAGTTATTTTGATTCCTGCAAAATTCCTTTAATGGGTACTTCAATTATCTGGAGGTATCATCAGGAAGATGCCATGTTCTGGTAGGATGGAATCCTGAAACTGCCTCAAAGATAGTAAAAGGTACATAGATCTATTCAACTACATATCTAAATATTGTCTTTGAAATTCACTTAAAAAATGCCACAAACTTTCATTTTGACTGAATTATTGAAATTCTGTTTAGTTTCTTGAACTGAAGAAGAAAAATAAAATTATTCAAAATTTAAAATATTGATAAAGATAAAATATTTAAAAAAAAAAAAAAAAAAAAAAAATCTCTCAATTTGGAATAAGATGAAATTTACCAGAGGAATACTTGGATTGCATATTTGAAAAAAAGTTGACAATACTGTCATGATTTTTTCAGTTGTCATCGAATGTGTTATATTTTTTTCTGGTGGGCAATGATTGCTTTACTTCTGGACACATACTACTACAAAATTTTACTGTAGTTAAAGAACAAAGTATTTAATGAATTTACATCTTATATTTCAACTTCAAAGTAGGTTTGTGAAACCTGTCTTAAATATTTTGTCTGTAAAAGAAGGATTAAGTATTTGATTATAATGATCAGATTTTTATTTATTGTAACACTTTAATTAGTATAGCTCTAATAAAAGGATATTATGTAAATGTTATAACTTGAAGAATAAAGCAATTTCTCCAGGTCATTCAGGTCACTAGCAATACTTTTAATAAAGTTTACATATAATTAGGATTTTAAAATAATCATAATTTCTATAAATAGGAAAGGACATGACTTCAAATAAAGGCTGCATTAAGCAAATACTTAAAAAGCAAAGCTAAAAAAAACTAACTTGAACATGTATCAGTTGATTGAATCTGATTTTAACATTAGATTATTGATTGAAATGTTATGATTACATGGCTTGTACAAAACTTGAATTTCACCTTACCAGAAACTTGAACATTAAAATGAGTTTTTAAAAAGTTTCCAGACAATAAATCTCTTAATTCTTTTTCTGGAAGAAAAACCACTAAAAGAAGTCTGAGTTTAATATTTTTCAAGCAATATTATCAAATTCATAATTAAAATAATTCTTTTCTTTCAGAATGTGTTTCCAGTCTATATAGATTACTCCTTATGATTTTCATATATTCAGGTTTTCATCCTTGTACTAAAACTTGTACCTGTTAGAAATCATTTTTAAACTTTTATCTCTGAAAATAGACTCTTTAAAAATTACAAATTTAACAATATATGCTTCCATTAGATATTAATAAATTTTAAATTATAGTGAATCCAGAATTATATTTTGTAGTTATTTTTATTGTTTTCTAGCATTTCTTCCAAACTATTAGTAATCTGTGGGTGTGCTGTCATAAAGAGAGGCAACACGTATTCATCCAAACAGGTTTGAGTAAAAAGAACCGATATGGTCTGTCCATTTAATTTTTTATTGTATTATTACAATTTTTAAATAAGGTGTTGTGTAATGGTATGACCTCTCTCTCTCTCCGGTCCATTCTGGATCAATTCTTACACTAGTCAATACTGCTTCTGGTCATTGAAGTTGGTCATTCTAATCTGCACCCTGCTCCACCCCATGTTGTGTTTTTTTTATCACTGAGCTGGCAGAGTTGTCATCAGCAATTGTAGTGCTGGTTTGATTATGGCAAAGTTATGTCATGGTTAAAAAAAAAAAAAAAAAATACATATATATATATATATATATATATATATCATACATACATACATGTTCTTTGTAGAGAAAATAAAGAAAAGACAGGAATTTCTTTGGGGTTTATTTTCTATGTGGTTTTATATTGTTCTTTGTACAGAAATATTAACCTTTCCCACTTTGAATTCTATCATGACACTACTCAGTTTAGCTAAGTCTGGAACAAAGCTTAAGTCCAGAGTTCTCTTTGGCAGTTCTGTCTGCATCTGGGGTTGATTTATGCATAAACTAGGAGATGGCTTGATTAAACAGATTGCACAAGCATCCACGATGCTTCTTCCAGCTGAAAAAAAAATTTACTCTGATAGAAAAGAAGAGTTTAGGTATTGTCTTTGCCCTGAAAAAAATTCATAGATTCATTCATGGGAGAAGGTTTACTTTACAAACAGATCAGACTGTTGCTAGCTATTTATGGGTCAAAGAAAGGACTACCGACTCGTACAGCTAATAGGTTACAATGATTTTACTAAATTACAACTTTAAAATGGAATTTGTCATCGTGTAAATCAAGTCAGGTGGATGGGTTGTCCAGACTTATTCCAAGAAATAGTGGACCTTTGGAAGATACGGTCATTGCTTCTCTACAATCAGAAGTAGAGATAAAATAATTACTATGCAAGAACTACCTGTAACATTGGAAGAAATAAAAAATAAAGTGTTGGATAAGAAGTTTATTATTGAAATGAAGAAAAAACTAAGACAGGAGTAAAACAGAATCTGAGGTATATTCAATGTGCAATGATGTTCTTATGTACAGTGAAAGAGTAGTGGTACGTTTGGCACTACAAGATTCCTGAAAGAATTCCACACAGGACACCCTGGTATATTCAGAATGAAAAGCTTAATGAGAAATTATGTATACCGATATAGCATGGATAGACATTGAATGTTTGAAGTCATGTAATTAAGTTCAACCCATGACCAGAAACTGACCGTCCATGGTCATGTATGCATATTGACTTTGTTGGTCCACTTAATGGGACGTATTTGATCGTTGTAGAGTTTTTTTCAAGTGACATCAAACAATATCCCAAATATTCAGATATAAGAAACCAATCATGCAAGTAGTAATTCAGTTTCTACATGAACTATTTGCGAAGTTCAGAGTACCATATTTAATTGTTTCAGATAACAGCACTCAATTTACATTGAAAGAATTCAACGACAATTGTCTCATACCATCCTAGGAGTATTGGTCAGGCAGAGTATTTTGTGGATACCTTCAAAAGGACTCTAAGAAAAGTCAAAGGTGAATTCACAGGTGCTGCATTACAGCAATTTTTATAGGTGTACCGTCTTACACCAAATAGAAATGCGCCTTCAGCCATGATTCTGGCAGAAATTATGTTTGCATGGAAAATACAATCAGTTTTTGACATGCTGATACCCAGTAAAAAAAAAAAAAACGTGATAATGCGATACAAAAAGCTGGAAAGAAATTTTACAAAATTGGTTAAAAGGTTTTTTACCGGATGTATCAGATAAATAAAACATTGGCAAGTCAGAACTATCATCGGAAGAATTGGCAGGATGGTGTATCTAGTCAAAGGACTGGAAATGGTGCAGCAAAGGCACTATAATCAAATAAAAAGTAGGTATTCGACTGAAGAGAACATTACTCTCGACAAGGTTGTACCTATGAACATTCTTTTTATACATTCAATAAACCCATCCCTCAGAAAGCTCCTGACATAGAAATCTGAAAAAGACATAAGAGAAAAGGGGATATGGAAAGGATCGAAATCAACCTTAAAAGAAAAAAAATAATGACTATGTAAATACAAAAGGGAGCGGGGTTATACTGTACCTATGGACTATAATGGGTATGTCCCAATCTGTATAAATACAGTAGAATATACTGTATGTGGTAGTCATTTAAATTCACTTGTAGCTCACCACTAGCAGTTGATTACTTACTTCAGGCCACTGATGAACCTTGTATGTTGTTCCTGTTATAAATATTATCATTACATTTCCAAACTTTGTTTTGGTTAATCTTATTCAGTGACCTTTTCCTAGGTTACAATGCTTAGGAAATTCCTCCATCCCTCTTGGCATCACTCCTATACCTTTCACCTTGGTTGTCATTTTGACAAATCTGATTTATAAACCTTGTAGGTGAAAGGGTTGGGCTTAGCCTCTGGTCATTAATTAGAATTATCATTTGAATTTATCATCAACAAATTTTTCCATGCCAGGTCCATACAATCAGAAATTTACCAGCTCTTTCCTCTGGTCAACTATCTCCATATCTTGTTAGGGTTATCATACTAAGAATCCTGGGCTGGGTCTTTACATTGTAGGGATTGAATGCGGATATGTTAAAATCCCTATGTATTTTAATTCACAAATGCAACAAAATGAGTAAACAACAAGAGAAATAATAATAATATAAAAACAATGTATTGGTTCAACAATTAATAAACATTTATATAACACAATAAAGGTACAAATATTTGTTGTTCAAGTAGTTTAAATTGTTCTAAAGTTTTCGTTTGAAAGATTTGATTTTTGGTATGGATATATACAAAAAGGAAAATAAATCTGATATCTGACTTGGTACTATTCTATATTAGGAGTATTCTGATATTAATCTAAACTTTATATCTTTTGTTCAGTTAGTATAAAAAATAAAATTATTCATTATATTAAGTTTAATAATAAAAAGTGTATAGAATAAAAAAAAAAATTATATTCTTAAAGTAAACTATTGGAAAGAAAGAAAATTGTTTTAAACAAATAAATGCTTCACTCGTTCAATATTTTTTTAATTACTATTATTTTAATTACTATATTGTTTTCAAGGAAATAAAATTGGTAAATTTGCTTTTTACGCCCTGTGTTAAATATTTAATAAAATTTTCCCAAATTGTCATATTTCCGTGTAAATGTACATGCTGAACTCGAAATCACAAATTTTGAAAAAAACTATTGTTTTGGAGTTATCAACAATAGAGGTTCGGACTCAGTCGTGTTCAGCCATTACTGGCCTTGTATAACTACAAACATTCACTGTGGAACATTTTGCGCACGGAAACTTAATTAATGGCCTTTTTACTGCTCTTACTCGTCTAAATTACTGCGCACTTAAGTTGTTAGAAAGCGATGACAAGTGTTTGTTTTTTTTCTGTGTAGAGAAGCAATGACAACTGTTGTAGAGCTTTTCTTTTAAATTAAAAATAAAACAAATAATAATTAATGCACAAAGTTTGCACGAACTTTGAGAAGAGCCTGATTATTTACAAAATAAAAAGAAATGCTCCTTCCTAGCATAGTTTGCGCATTAATTATTATTTCGTTTTCTCGCATTCTTTTTTTTTATTTTGTAGATAATCATGCTCTTTCTTTACAAAGTTCATGCAAACTTTGTACATTAATTATTTTTATTTTTAATTTTAAAAAGATTTACTATAAAAAAACAAAAACAACAAAAAAAAAAAAAACGGTAAATTTGCTTTTTAAGCCCCGCGTTAAATATCTATTCAAATTTTTCCAGCATTCAGCTATTACTAGTCTTGTAAAACTACATTCACTGCGGAACATTTTTCGCGCGGAAACATAATTAACACTTAACAGTAACACTAACAGCCTTTTTTACTGCTCTTAAACAGAACTGATCTTACTCGTCTAAATTACTGTGCACTTAAGTTGTGTTGGAAAGCGATGACAAGTGTTGTTCTTTTTTCTTTAAATCTTTCTTTAAATTAATAAAAAAACAAACTAAAGTTTTTCTTTTAAATTAAAAATGAAAACATAATTAATTATTACTCTTTGTACAGTAAAAGACTAAAGAGTATGGTTATCTACAAAAACAAAATAAAATGCTAGAAACGAAATAATTAATGCGCAAACTTTGTAAAGTGCATGATTTTTTTTTATTTACGAAATAAAAAAAAAAGTAATGCTACGAAGGAGCATTTCTTTTTATTTTGTAAATAATCATGCTCTTTTCAAAGTTTAGCAAACATTGCGCATTAATTATTTTTAATTTAAAAGAAAAGCTTTACAACAGTTGTCATTGTATTTCTATACAGAAAAAGGGGTATACTACAAAAAAAAACAAAACAAAAAAAAAACACTTGTCACCGCTTTCCGGCGCAACTTAAAAGCGCAGTAATTTAGTAAGATCAGTTCTATTTAGTTTAGTTTACTTTTAAGAGCAGTAAAAAGGCCGTTAATTAAGTTTCCGCATGCGAAATGTTCCGCAGTGAATGTAGTTATACAAGAACAAGGCTAGTAATAGCTGGCGGCTGAACGCGACTGAGTCTGAACTTATATTGTCGATAACTCCAAAACGACAGGTTTTTTCAAAATTTAATTATTTCGAGTTCAGCGCGTACATTTACACGGAAATATGATGATTTGGGAATATTTTAGCGCGGGGCTTAAAAACAAATTTACCATAAAATCGATTTATAAGTCCTTATCTTTTCTTCATAGTTACCGTATTTTTCTACCTTGTGAAAATTACCGAATTTTCAAGGGAACCAGATATTGATTCTCTCTTCACAAATTTCTTGAACAAGAAGACTCATTCTGAAACAGTCCAGATGAAATCATGCGTTTAATGAAGAATTGCATTAGTAAACTGACATTTAAATTCACCAAAGTTTCAGAAATAAAAACGAGTAGGAGGCATGTTTTCAAATTTTCTATTGTAAAAGAAGTGATCATTTCTTTAAATCTGACCCGTGGTACTCATGTGGATAGTATGCACAAAAGTTTTGTATATTGTTTTTCTTTTTTGTGACAAACAAAACGATACACGAAGTAAATGGAATGTTGTAAAAAATAATAACGATTAGATAACCACAGAATACTTGGTGTAGTGTCCTTTTTTAAAGGATTCATCAGTGTGACTGAAGTTTTTAAATATTTTTCTTAGAGATAAGCAGAAGCTTAATTCGGTAGGTATAATTGTACTTAGTAATTTATCAAAGAGGAGTTTCGGATTGTTGTTGTAATTCTACCATGCTGGTTGACGTTTGTTCTCTGAAAACTCAAAGCTTTTCTGTGTCCTAGAGATAGTCATGTTTTACAACTGAAGTTGCTATTGGAAACCATGACGTCACCGCTAGCTTGTATTTAAAACTTTTAACGCAACATAATTCTCTTTTTTTCAATCTCAGACATACTGTAAAAATTAAAACATTGCTATCTTTACTGAGGGGGTTTTCATATTGATCGCCACCAGAAGTCACCTTTTTAATTGTTTGTACATTAACTGTAAAAAAAAATATATGGAAACTTACAATAATTAAACTTTCAAAAGTAAGTCATGTTCATTAACTTTATTTGATTGTGTTGGACAAGTGACAAACAAAAAAAACTTCTCTTATTTGCTATTTCAGTCAATTAATTTGTCAAATAATCTGCATTTCTACAAAAAACCAAAGGAATTTTGTATATAGTAATTGAAAATTGGTTGTATTGTGCTATATTCTCTTTTTTACATGTTCTTTCAAGTGTACACATTAAAACTTAAATTCCAACGATAACATTTCTTTTTTTAATACTTTATATACTAGTCATTGAACAATTATTCTCATTCATGTATTAATTTATTTTCTTGTTCGTCATTATTTTTTATTGTCCTTCTTGAAGCCTTATGTATGCGGCTCTCGTCATAATGCTTCTTTACATTTGGCGGGAAGCAGATGAACTGTAGTTATTGACGGCCACCAACAAAATAATTTTTTTGCACGTCTCTTGTGCTTATGAGTTTTTTTTTTCTTTTAAAGAGACGCTCTTACCTAGCCTAGGGGTTCAGTTTTCGTATCCTTTCGTCCCCATAAAATTTTTATAAGATATTTTGAATAAAGTTTAATTGGCTTTGTTGATCTTTTTTTTTAATATTTGATCTTTTAGCGCCAATTTTTAAGCTTTTTTTTTTCTTTCGTAAATTAGTATTTAAGTCCTGTGAATATTGCTGCCATTCTTGTGGGTCTTTTATTTGTGACAACAGTTTTCCCCAACCCAAATCACAATTATTTTATGACTCTTTTTCTTTTACCTCCAGAGAACCGACCTTTTTTGTAGGTCCTCAAGCAAAAAAAATGTTTACGAAAAGTAAACTTTACAGTCTTTACTAATGATAGTTAAAAAAAAATTGTTGCATTTCATGATATTTTTCCATTTTATTTCTGGTGCAGATAGGTCTGACTCTGAACTCTCAAGACTCAAAAAAGGATTTGGTGCCATTCAAGGGAGATAAGGCGCGCATATGTTTGTTTTTAAAAAAAAAAAAAAAAAAAAATCGATCCTTGAAACTAAAATGAACTACTGTTCGCTATTTTTTTCACAACTCCCTACTACTTAAAGATCATTTTTTTTTTTTTCTAAATTTCAGAAGTTTTGCAGATGCCATAATTTTTTTTTAATCTGAAAAACTTAAGTTAAAAATGTATAATTTTTTTTTTTTTTTTAATTTGGCCACTAAAATAAAAATTGTTACCTTTTTTATAGTATGATCGACAAATCTATTTTTGTATTCGGCTTATTACATATATTAGATTTTCTTCTGTCTGAATCGGGGGTGGGAACGTTCACATCGTCTTTTTTCGTCTGAGGAAGTAACCTCCGCTGACGATGTACAGATTCTGGCATCGTTTTTACTCAAAAAAAGCCGCCGACCTTCTTTTCTTACAGCCTCAATCAACTTTTCAACCCGTTAATCATAAGAATAACTTTTTAGCTGCTGCTCTTTCAACAATCATAGGTAGTAGCAGTAAGACGAGAAGTCACATTAGCAACAAATGTGGCCTTGTCGTGTCTGCATCTTTTTCCTTTGGGCGTTTCTTACTCTCCCAAGTAAGGGTACCTCTAAGAACACTCGGCGTAAAGGTATCCCGCCATTCATGCAAACCTTCACATCAACTTACGGCCCTCATCATTAACACTTATCATACGTCAGTGTTTGGATCTCATATTTATTGTAGGAGGGTGAACGATATTTTTTTTGACCTGCATCGAAGTAAAAAGAATAATCCTGTATATATCACAACACCAATCGCCCGTTTTTTGTATTGCAGCATGGCCGACTACCTGATCACTGGTGGGACCGGCTATGTGCCCGATGATGGTCTGACTGGGGCACAGTTATTCGGCAATGGAGACGGACTTACATACAAGTAAGTAAAAATTAATGACTTTATTTCATATTTGTTTGTGTGTGTTTCATTTTTTAATTTTTTAAATAAAAGCGCCCCTCCTTTTTTATTTTTATTTTATTTATTTTTTGAATAAGAAACTTTCCGGGTGAGGAGGGGGAGGAGAACAAAAATAAAATAAAAAACGATAGCGTCTTACTTAATTTGAACTTTTATTTTAAAACAATACGCCTGTTGTTGAGTCTTTTCTGGTTTGTACGATATACGGCTGGCTTATCTCTCGGAAACTCACCTAATCTGGCAGCATGTCTTCGTATCAGTTCTGCAGTTATACGCAGATAAAAGAAAATGAAGAAAAAATGATTGCTGAACAAACGGAGTCGGAATAGTGAGTGACGAGATCTTTTGGTTTCTGTGCTATTTCTTTAAAAAAAAAAAAAATCTTCATTTAAAAAAAAGAATGCCAGCCGCCTTTATGCAGTTTTCTTCGTTGTGTTATATTATATCAATGTGGTTTAATTGAAGACTGATTTTAAAGTTATGTAACTTTATAATTTTTCCTCAATGGTAGACTAACAAGTCTTTAGGGAAATAAAGTAAAAACGAAGAACACGTGGTACCCAATTTCTTTTTCTTCATTTTTAACACAAAAACCGTAATTTTTTCAGGTTTTTTTTTGTTAACTTAAAAGCAACGATTCGAAAAAAACTTAATCTTTCAGAGAATGAAATAAGTTTTTACAACTTAAAGTAGATGATTCAGAGATTATAATTTACATACCTCCACGTGTATGGATAAGTCTTTTTTACCGCTTATATTTAAAAATATCCGCAGTAAAAAAGACATTTGAAGTTTAAAAAAAAATGATTACAAAAACTTTTTTGCAATCATTCTAAACTTTAGAGACTTCGAAAAATATAGTCATTGGAAAAAAATAAGTTTCCGATGTAAATTAGGAATTAACTTTTTATTTTTCAATTTTTAAAGTTAATTTTTTCTTATTTACAAAATTGTAAAAGAATTAGAATAAAACAGAAATTGAGGATTTCACTTTTATTTATTTTTAATTTCTTTAACTTAATTTCACTTAATAAAGAACGATCTTTAAAAAAATAATTACTGGTGATTTTGCGAGACAGGAGGAGGAAATAGCAATCACGTTGTTACTTTGTTTCGTTGATAGTAAAATAACATTTTCATAACAAGACTTAATAATAATTAGTCTTTTCAAAGAACTGATCGTTTTACTGTTTAAATTAATAGGCATTCCGATAAAGTTTAAAAAAATAAAAAAAAAACAAAAAAAAACGTTAACTTTGAAATACTGGATAGTATTTTGTTCAGTAATTCCCCAAAGTAATCATGTCACCCTTAAAAAATGGGTATAGGAAACTAAAAATATAATTTGAAGTAGATTATTTGCTGGATTTGCAAACTATGGGGAAGGCTACTATTATTTTTATCGTGTTTGCAATGAAGTTGCGATTGAAATAAAAAAAAAAATACTCGTCGGCGCAGAAAATGGAATATAGTGTGATCTGAATTCAAATTGAAGCCCAGGTCGTTTGCCTTCACTTTGGGAAAGACATGGCTCGATCTCGTCTCTAGCTAGAAGTGAAATAGTATATAGCAGCCTGGGTCCCTTTTAGTATTGGTAAAACACGAGAATTCAAAGCTAAAAACTGAAGAATGTACTTCAAGATCTCTTGATCTGGGCATCGGCACACGTTTTGGATTGTTGTACTTTTACTTTCACGAAGAGCCATTTTCTTATTTGTTTTTAATACCATCTTTTTGGTGTTCATATAAGACTTAAGTAAAAGTTAATTAACTAAACTTATTTCTTGTTAGTTTATGAATAGGGCTGTTTTTCAAGTTTGTAATTAAGTTATTTCTAGTGGGATAGCATTATATCCACCAAACTGATGCAGGGGGGGTTATAGGTTGTGTGTGTGTGTGCATGCGTACATTTGGTTTCGACCACTTGGCGTGAAGTGTAATAGTTGGCATGCTTCTGCTGCCACGTTGTACATTCAAGATGCGAGCATGCCGCTTTCAATATTAGATTTTGGAGAGCTGCCAATGTATCAGCTAGGTGTGCTTGTAAGTGGAAAGTTACATAATGACATTCTTTCTGTGATCTACTTCTAACCATGTGCTGATAGCATGTTCTAACCATATGCTGATTGGCCATTAGCACATGCTTAATTCACTGATAATTATTTCACTCAAAATCTTAATTTAACTATCAGTATTGATTCTGAAGGAGTAATTGAGTTCTTCAATATTTAAAAAAAATACTTAGCATTTACCGAGCACACAATCCTGGCGGTAGATAACAACTTCAATAATAACAAAACATCTGTTGACTAAAATAGGGATGCAGTCCCGTCACAGTATTTTTGATAAGTACACCTTATAGGCCTCATTGCACAATCGAGTAACCATAGTTGAAATATTGTTACTAGTTTATCATCTGTTAAATTATATTCGACTTAATTACAATTGAATTGTTTATTGAAGCCAGCTAGTACAATAGCAGGTACTGCCACTGAAAAAAACAGCATGCCATGATGGGGGGGGGGACAAATTTAATAAAAAGTTTTATTGTCAAAATATTTATCATTAAGAGGGGAGACCAAAATATTATTTTATTAAATTTTTTAATCATTTCTAGCACATTCAAAATTTTCGTTAAGAATCTTTTTTTGTGTGTCAGTGGTGGCACTAAGAAATTTTAGTGTCTTTTTGTGTGTTAAAAACAGATTTAGAAATTCTTGCAAAAATCAAATTGTCAGATTTTAGTGACATTTTCAGGATTTAGTCACAAATGATTTTTTTTACATCTAAATCACCTGCTCTGAATGAAATTTCAAGAGATTAAAATTCTTCCATCTTCATGTTTATATTATTTAAAAGTAGGACTCCTTGGAGAATTTGAATCATCATCAATTTTCAAAGAAAAACACCATTTACCAAATATTTTCTCTGAATTGTGAAATAAAAATGCAGTAAAACTGAGGCTTTATTAAATTGGAAAAGCTTTTAATTGCATTTAAAAAATAAGATATATTAAATACACTACTATCTTAAAAACTTTTATTCCATGAATAATGAATTTTTAGAATTTTAAAAAAAAATTTTAATTAGAAGAATTTAAGTTTTTAAATCTTTTAAAATTCTGTATTAATTTCATCCTTTTAGATATTAAGTAAAAACTATATGTACTAATCATAAATGGACAACCTCTGTACAAATCAAACGCCAATACTTTACAAGAATTTAAAAAAAAAAATTTGTGCTGATTTTTTAAAATATATGGACAACCAGACAAATAAGAGTGATAACTATAGTAAATTTGCAGCCAAAGATATTTAAAGTTTAATAAAACATTAGATTATGGAGAATATTTTCTTAATTTTTAAGATTACTGAGTGCTTAAAAAATACATATAAAAGGCATTCATGTTAATTCAATTTTTTTAACACCTAAAGCCCTCATAAAACAACAGTAGATAAATAACAATTTGTCATACCTGCAAACATCTTAAATAAACAACTACTGTTTAAAAAAAAAAAAAAAAAAAAAAAAAATGCCTTTCTGTGATAAGTGTAAAGTAAATAATATTTGTTTAAAATCAGATTGCTTATACTTTGAATCAGTTAATATTCCTCAAATAAAGTTTCAGAAGGTATATTTTATTTTGGGGAGATGTTTTTAATAAAGAATTACATTACAGTAAATGCAGACTAAAATGACACTAAATCCAAATTTTTGAGCAAAAAAAAACTGCTTCCTTTTTAAGTTAGTTTTGAAATAGTAAAGTATTTTACTTATTGGAAATAGTAAATTTAAGCTATTAACTTGAAACTAAAACAAAAGCTTCAAGAAAGATTTTTCGTTTAGAAAAATTCATTTTAAACTATAGCTATCATGAATTAGTGGAAGTACCTAAATAATAGGCAATTATTTAAATTATTAGTTGTTATTCATAGGTTTTGAATTCTTTGCCACCATAATTATTAGCACTCTGTTTATCAGTTCTGTTTAGTCAACTGCTTTATTCAAGTTCTTGTCTTCCTTCAGGATTGTGTACCTGATAAACAGTTCAGATTTAAATAATAACTGAAGCAATACAACCTTTTTGTAATATTAAACAAGTTCATTGTTAATCATCCAAAAAATTTCTGGAGATAGAGAAATTCATTAGAAAAGATGGCAAAATTGGCTAAACTACCATATTTGATGGTGTGTACCTTCCACTATTTTCTTTTCTTTTTTTCACTTTGTCTTTGGATTTGTATACAAAATGAGGTATCTGATAGGCTAGTGTTTACCCAGACACTGTAGACTACCTGTGCTTGTAGCTAACCTAATTCTGTAATATTAAATGTGAAGTGTGTTATATGCCATCAAATGCTGTACATTTGGACTTAATAAATTATTGCATATAATTATTTACATGTGGACTATTGTCCTCATTGTTGTTATTGTCATGTTTCAGCTGTTGTACCCTCCAGTCTTCGTCAGGTGTATGTTGGTCCAGGTACTTACAGGGAAATCATGTGACCCAGACACATACTAAGATAAAATGATCTACATCAAGCATAACCTTCAGAATGACTAATCTCTGCCTAGTAAAGCCTGGCACAAGGAAGAACATAACCAAGAATTCCATGTATTTCATTCCTTTCAGTTGTGGCAAATAATATAAAGGGTGAGGCAGTGAAATCAGTCATGGCTGATCATGTACAGAAATAAGTCATCAGCCCATCTGGAATAAAGTGGCCAAGAAAGAATACTGGATAGTTAGACGTCTGAAAGAATATGCTAGGCTATGAAGACCTCCTTAGTAAGCTTAGCATAGAAACAATGATATGGGAGCTGCTAATAAAGAAAAAGACAAATAGCAGCAAGTCTTCAGCAGCAGCTGTAACAAAAACATTTCAGCAAGTACAGCCAAGCATGACAAGCAGCAACATCACTCATCAGCAGGCATGTTATGTTTAAGACTCCACAGAGAATTGAATTTGATCACAGTAATTGGGAGTACAATCCCTGGGGTGGGCACTGTGTACTTGGACTCTGTAGAAACAGGGCAAGCAGTACTAAAATAAGAACTAGATGATACATGGTCAGCGGGACAACAATAGTCCACCTCTGTAGATTAAATAAAGGGTTCAGTTTGGAATTTCTATTAGATCTGCATGTAGCTGATGAAGGTCAGGACACAATGGCCAAAACATAACAAACATGAGGACAATAGTACACATATAGCATAAATAATAACTCCTCATCCCAGAAATTCAGACAGAATTTACTATTTATCAGGTAACCTGGAGTTCAGTATGGGCTTTGAGACTTCAATTTTAGTAGCACAAGGCACCTCATCATGTCTCTTGTCTAAATGTGTGAATGATGTTCATGTTTCACCCATTATCAATTGGTGAAAAACCAGACCTATGCAGCAAGAGCTTGTTGATGATCTCAAGGCAGCTGGCACCACAGTCACCAAGATGACCATTAGTAACATACTACGTTGTAGTGGACCGAAATCATGTTGTGCTAATTATATTAATTTTTGAACATTTATTTCTTTTTTTATTGAAAAAATAAATATTTCACCCTCTACTAACCAGCAATCATTCAGGTCCCACGGGCTGGTTATGTGACCAGGAGGCATATAGACTAGTCCTATTACTCAATTACTACTCCTAATCAAGTAATCATTACCTGTATAAAAGACACTTAATTCACAGAATCCTTCAAGGAATCAGAATCTAATCTCTCCACAATGGGCAAAACAAAAGAATTGTCTAAGGACACTCAAGACAAAATTGTATACCTGCACAAGACTGGAATGGGCTACAAGACGATTGGCAAGCAAAGTGAGGAGTCAACTGTTGGTGCGATAAGAAAATGGAAGAAACCCCAATTAACTATCAATCTCCCTTAGTCTGGAGCTCCACGCAAGATCTCCCATCGTGGAGTGAACCTGATGATGAGGAAACAACCCAGAATTATGCAGCAAGATCTTGTTGATGATCTCAAGGCAGCTGGCACCACGGTCACCAAGATGACCATTAGTAACATACTATGTTGTAGTGGACTGAAATCATGTAGTGCTCACAAGGTCCCTCTGCAGGCCCATCAGAAGTTTGCAAATGAGCACCTGGATAATTCAGAGGAGGGTTGGGAAAAAATGCTGTGAGACTAAAATTGAGATTTTTGGCATCAACTCAATTCGCCGTGTTTGGAGGTGGGGGGGAGCTGACTTGGACCCCAAGAAAACCATCCCAACCATTAAACATGGTGGTGGAAACATTATGCTTTGGAGCTGTTTAGGGGACAGGACGACTACACCAGGTTGAGGGAAAGATGTATGGGGCTAAATACAGGGAAATCTTGAGTGAAAACCTCCTCTCCTCAGCCAGGATACTGAAGATTGGTCATCGATGGGTGTTCCAGCATGACAATGACTCGAAGCATACAGCCAAGGCAACAAAGGAGTGGTTGCCCAAGAAGCACATTAAGGTAATGGAGTGGCCTAGTCAGTATCCGGACCTTAGTTCTTTAGGGAATCTGTGGAGAGAGCTGAAGCTTCAGGTTGCCCAACGTCAACTTACAAATCTTAAGGATTTGGAGAGGATCTGTAAAAATTCGGTAACCAACTGCAGGAAACATCTGGCTGCTGTGCTTGCCAGCAATACGTATTTTCTCCACTGTAGATACAGGAAAATGTGTTTTTACTCTAGTTATCTAGTTCTAGATATAGAACAGAAAGTTGTGGTATAAAATATATAATAAGCTAAGATGAACAAAGGTCTGTACAAAATAGTTTGGGGATTTAACAAGAAAAAAAAAAATTTCCATTTTATGAATTTTCAGATTAGGAAAAATATTTTCTAAATTACCAAGAGGTTCAGTGAATTGGTAAAAAACCAGACCAGTTTCAAGAAATTTATCCCGCTTCAAGATATGAGTTAGGATTTCCAGGGTATCACATCTTACAAAGATTTAATCATTTTAATTAGTGTTCAAGAGAAGAGCAACTTATTAAAAGAAAGGAATTGGTGTTGCCACTTTTTGGTTTAGTATTAAACTTTTTCAATCTTATAGTTGAGTCTTTATAATAACATACTAGAGATTCAATTTGAACAAAGTGCATCAATTTCCTTCAAGTATTACTTAAATACGAGAAAAACGCATGAAAATTTCACAGCTTTCCTATTTAAGTTTTCTGATAAATTTTAACTCTTACGTTGATGACTGAATAAACACATAGTAAGTTCTATGACAATAAAATATCTGTAGAAAATACTTACCATGTCATTAAATATGAATTGAACAACTTTAACAAAATATTGCAATAACAACCATAAGCTTGAATACTGGTTGCTATTTTAAGTGGGTAGAAATTAAAAAATTTGAAATCGACTTTATTTCAATGAAACAGCAGTTAAGCACTTCTATCTTCCCTTTCTTTCATTCATTCATTTTCTCACCGAAATCAAGCCATGTCTCCCACCTCTTTCAACATGATCAAAACAGAATAGTTCATTAAACACTTCTATCTTTCCTTATTTCTTTCTAGCCAAATCCACATCTTACAAACATTCTTAATAATTTAGAAGATTATGCTATTCAATTTAATTTATGCTAATTGGATTTTTGACATTTGCCTTACGCAGCTTCCATTGTACAATATTGTGCATATGAAAAATGGCATGTTTATCAGTCTCCATCAGTTCTTGGCCTTTTGGCTGCGATCAAAGTTATATCTGTTATCCACTTAATCTGATTCTCTCTCCACACATCTATCTTCCTTTCTTTCTTTCATTGAAACCAAGTAATATCTTTCCCCACAATCAAAATGCAGAATAGCTCATTATTTACAAGGTTACATAAGTAACAATATGCTAACAAATGGAGGGACAAGTACAACAGGATTGTTTTTACATATTTTACTACCACAATATCATTCATTAGACACCTGTCTAAACATTTTATGGGCCATAATTATAGTAACCTTAGAAAATCTTTGTCTTCAATATATGAAAAAAATTTCAAATAGCAATGATCACAGCCACAGCTCGGATTTTGAATTAAAGAATAGTTATACAACATCTTTAGGTGTTTCTTAACCTAGCAAATATTAGGTTATAAAACAAAGCTTTTACTAAAAATAAAAAAAATTCACTCATTTCTACAATCAACTAATTTCTTAAAATAAAAATACTTCTCACTTAGTGGTGAGCTTTTAATGTAAGTAAATTTTTTGTTTTGATAAAAACTTATAAAATTTGATTATGAACAGTTGGGATTATAGAACTTACCCTGAGCAGGAAAATTAAGGACATTTGCGTGTAAAATTATTCACGTTGATTCAACATGTTTGAAAATAGTTTGGATTTTTATAAAAACTACAGGAAAATTTAATGTTATTCATTTTTAAAACTTTAATATTTTAGCTTTTTGAATTTATTTCTTAAACATTTTGATGGTGTGTTTATGCTACTAAAATATAAATGAAGTTAATATTTTGATTTCGGGAAGGTTCTGGGGTGATGATTAAAAGTTAGTCAGCAGCCCTAGTCTGTGCTTATTAAGACTATAAAAAATTTAAAGACTAAAGTATCTCTACATTATTTTCTTTTTATTTAGCTAAAAAAAAAAAAAAAGATATGGTTAACTACCAAATATCTAACAGTGAAATATCTAAGAAAAATATTTATTTCTTGTGTTCTCATCCATTTAAAATCCTTTTTTCTCTTTTTAATTAATCTTAAAAGTCTCTTAAAAGTTTGTTTTTTTGTTTTTTTTTTTTTTCTTAAAACTTTTTATTCTAATTTCAGTGACTTTCTTATCTTACCCGGTTTTATTGACTTTGCCTCTGAAGAAGTGGTGAGTATTAAGGTCTTATAAAGCAAATTAATTATATGGAAAATGCTTACAGATGGTTCTTGACCATATGTTGGGCATTAAAACATTGAAAGTTTCTGGACTAGGACTTAAAAAAAAATACTATTGCTGTAATATATTTCAAACATTGTTTAAATTTGACTGCTACCTTCTTTCAAACATGCCCCTTGGGGACAAACAGCAATCTCGCCCAGGAGCACAAACTGCACAATATTTGTTCAGGTTTTCTATGAAGATCTCTTACAAGACTCTATAACTGATTCTAATCATCTGAGATTCTGATGAATTATTTACCAATGATACCCATGAATGAATTCAAACTACTTTCCTGTCGCTGTTTATTGTTAGTGATTGATTGTTAGTTCTGAAAGTTTCTTGAACAAACACTTGACCTTAAAATTCATTTTTCATTCGAAAACTTGTTTTCAACTTAGATTGTTCTCCAAAAGCACAGTGAAGCTTTTCAAATTTTTCTTTACTAGATTTGCTGAGCATCACACAAAATTTAACTCGGGCACATTATTCACATTAGTCAGCTTTTGTAAAGATTGCAGAGCTGTTATGACATTTTTTTTAAATCTTGAATACTAGAAGACAATATTGGCCAGCTGAGTCAGATTGGTAACTGTGCACATGATTCTGTGAAATGGTACAATCACAGCATGTTGTCCAGGAACTTTTTCATACCCTCTTATAAAACTTATAACCTTTACAATATCTTTAATACTTGCTAATAAGGATGGAAAATACTAGATATTGCCATCTTTAATGATGAAAAGGGAGACGGTGTTTTGGAACAGTTATCATTTTATCACTGAAACTTATTCTCTCCTCTTTTAAGAGCTATTGGATTATTATTGGTTTTTACAGGATTTGCTCTATCTACAAAGAAGGTTTACTCTTTTTGCCATGGATAGAGTAATTAGTTTTTGATTCTCACCTATATTAATCAGGTTCCTAGAACATTTCTTTCTCACTAAACAATTACCATATTTGATGGCATATAAGGTGCACTTTTTTTTTTTTTTTTTTTTTTTTTTTTTTTTTTTTTTTGCAAAAAATATCTTAAAATTCCCGTGTCTTATATGCCATATGTAGGTTTAAAATTTGTGATAGTTGGTTGAAACTAGCTACCTGACAACTATTAGCTTAGGCTTTAGAATAACTTTCATATATCTATTGTCATTATTTAAAAGGCTATTATGCAGATTAAATTGTTATCATTGATAATATTCATTATATTAATTTCATCACGTTTAATATTAGTACTTTATTTCACTAAAATTATATGCAATAAATTCAAGTTGTATATTTGTTTCATTAATATTTTTCTTGTGATAACCTCCGGTTGCATTGGTATAAATACAATCAGAATTTTTATATCTTATTTATTCCATGAAGATGTTTACAAGATGCAGTTTGTACAGATGATATATAAAGGAAAATTTTTGACTAAATTTCACTCCTTTGGATATAACAAGAAAGAGGTTAAGCTACACTGTTGCCTACAAGCTTCATGTAATAAACTATGCTAAAGAGCATGGAAACAGAGCATCTACAAAATATTTTGCCCATGACTAATGTTGGTTGTAAGTCATGTCTGTCTACTAATTTTTATTAACTAAAGTTTTTTCTTTACAAATATAACTTGAAATTTAAACAATCGCTTTTCAAAACTAAATTCTCAATGTATCTTGCTTCTACTCTCTTACAAAATAGTAATTAACTTCATTTACAAAGAAATGTTTGCTAATGTAGAATGTTTAAAATAGAACTTTATTTACTTAAAAAAATCTAAATTCCCCCTCTAAAATACTTAATTTTTCGAAGTAAGGCTTGCTATAGTTTTGCTTTAAAAAATGATTACATTGAATGTTTAAATATATCTTAATTTATGTTCATTTACTTTTTTTATTAATAATAATTTGTAAAACAATGAACTTTTACCTAAGTTTGATTTAACATTAACAGAGTATTTATGCCAGTATTTAAATCGAAAAATAGTGTCTTTTAAATAAGACTTCCACCCCAGCATGGTATTGGTAGTGTGGTATTTTCCTAAATTTTGTTATTTTGTAACGAACCAAAAATCAATGAAGTTTATTTTTTAAAGATTTAAAAAAATATATTTTCCATAAGATGGCCGAAAAACATCAATAAATTGTGAAATAAGAAGCTATTATTCAGAGATCTTCTGAGCAACACCACGTATCACTGCTAGTGGTGGATAAGTAAAAGCTTCCTAGCTGACTTTTAAGGAATTTTGGCTTATAACTAAAACTGCAGCATTGTTTTGATGGATTATTGTTCTTTTTAATTCGAAACAGTTTTTGTTGTTACCTGCAGTTGGTCTAATCAGGAGTAGTAGTATTCCCTTCCAGTTCAACAGTATACAATCACAGTTTTTATATGAGGACTGGCTTTTGGAATGATTAGTAGAGCTTAATTTTGCTTGAATAATTTAAGCTTTGCCATGTACAATATTGCTTATTCTCAAGTAATGCATCACTTGATTGAATTGGCTGTGTCACATTGTTCAATGGGAAATCTTCAAAAGAATCTTTTCAACCCACTTTTGACATGTTCAGTCATTCACAGGAATTTTCTCTATAAATTGCACAAAACGTTTTTGCAATTGAGTTGCATTTTTACCAATGTTTAAAATATTGCCTATGCCAAAATTGTCTTCACATTGAAGAAATTTATGTCTAGTATTAACGTTATCTTCCTTTTGGTCAATTTCTTTCTGATGTCACAATTTCAATTGTTTTTTTTTTTTTTTTAATCTCTTGGTCTTGAATTAAATTAAATCTTATGGTTGATTTAGCAATTTTGTGATTTATAGCAGATGAATAGTAATAAATCATAATAGGGTTTATGTTCAATGGCATTCTCTTGGTTGTTAAATATCTGGATGTTATACAAGCTATTAAAGTGTAAGTAGTAACTCTCTTGCCAGTGTTGAAAAAAGATTACTGAAATTTTTTTTAATATTTATGACTTTATCACTAAAACTGCTTTAATTTGCCATCTGAGGGAAATGTTATTGCTCTATAGCATTATGCCATGGAAACTTGTAAATATTTGTTTTGGATTTGGCTTTCTGTTTGTAAAGGATAATTTTCTGCATTTTAGTTTATTTTTCTATTTTATTGGTAGGGATGAGTCTAATCTACTAACAGCCATTGCTCTTTAATCTCTTCTATTCCATAAAAAGCGACCTTGGAAGAGCTGAAAGGAATAAAAATAGTTTCTATGAAGAACTTAAAGATATTAGGAATTACAGACTCCCTCCCTCTCTCTCCATATTTTCCTCTTATTGCAATTTTCTTTCTTGCCACTTTGGAAGTGTAGTGGAAACAGGAGGTGGGGGTTGTCAGATCAGTTTACCTGTTGATTCTTTTCTAACAATTTAATCTTCTTCTTTGGTCAGTGTATTCTGTAGCTAAAATTGACACTTTGTTATTAAAATCTTGTCTGCCCTACAGGCATCTTATTTAATCTTTTGCCTCAAATTGGATGGAAGTAGGAAGTCTTCCAGACAAAAATAGACTGGTAAATAATAGTTGTTTGCCTGTATTGAAAAGATTGTTGGAATTCTTTTACTTTTGGCTTTTCACTAAAACTGTGCATTACACTGCATAAAACTAATCTTGTTGCTAAATACCGCCTCTTTTTAGGTAATTTTTGTTGATTTTAATAGTAGTTCATGGAGCATTAGTTATTGACCTATAAAATAGGTATCTTAAAATAGTAAAACAAAAGGGTATATGTTTTAAGATATTAAACAAAATAATTGTCATTTGTCTGTAATAAAAAGTTGTATGGTAAATGAATTCCCTGGAAACTTTAACAATGCTAGGTAACATTATTAGTTTATAGGATAAAAATAATTTTCTTTTCAATGCTAGTCAACTCTGTTCTAAATAGCTATTGTCTGTGCTGTTATTTTAAGATAGCACTTTTTTGCAAGCATTACATTACTTTTTTTTTTTTTTTTTTTTTAAATATTGTTTTGTGTTAAGTAACAATTACTGCTTGTGTAGACCATTGTAATAAGTTAAGCATTTTGTTTAACTACTTTAGGAGGGAATTTAGAAGTTCTTTCAAGGAAAATATGTGCCTTCACTCTCTAAAAAGTTAATGCATTTTTTTTTTTTTTTCTTTACTGACAATAGAGATAGATATATATATATATATATATATATATATATATATATATATATATACTGCTTTAGCTTTCTCACTTATCAGTTACATTTTTCCTCTTGGTTATAAAATCAGCTTTACTTGAGGCATTGTATGATAGTTATACTCTATTACTGTATAGACCAAACTTTAGATATAATAAATTCTATTTATATTCACTTTTAGAGATTCTTAAATTAGCAAGTTTTCTCAGGTCTGTAACATTTAAAAAAAAATTTCAATGGTAGATTGCTTTTAAATTTTTAGATTATTTGCTTGAATGTGCACTCATTAAAGTGTCTTTTCCCCCTCCCTCCCTCCGCCTCTCTCTCTCTCTCTTCTATAAAAATTGGTAAGAAACTTATTTAACTTGTCTCTTGTACAGGATTTGACATCAGCCCTGACCAAAAAAATTACACTGAAAGCTCCTTTAGTGTCTTCACCTATGGACACAGTAACGGAGTCACAGATGGCTATTGCCATGGCAGTAAGTATTTAATGTTTTCTATTTTATCATCACAAATTCACATCTCCCTTTGTCTTGTAATTTAATCTGTATGATAAATGAATCCGACTTGAGTGTTAGTCACTTGTAATCTTTATTTCTTTTTAACAGCTTTGTGGTGGTGTTGGTGTCATTCATCATAATTGTACACCAGACTTTCAAGCAAATGAAGTGAGGAAAGTCAAAGTGAGTTTGTTTTTCATTATTTCTTCTCCTCCTGCTACTCTTTTTTATTAAATTTTGACTTCTTGAAACTTAAAAAAAAATGTCTTTGTTGTAATAAATCATAAATACAAACACTAAAAATATTGTAGATTTTTAAAATATTCTCAAGATTATGGAAAATCATAGATTTTTTTTCTTTCTCATATTCTATTCCTTATAGTCTTACAAAAAATAAAGGTTGTTAAGTACTGTTTTTCTGTTAACTCTTATGGCTGAATTAGTTGTGATCATTTCTAGATTGCAAATGCTGTGCTACAATTGTTAGTAGATATGATTAACAATGCATCTAATGGCAGTCAACAAAAGTCTTTCATTGTATTCGTAAAATCTAGTGATAGTTGTGTTAATAAATGAGAAAATTGATAATGGTTAAAAACAGAGCCTATATGGTTATATCTCTTTAGTCTTGGAAACTTGTCACCATTGCTAGGTTATAGAAAATGCCCCAAAACATTGACTGCTCATGTATTAAAATTTAACTTTTTTTTTTCTTAGCAGTGCAGAGAATAAAATATCATTTATTTTGTATAATATACGGACAAATGAAAATTACCTGACTGTATTTCTTTTTTTTTTTTTTTTTTGGTTACATTAAAAATATTTAGGAATCAAACACTATTTGTCTAATTTTATGGTAAAATGTTAAAAATTGTTAAAGTTCTTCATTTTGACTTTAAATTGTTGATTTTTTTTTTAAATATCAATTTTTAACAATTTTAAGAATTGTTCAATTCAACCCATATAGATCAGCTCTAGTTGCAAATTCACAAATTAATGGTAGCAGATAGAAAAATGAGAAAAGTTGATAGAACCTAGATTAGAAATACAATCTACATATGGTATTAGGTTTGTTTACTTTGTGTATATTATTACACTCTTTAGGCTTGTAAAATTATAACTGCTAAGAAATGTAAAAAAAAAAAAAAAAATTTTTTTTTTTTTTTTTTTCCCTTTTTACTGTCAGAAATATGAACAAGGATTCATTCTGGACCCGGTTGTGATGTCACCAAACCACACAGTGAGAGATGTTGTAGAAGCTAAAAAGAAATTTGGATTCTCTGGTATTCCAATAACAGAGAAAGGTCACATGGGTGAACTCCTTGTAGGGCTTGTTACTCAAAGAGACATTGACTTTCTCACTATGGACCAATATCACACAAAACTACATGAGGTAAGTTGGCTTCGTGCATGAAAATTTGCTTTGTTTTCTCAAATCTTGTCAAAAATGTAATTAGTGAATTAATACCTGGAAAGAGTAAATTGATATTGGAATGCTTAAAAAAGTAACTGAAGATTTAACTTTAAATTTGGAACAATACTTTTGTTTGTAAAACTGCCATTTTGTTTATGCATGTGTGAAAGATATTTTTTTGCCTTTCACCATTTTTGTTCTGTTACAGGTTATGACCAAAAGAGAAGATCTCATTGTGGCTCTTGAAGGAGTTAATTTAAAAGAAGCTAACCAAATTCTACAGAAAAGTAAAAAAGGTTTGTATCCAGATTTCCATCTATTTTGTACTTTGCGATTAGCAATAAAAAATACTAGTTTGATTTCAATTGTAATGATATTCCTATCATAGTATGACATTTTTCTTTTGTATAGCACTTTACCCTTTCCAATTAGATACAATACCCATTTTGCTTATTCAGATATTTTCTTTAGAACTCTGATTTTTGTTATTACAGGTAAATTACCAATCATCAATAAAGAAGGGGAGTTAGTAGCATTAATAGCTCGCACAGACACAAAAAAGAACAAAGAATTTCCATTAGCATCAAAAGATGAAAAGTAAGTTGACAGTGAAAAATTCTTTTTTGCTTTTTCTTAATATGCAAAGAATTTTCAAGTGTTTCTGGAAAATTTAATTTAGTTGTACAGAAAATAAAAACTTTTATTTAAAAGAATAAGCATTTGGTGTAAGCTAGCTTATTCCTTTTTTTTTTTTTTTTTTTTCTTTTCTAGGAAACAGCTTCTTGTTGGGGCTGCCATCAGCACACATAATTGTGATTATGAGAGATTAGATCTCCTTGTCCAGGCCGGTGTCGATTTTGTAGTACTAGTAAGTTCACTTTTCTCTTCTCTCCCCCTCTCTCTCTCTTTCTCTCTCTCTTTCTCTCTTTTTACTTTAGTTTTAGATTGAAATATTTTGAAAGTCTAATCTTCAAAAATTTATCAATGATGTAATTTTTATTTATTTTATTTTATTTTTTATTTATTTCTAAATTATTCATTTTTAATGTTAAGTCTATAATAATTCATTTGGTCAAAATGTTGTCACCAAAATTGAATGTTTGTACAATTAATGAACAATTCTTAGTTTAATTTAATTTCTTCTCATCCAGGATTCATCTCAAGGTAACTCTATCTTTCAAATTAACATGATCCGAGGAATTAAACAGAAATATCCAGATTTACAGATTGTAGGTGGAAACGGTAAGATTATTTTTATTGTTTTCCTTTTTCTTTTTTACATTGTCTCTGTTGCTCTATACCTTAAGTGGAATCTGTTGCTTTGAGAATTTATGGCTTAAAAACAAACAAAAAAACTGCAGTTTTATCCCTTTAGTAAAGGAAATTGCATTCTATATTGCTTTTTAATCCTTCTAAAATTGATTGCTAGTAGTCTAATTTGAAGTTATAAAATGTTTTTTATTTATTTCAGTTGTGACTGCAGCTCAGGCTAAAAATCTCATTGATGCTGGCGTTGATTCCTTACGAGTTGGAATGGGCAGTGGTTCAATTTGCATTACTCAAGAAGGTAACCATTCTTCCTTTATAATCACACATGTGCGCATATATATATATATATATATATATATATATATATATACACACAACAGGTGGATGGTATTCATTTAAAATACCAAATGGATTTTAATCTTAATGGGTGTTTTTGTTATATTTCAGTAATGGCTGTAGGTCGCCCTCAAGGTACAGCAGTTTACAAAGTAGCTGAGTATGCTCGACGTTTTGGCATTCCTGTGATTGCAGATGGTGGCATTTCCACTGTCGGCCATTGTATTAAGGCGCTCTCTCTCGGAGCGTCAACAGGTAAGATTTTGATTAGCTTATATTGCATTGTTTTTAAAGAAAAGAACACATTTCTCAAATAAGATACTACTTCATAGTTCATGCAATATAAAATTAAATTACCAAATTTCCTTTACAGTTATGATGGGTTCTATGTTAGCTGGAACTACTGAAGCACCAGGAGAGTATTTCTTTGCTGATGGGGTCCGCCTTAAAAAATATCGAGGCATGGGTTCCTTGGATGCCATGGAGAAACACCGTAGCAGCCAAAGTAGATATTTCAGGTAAATTTTGTCTGGATAATAACTTCAGTTCTATAATTTCAATTATTTACTTGTAGATTTCAATACTATTCAATTTTTAGCAAAATCCATGTGTTTTGATCTGTGGCTTATTTGCAAAGTTTTTATGAATCTTATGTCAAATATTTAAAAACCTTTTTATTATTATACAGATTATGAATGAACTAGTTCAGTACTTGTTGCTTCACTGAAGGCAAGATTATCAAATTTCAAATCTAAATTGTTTGTCTATGTAAATTATAATATTTAATGGAGGAATTATGAAAAATGACTTTTTCCTGTTATCCTGGTGTTATTGCCAGACAGAAAAATTATCTGTTGTGACATAGAAAGACATAGATAACATTTCAATTTTTGTGTGTGTGGTTTGTCCAGACTGAGTCAAGAAGGGATGAAAGTATTATTCCAATGTCGTATTTCAAACTTAGTCAAATTCTGTGCTTGTGCATACATTAAATGGCACAAGCACATCTAAGTCATTCACACACACTTGTACATTACATAGACACATGCAAAGTTTAATATCCAGTGTGAATTGGTTCTTATAGATTATAAAGGAATGAGTTGTTACAATGCTTCAGTTTTGGGGTTTTATAGTCCTGTTTTGTCCCTTCAGTTAATACAATTTTTACAGGATATCTTTTTGAAACCTTTTCTTCCTCTTTCAGTGAAAGTGATAAACTAAAAGTGGCTCAGGGTGTATCTGGCTCCATAGTGGACAAAGGTTCCATCAACAAGTTTGTTCCTTACTTAATATCTGGTATCCAGCATGGCTGCCAAGATATTGGTGCCAAGAGTCTTTCTGCTCTTCGGTAAGTAACAGTTATCCTATACGGTAATGGTGGGGGTGAACGTTCCAGATAAAAATTACAAACTAGCCAGAAATGAAACTGGTTTAGATTTTTTTTTTTTTTTTTTTTTTTTTTTTTTGATAAATTAGATAATATTCTGCCAGCAATTGATTTTTAATCAAAATATAATTCTTCACTTTTCTGATTTCTTGCTTTCCAGTCAATTTTGACATTGCATTTACATTTTTGAAGATCAATCATTATCTTCTGTCTTAATTTTATTTTACTGTTCTCTCCTTAATGTTTTCATTTTTTCATATTCTTTCACACTAAGGTAAGCCCTTAGTGGTTTTAAAAATCTACACCTGATTAAATAAAAATTTTGGATAAGTATATTTTATGTTGCTTCAAAACTATCCAGATTTTTTGCTGCCATTAAATATAAATTTAGCTACTCTTACAAGTGTTGCTATGAAAACATTTTATTGATATTCACATTTTGATTTCAGATCTATGATGTATTCTGGTGAACTTAAATTTGAACGCCGAACTTCTGCTGCTCAAGTAGAAGGTGGTGTGCATGGGTTGCATTCGTGAGTATCTTTTTTGACTTTTTTTTTTTTTTTTTTTTTTTTTTTTTGGTCTGTCTTTAAAATCTCTAAAGATTTTAGGCCCTTTTTGGGTGCAGTATTGCCATCCTCCTTTTTTTTTTCTTTTCCCCTTATTTTGTAAGTTGTGCTGGATTGAGTTATAATGTCTTACCCTTTTGAGGTGGGGGATATGCATGTGTGTGTTGTTTTATGGCAGTTTTATTTATCCTTATGTTTGCAGTATTTGCTTTAAAATATTTTAATGCAATTTTACAAAGAGCATGTGTCAGCTTTAAATTTTCTTTAAATGATCAAATTTTTACCAAATTAAAAAAAAAAAAAAGAAAAAAAAGCAAGCCTTGTCAGCAATTCATTTCTAATCTGTATCTCTCCAGAGTTGAAATTTTGTGAATCTGCTTCTTGCTCTTTTCCTAACCTTTTATGGTGACCTATATGAATTGCTATAAATTATTTCATTTGAAAGTCATTTTGATCTTTTAAAAAAAAAAAAAAAGTTTTATGCTACATATATAACTTTTAAAAAGTTGCTGAAAATTTAGCATTTTCCAAATAAAATTGGATTTTTCTCAATATGATTTTTTTTTTTTTTTCTAAGTAGAACATAAGATTTGTGACTAAAAACTAGGTTTTGGATTTATAGATCTTTCTGGTCCACTATTATGTAAAATTAAAAATAATGAAACTAGACATTATTTTTGGAAGAAATTTGCAATGAACAATTCTTTTGGAGATTGAATATTTTTATGCTTAGTGAAGATCAAACAGTATTTGCAATAAAGGAGATGGACGAGTCATATAAATACTAATATTGATGGTCAATCATTTATCTACATTAAAAAATTTTTTTTTTAAGGTATAAAGCATCTTTTATGTGTACAGATAGTAAGTCTGCTAAAGATTTCTATTCTTGGATGTAACAATGGTTAATTAGGATATTTTAATATGATGAACTCTTTACAAGTTGGATTCTATAAAATTATTTTCAGATTGCTTTGGTGTTTTTGTTGGTCTGTTTTATTTTGTTAAACTTCTATAAAGGCAATATCTCATCTATTCACAGCATCAGGAATTGTCTGTATTTGAATTAATTTTTTCACCCATATTAAATCCTCTTATGCTTCAGTTGTCTGTAAATGTTTTAGTTTAATGATTTTAATTTTTAGTCTTTCCAAATCCATAAAATAAGCCATTAACATCCAGTAAAACAATTGCTCAGGTATTGGTGCTATGAGATGGGTGGTTTCCTGTCTTGTAATGAGTTAGTAGATCCTTCAAGAGGTTTGACAGCAGTCAGTTGTAATCATTGGGCTTAGTTTGATGGCATAGAGCTGGGAAGAGTAACAAAGGGCAACAGAAAAAGAAAAAAGGTCCAATAAGTGAAATTGGGTTTCAGATTCTAAATTTAACTGAAATATGGCTGGGTTAGGTCTAACTAGCAAACCACTACACTTACACGTTGCTTAGAATAGGTACAGGCTTTGATAGGTGAATTGAGTTCTGGAATAAAAGCTCCTTAACTGAAGTCATAAACTACCAACATTATGGAATTGCATTGATTTTTAGGGATTTTCTAACTTGGAAACTGGCTAGTGGGTGTGTGTTTTGCAAACAAAGCCTTATGAAAATGAAATTAATGATTTGCTGACTTCTCATCTTGTTAATCTGGAGAGCAGGTTCATAAAAACAGCCATTTTGAGTTGTGAGGCGGGTGGTGATTTGATTTTGAGAGAGAAAGATCCCAGTTAGTGTTTCAATCGCGCAGGGGAGGCATAATTGTTGACTTTCCCAATTCCATAACTAGATGAGAATCTGTCTCTTGCATGTGCAAGTTCTCTTTTTTTTTTCTTTCTTTTTTTTTTTTTTTTTTTTTTTTTTTCTTTCTTTTTCTTATGGTACACATGACAGAAATGCTAAAATTCCTTTGAGGCAGAATGTATTGGCCAAGCTTACAAAATACAAGGAAGGAAAAATATATTTAACTTCATTGTTCCTAGAATATAGATGAATACATGTGGCATTTACTGTCTTGCAAAACATAATTTGTTCTTTTTTTATCATTTTATGCTACTCTCACCCAAGTAATCAGTCTTAACTTTGTGTGATGCTATTCAAGCTAGGTATCACCATTCTTTCAACTGCTCACCCTGGCAGAAGACTTCAATGTAGAGTGAAGAGAAATGTCTTTTTAGTGCTCAATATCCAGCTAAGGTGACCAGTCAATGGCTTGAAGTGGGGGTGAGTGTCACACTAGTACAGGTCTCTTAGTAGTGCTTGTTTCTCACTCTTCAGAGATCTATCATCACAACAATTAAAAAAGTTGGGAATCCTAAAGGCAAGACAAGATACATGCACATAAGCATTCAAACCCCAAAGCTACTCCTGCTTACAGAGAGAGGTCTGTAGGGACTTAATATATATTATTTCTAAAACTTTCAAATGGAACACCACAGAACACGTCTTTAGTGCAGGACAAAGCACACTTAGCAGGGTTCATGCAGGTCCTGGAAAATTGACAGGCCCTTTTCAAGGGTAGCAGTAAGTTTATGCTGGAAAAAATATACTTTGTGTCTGTGTCAATGTGTATCTGTAAACTATGCTTGTCTAAATTGTTGTGAAAAGTAACAAGTTTGAGAAGTGAATTGACTCTAAGGAAAGTGTGCCTTTGATGTGTCTTAGGATAGAAAATGCTTCTTTGGGTGGGGGGGGGTGTTATTTTTAAAGTTTACAGGCTAATAATGACCTGTATCTTTTAGCTTTTGTTGTGTGAAAAAATTATGAAATATATTAACTTATTTGGCTTTTATTGCTTGGCTTTAAAAGTTCAATCTGGCAACCCTTTCCCTTTACTTTTGTATTTCTGCCATAGATGGCTAGAAAATGTACAAACATGTGAATGACTTTTAGACATTTGGCCAGATGTCCTCGAATTTAACTATTCCGTTTTTTTAATCAGGTTAACTCAATTAAAAAACAGAATATTGTCCCCAGACCTCTGCAGTGTCGTCATATGTGAATGTTTTATTTCCAGTGAAACTGCAGATTTTTGTGTCTGTTTCTAAAGTCCTTGAACCGTTTCTGATAAAATATCAGTGATAAACCGTTGCTTCCTTTCCTTGCAGATAATCTTTTTAGCATGTTCATGAAACTTAAGATTTGTAAAGAAGCACAATAAAAAGATAATTACATTTTCCAAACTGAATGAATTTGTCAGACCCAAATGTGCATAAAGATGTGGATTTCTGGCAGATAGTATTAAGCAAAATGTGTCAACAAAAGATCTGTTTTCATGCTGCCACAGAAGAGTCTGGAAAAGATGTCTTTCCCACATGCTGGACAGAAAAGTCATGTGATGACATCATCAGTCAGTTCAAGGAAGTGGCTACAGAAAATATTGCTTTCAAGAATTTCAGCAAGCTTGAAGACCATTTGGACATTTTGTTTTATTCTTGTTTGTCTAGTAATAAAGAATATTAAAAACTGCAAAGTTTTTTAGATTGCTGGTACTCATGAACAGGCCTCAGTGGAGAGAGATTTCTCAGTCAAAGAAATTTCCACTGACAATATGAAACTGCAGACTGGTTGCACACAGCACGTTATCAAGGACTATTTGGTCACAATTGGAGGTGATAGGATTGTTCCCATGACTAAGGCTCTTCTTTGCAGTGCTTCCAATACCTTGAGGCTGAGAAGGAAAAAAAAATGCAGGAAGAAGCAGCTAGAAAAAAACAAACAAATACATGCTTATGGAAACTGAAGACCAAAAAAGCATATGCTTAAGATGCACACAAAATTTGCTCAAATCAACTGACAGCTATGTGGAGAAAGCTGAATAAACTCCAAACTTCACACTTATCACAAAGTCCATAGAAATATTGAGATTGGAAGAGGATGGTAACATTGTGTTCTCTGCCATGTGCAATGAAAGCTGTGAGTAGTAGTTTTGTTCATTAAAACCATTCACAGGAAATGTACAGCAATCAAGAATTTTTCTGATATTTACAAACCATATTGCTGAAATGTGTAGATACACAAAATGTGTAACATAAGCAGGTCTGCATTCGGTTGTGTTTTAACCTTCAACACTTGGATTTCTTCACTGCTTTCAACTTGATCCATGTGACATGAATTATTGGAGCCAGTTGTAGCTTTTCTTTGTGATTCATCTTTTAATAGTTTGACAGATGAGATGTTCAAAGTTTTTTTGTTTTTTTTTTTTAAATTGATGACCATTCACTTTGTGTGTGTATGCATCAGTTTCAATCCATGAAAAGATAGCCCTGGAATTTTTTTTTTTTTTTTTATACAGATCTGTGGGAACCTTGGCTGAGGATTATTTGACCAATGCTCAACTATTGCAAACCTGGATGCATTGACATAACCCAGCTTATCGCCTTGTTCCTTTTAAATTTTGACTCTTATGTACTGACCCATTCTACCTATATAGTCAAGTGTCACAGTGACATTTAAAACTGCAAATAACTGAATGGATTTGGTGACTAGGAAGAACATCCTTACAGGTTGATCATATCAGTTGAACACAATACAAGGATTTACAAATATATAAAAATGTTGGTATAAATTTGCTTATCTCATACAGCATCAATCCATAATATGCATGAATACATAAAACATTTTTATGGACATTAAGTTTATTGAATTGTGACATTTGAATGCTAGAAGGTACAAGATCAACCAAATAATGTGCAGCAAGCAATATTAATGTTCAGCTGCATTCCATTTCTTTCAGTTCTTTGCTCATGATTGACTTTTTTTTCTTTTTTCTTTCTTTTTTTTTCTTTCTACCCCTTTGTTGATGCTACATTTCCTCCTTTTTAACTGATGTACCTTCCATTTCCATTACAGTTACAATAACATTGTTTCACATGGTTTGGATAATCATGTTCCAATGTTGCATGTGGAATCGATGAAATGAGGAACTTAACCTGCTGCTTGGTAGGCTTTGGTGCCACAACTGAATCCTTATTCCCTTCTAATTCTGCCTCATCCTCTTTGACTAGTGTCACACTTGCTGAACCCAGCTTCTTTGCCCACTTGTTGTCTTTAGAAGCCTGTCAAATCTTCCTACCTAGACAGTACAGAATTACCAACTGGATATGAATACATGTCCTTTCCCACCCCATTGCCATTTTAGTATGGGTAATTTTTTTTTTTTTTTTTTTTTTAAATATCCACTTAACAGTAGGAGTGATCCTCATTGTACATGTTTGACACTGAAGCCGAAGTATTGTAATTAATTTTTTTTTTTTTTTTACCCCCATCAGTTTAATTCCATTTGAGTAACTTTAGTTACTTTAAAATCTTCCTAGTAAGGAAATGTATTTCTTTTGCAATATACAAAAGAAAACTGGGGTTTAGCTTTAAATCCAAAGTTTAAAGAAATCTGTAGTTGGTGCTTCTTGCTGTTTGCAGCCAGCATATGAATTAGTTTGTCAAATTTAAACATTTTTTTTTTTTTCTGCTTTTGTATTGTTGTTTGTGCTTTTCTTTCTCCTAAATTGTTCAGGTAGCCAGCTTTATCTGCAGCTGTTTTAGATTTGAAGTTTTACTGCAGTAGATTCTATATTAGGGCGGAAAAAAAATCCAATATTTCAGTTACCTAATGTTTTATAATTTTATTAATGTAATTTTATTTCAATTTAGACTGAAACTTTAATCTATTTCTTCTTTCTTCCTGAAGTGTTTCAAATGGTGAATTCTCTGAGCTGTTGTAATATGACATGACTAGGAAATTCAACTAATCACGTCTACATTTCACGCATTTCCCAGATCATTTAATGTTATCACAAAAAGAAAAATCTGCACGCTTTCATGTATTATAAATTTATAGTACTTCTTGGGCATTGCTGATTGTAATTCTACTATATGAGAATGAATGTAGTTGTCATTGAGATTTTATAATTTTAAAAAAAGAAAAAAAAAAAATAATTGGGGGTGGGGTAAGAGTTTGAATAATCCCTCCCATACACTATTTGAATTAAATAGTTTATATTATTTACATTATTTGGACTATTGCCCTTGTCTTTGTCGCCATATTTATCACGTTTCTGCCATTGTATGCTCCGGCCTTCTTCAGCTCCCTGGGGTAGACTGTTCTAGTTCCTCATGCCATGTTTGATTCTGCTAATTTCCCTCTTATTTTCCAACCACCTGAAGAAGGCCGGAGTGTTATGATAAATATGGCGACAAAGATGAGGACAATAGTCCGAATAATGTATATAATACCTCATCTCAGAAATATAGACAGACTCTAAATATTCTTTGTGCACATTCATTCTCAAGTAGTAGTTTGTTTTTGCTGGGTTTTTTTTGTTGTTTTTTTTTTTTACAGTTTTAACTATTTTGATAAACCTGCTTTTAAAGATGACTTTTTGGATCTTGCATTGACAGGCCTTGTGTATGCTTGCAAATACTCTTAAAAAGATCAATTTTCTTTAAAACATTGGCGATTTTTCTGATTTTTCTGTAAGCCTGATCATGTCAAAGACTGATAAGGCTCTTTATTTGGATTAGGAAAGACTAAATGGAAATGTTTTTAAAATGTTATATATTTCAAAACCCTAAAAAAATATAATCTATGAATTTTTATTCAGTTTTAAAATAGTTTTTATATTTTAATGAAATTTATTAAAGTTACTTGTTTCAATCTGAAAATATTAATGTTTTTAATATATATTTTTATCTTGCAGCTATGAGAAGCGATTGTTTTAATGAGGAACTGACTAAAGTAAAAAGCAACAGCTTAGTTGGTGAATATAAAGAATCTGAAGCCCATCTCTACAGTGTCTACAGCCATCTAGCCAATTCCTCCATTGATTCCTCGTTTTCCATTCCTCCCGTCCCTTTCCAAAAGGGTAGGGGAGAGCATACTACTCCCCCTATCATAGTTGTTCTTTCCCATCCTGATGCACAGACAGACTTTCTTCATTGTGTATCTCTTTGCTCCTCTCAATGTCAACTACAGACCCACCCTCTTTCTAGTTGCCTTGAAATGCTGTGGACATCATTATTATACATTATTGTTCATCATGTCAACGTACCACTCTGTTGCTAAACACATGCCCAATTTATGAATTAAACTACAATGCAAGTTTTTCTATTGTTGCTTTTTTTTTTTCTCCTTTTATAATGGTTACATAATTTCTTTAATTCTACATAGAAACTTAAAAAAATCAAAAAAACATGGGCATATATTATGAGATTTGCTTGAAGTATTAAAACTTTAGTTTTGCCTGTTCAATTTAAATGACCTTTGATAAGAGTATCTTAATCCTCTTGGGGTCATTTTTTGCCAATTCTGAAGACACTATTTATGAAATTCTGAACCCTTTGAGGGATGACTACTGTTTTACTGGAGTGGAGAAAAATGATGTAATGTCCAGTTCATCAATTGAACATATGTAACTATTTTTACATCTACTGTGAAACCTTATATACCATTTATTTGTGAATTTTGGCTCGGGGCTGAAAGAATGAGACAAATAAGAAAGGATCTTAAAGGCAAGAGATAAAGCTTGTATTTTACTACTTCACTTTATACACTGTCATAAACGTTAATAGGTTTTTGTTTTTTTTTTTTCTCGGGTTCTACCATTACAGAATGCGTCATCACCTTTCTTTGTCCACATTACTTGGAGTTTCTTGGGAAAATTGGGTGAGTCTTGTAAGTTTGTCACCTAATGAAATGTAATTAGATAAGTACGTACAAAGTAGTTTGTTGTTTCAACCATTCAGCTGTATATCAAAGCTTAAGAGGTCAACTTGTTGACTTCAAATAATATTGAATGAAAATCAGAAGTTGGCAGTATAAGAACCATTAGCTTAAAAAAAAAAAAAAGGGACATTTTATTTGGTATGGGGATTACTTAGAAACAGTTGTAAATGCTGAATTAAACCACACCTACAGGAGAGGAAAAAAAAAAAAAAAAAACGGGTTCTTGTTATTTATCCAATTTTAAAAAATGAGTACAAAAACGGTCATGAAATTGAAATTATTAGAATTTTATTTTTCAAACCATGTTTGATATTTTCGTGTCTTTGTTGAGAAGGGAAGGGCTGAGTTCTTTGGATTTTTTTTCCTGGTTTCCTGACAAAATCTAATAACATGAGATTAGTACTAAAGATCTTATATCATGAAATAAATAATTTGGAAACCAGGTAGAAATTAAACTCCTACACAAAGTCTCAGATTTTGAATCTGCTGTACAGTAGACCTCTGTAAAGAGGATATTAAGGAGTTAGTGAACATATTTAAGCCATTATTGTAAGGCAAGATGTCATCTCTTACTGGAGGCTACTGTGGTTAAATAGTCAAAGTGAGATAGCTGCTAGCTAGAGAAAATGGGGTGCACTGAGATAAGGCATTTGTTGCAATCAGACTTCTCCTCTCACTTAAAAAATTAAGTAAGAGGAATGACATTGCTATTATATGTGCATGTGTGTATATATATATATACACACACATACACACCTGTATGGAAGAAAATGTGCGTGTATGTATTTGTTTCGGACAGTGGATTGCTGACATGTTCAGTCATCCCAGTCATCATCATCTGTATTGTCATCATCACTGCTCTCTTCATCACTTTCTCCATCTGAAAGATAAAGAAGAGCTCAATCAGTTATGAAAATGTCAAATGTTGCCTAAGAATTATTGAATTTTGAAGCAGAATTAAAATGCAAGATGGCCTACGTTTATTCTCAAAACTTCCATAAAATATTCACACCTGGAATTAGATGACTAACAAGTGTATTGGGTATTTATTTATCAAAGTTTTCAAAGCCCTTGAGAAGGGCTTTGATGTAAAGATATTTTTATTGACAACTTTATTACCTTTTTTTCACCAGAGAAAAAATGTTGCATTGATTGAAGGCAAAGTAATAACACCACACACACTTATAATTTACAATGTAACCTTTTTAAGTTGATCTAGAACAATGCTTTGGAGTATTGTGATATTCCTTTTATCTCTATCTAATGCTTCAAATCTTTACAAATGTCTTGTTGAAGGGTGTGCCTTCATACAAAGAGCTTGTAAGTTGCCACTTCCAAATTCTTGTGGTCTACTTACTTCTAAGTCAAATCTATCTTTGCAAAACCACATCTCCAGAGATTTCTCCTGTATTGACCAACTGGACATACGTGATAGTTTCATGGAATGTGAGCAAATGAAGTTTATTTTTCAAGAAAACGTCTAGGATAGTGATTCTGAAATCTGGAAGGTAACTGATGTATGAAGCAAAATAGCCTAATCAAATTTTTTAGCGTGGGAAAAATTTGAATCAAATTTCACAAGGATTTCATTCTTCCCATTCTTTTAATATATATAAATCCTTTGATTTTGGCCTCCAGGCAGTCAGAACCAGTTTTATCTTTGGTCTTGTCAAGTATTGTTTAATGACCTTTCAACTACTTAGAGAAAACAATGTTTGGAGAGAGAGAAAGTTAGAAATTGCAAAGTTGAGTAGAAGCTGACGACTTTTTGTTTGAAGGCCACAATTCCCAGTCTACAGCAACTCCACTCTTTTTGCTACTAAATGATGCTCATTGTCCTTGTGAAAAATAGCCATGTAGGAGTTATCTAGCTGAGCAAAGCTTAAAACCCAATGTGTCAACCAGGATACAACATTCCAACCCAGAATACCAAGTGTCTACTTAAAAAAAAAAAAAAATTTCTCTTAGATCGGTTTTTGCTCAGTTCAATGGACATTTCAACCAACTTCAAGAGATTTCGTCAGATTTAAATTACACAAAACGGATAGAGAGGCCAAGTTGCAGAAAGAGACCAGGCCAATGAGTCCAGATGACTTAAAAGTAATAGTATGATAAACCTGAATGAATAAAAAGATATCACTTTTTATACCTGATCCTTGCATGCTTTTCATTCTGTTTGCCAAAGCTTGAGCAAGAGCACCAACAATTCCATCTTCTCCAGCTGAGGTAGGCCGAGCTGACTGGCTGGCATCAACCTTAAAATGACAAGTTTCAAATAATAAAAGCTGAACAACAATCGAGTATTCTAAATGGGGAATTGATTGTTTAGAAAAAAAGAATCAAGCTCTTGTGGGTGCAACTCATTAAAAGAACTGAACTAGAAGTTCATCACAAGGTAATGCAAGTCAAAGCAACATTTATTGATAAAAAAATTTTTAAGTGAAATTAGATGTTAGCCTAATCCCGTCTCAAACATTTTTAATGGGTCCATACATTTGAGATGCTATCCCTGTTTTTTTTTTTAAATCAGTGAAATTAATATTAGAAACTTTGCTATCAAGGTGGCTAAACTGGTAGCAGCAAGTTTCCACTATAAAAGCAGTTTCTCTGATTGAAAAAGGGATACAGGCTTAATTCCTGTTGAGACTTTTTTTTTTTTAGCAGCACTTCTAACTCTAGGCCAAGTGTTATTAATTTTACTGTTTAATAAAATAGCAACAGGGATGGCAATCCAAATAAGTGTGCCCACTAAAAACGTTTATAGTAATAAGAAATAATGTTGGATGTATGTGGAGATAATGGAACAAAGTGGAAAAACCTTTTAACAATGCCTTTCATCGACATGTTTGGTTAGGCTTTTTCAGATTGGAATGAAAGACAAAACTGAGTGTAAGGAAAATGCATTGGGATTTTTTTAGGATAAGAGCAATAAATTAAATTACCTTATCAGATCCAACAACCATTTCAGTTGAATAAGTAAATTTTTTATTAAGTTGCATACTGCATTGTGTTACTATAATTGTAGTCAAATGTAGTTCACCGTAATACAACCACAGTTTTAACTTAATAAATACTAGTCTGATTATGAAAGGAAAGGATTTGTTAAAAAGAAAATGCATTGATAGTGCACTAATCTCTCAATTCTCAACAATAAACCTAAGGCCAAAATCATTGCAAAAGCAATAGTAGCATAATGCTCTATATAAGCTGAGAGAGAAAAAGAACATCTGAGTGAGCTAATTTAAAGTGCAACAGCTCTAATATTTATTTTAAAAAAAAAAAAAAAAAAAAAAAAAAAAAAAAAAAAACCCACAATTTTCGGATTTGATAATTTATTGCTCTTATCAAAAATTCCAGTGTTTTTCTTACATTCGAAACTGATGACACCAAACCACATTATTAAAAAGCTTTCCACTTTGTCCCATTATTTCCAATACTATTCAACACCCTACTAATGATTTTTTTTTTTTTAAAGCAGAGCTTAGATGTGGTACAAGACTGAAAATATGGGGTACCCAGCAAGGATTGAACTCGCTATGCAGTCATAATTGATCTAGCAAGACAAGCTTGCTAACCACTACACCATGTTTGTTTGTTTTTATATATATATATATATATATATATATATATAGAGAGAGAGAGAGATATGGGGGGGGGTGTAATAGATAAAGTGTCTAAATTATGTGACTTTGTAATCTCCTGCAACTCTTCTGGACAGCCTCTGTTAGTGAATTCTGCCATAATCCTTGCCTTCAGTTTGGCTTTCATGTTACAAGAATGCCCTACACATAAGAGGGTTGCAGTCTGGGGAGTTAGTGGCCAGATGTAAGGAGTGCTGACAGCCATGACTAGCTTCTGCTTGTGTGGCATCATGCAGAGTTTTGTTTCCAGTCATAGGGTCTTCCAGCAGCCACCCTCTCTATAGGCCTCTGTGGTCCTGTGGGAAGATTAATGGAGGCATAACATCACCATCACTACTGATCACTCCAAAGACCTTCATAATCACCATTAGACTCCTTCAACTCTTTCTGAATCCTCTGTACTGTCCTCAGATTGACATCAAAACACTCAAATGTTCATATTGGAGCTTCCAGCATGACACTTCTGGAAATTCTTTTTTCTCACAGATGGTGTCCAACTGACCTTGCAGCTGATAAAATTATTTTTAAAAAAAAAAAAAATGAAATGGCGACAATTTACTCATCGCACATGATGAAAACTTCTCACTCTGAGATCAAACACCAGAATTTGTTTTGGAGTCCCTTTCTAGTGTAGCTGACAGTTTTTCAGCACCTCTTAAAATGAAAAAAGCAATCTATGCAAAGATGTGTGTTGACATGAATTCAAATTAGTATAGACAAAAGAAATTGGTGTGAGAAAAACAAGTGATCAAAAAAACCTCACTGCTTACTTTTTTCAAATTTTTCTGGCCCACATTTCTGATCTCACTTAGCAAATTATCTCTCTTATCCTCGACAGGGGGTCGGTTCTCTGTTACAGTCACTTTCTTCAATTGGGTCCCTCGGTGAATTTGATCAAGGAGGGCTGATCGGGCATCAGTACCAGTGCCTTGTGTTGCTGCAGAATCATCCTTGTCGTCGCTCATCACTGGGGGTGGCGGTGGTGGGGGAGGAGGAGGTGGTGCTGGTGGGGTTCCACCTCCACTTTCTACTGTGGTAGCTCGAGGTGGTAGATGTGCACTGTTGGGTGGGTTTGTTGGTGGAGGGGGAGGCGGTGCTCCAGGTACTTTGGGAGGTGGAGGGAGAGTAGAACGCATTGGAGGGGGTGGGGGAATGGCAGGACCACGAGAAGGTGGTGGTGCTCGTGATGGGGGTGGGGGTGCTGGTGACATGTGCCGACCTGGAGGCAGTGGTGGCTGGCCAATCCTACTTGGTGTTGGGGGAGGGACTGTAGGTCGTGATGTAACATTTCCTGTAATAGAAAGAGAAATAGAAAAAAAAAAGAAAATTATCTTTTTCAAGAGTTGGGTCATTTTAAAAAATAATATTTTTTACTTTTTCATTTTTAATTTTGCATCATGTCTTCTGTCTAGATTAATATAGTTATGAATTTTTACTTTTTCTTTCTTTCAAATCTCTTTCTTTTTTTTTTTAATTCTAATGCCCAGGTTAAATATTATTAAAATTTGTCAATTATTAAAATTCTAATTAAAAATTTGGATCTGACAAGATTTGAATTGAGAGCCTATCATGACGGAGACAGGTGCCATACTGATTAGGCTACAGAAACACTTGGTTATAATCATTCATTTTGTTATATTGCCATGTTATTCCAATTTACAGATAGCAACATCTATCAGAGATGAGATTTAAATTTTTATTATTACATTATTCCAAAATTTTAACATAGCAGATAGCTATTAATGCTAACAACTGAGCAGAAATAGTTATTAATTAAAAAAATTAGTAATTAATGTATAATATTATCCATAACTACATGTACAAGAATGTCGTTTTTGATAAAAGTTAAAAAATAACTATAAATACATAAAAAAATGCATATATTGTTGAAAATTCCTTTTTCCACAGTATAGCTATTTGTGCTATGTTATAATGCTTATTACCTAAATAATGATGCTGAATATTTTTTTAAACATTAAAGTATATTTAATCACATCTCCCTAATAGTTGTCATGATCTGTTAACTTGATATCATATTGTTTTGCTTAAACTGACTAGACATAATTTATTTGTCTGAATTTCTTTAAATAATTCTATATCAGAAATATCTACCAGTCAGTAAGTCACTGTCCATGTTAGGCTCCCAAGATATGGAATGGTGGCTAATTCTTTATTATTTTCTGATTTATGTTGCTTGCTTAATAATTGCAGAATGAGAAATAAAAACAAAAACAAAAAAAAAACAGCCTTGGAAGGTGTGATCAAAAGAAGATGGAAGAGAAAAGGTTAAAGAATAATGACTGCTTCATCTAAAATTCAGACAAGACTTACACTTACTCCATCAAAGAAGTTAATGAGGATTTTACTCACTTTGAATATTATGCAATTTTATAATCTAAATATTAATGGACATTTTTCATTAAAAGTTAAAATTTTAGTTACAATTTGCCTTTAATTCATTTCTGTAGTTAATTCATTTTTATAACTTTTATTTTCTAATAACTTTCTGTAAAAGGGGAAACAATTAAAACCTATAAATTCAAAATTACAATTGGTTGTGTGGAAAGACTGAGAAACTTACTCTCACGGTTAGCCATCTCTTTCTTAACAGCGTCAATGCCTCCATATTTTTCAACAAAGTCATAGATGAAATCCACAGTATCTTTGTCAATATTATCACCAGATGTGTAACCAACAGATTCAAACAGTTTTTTCATGTCTTCATCAACCTTATCCATCTGGAGAACAAGAGAAAGTGGAAAATTTAGTTGAAAAAGAGAAAAAAAGAAAAATTATGCAAATATACATAGCTGACATTTTCTGCTTTACAACAGTATATAGTATGAAATGAAGAGGGGGAATAAAAAGGGTCAATGTTTAAATGATACCATATTGCATGAGTTTAGAGTCAATACATTGAACTGTTAGCCAAAAGATCTGCTATGAGATTACAAATGCAGTGTTAAAAAAAATAAATAAATATATACTTTTTAATTGATGCACAAAGAAAATTCAGTTTAAGATTGGTAATATATGTAAGGAAAAGTGGAGGGGAGAAAAAAAAAAAAAAAAAAATTTAATTTTATATAACATGCCATACATTGAATTTTAATAAAACTCATGGAAACCATTGTTGCAACATTGATAACATAAAAATGTAGATTTTGTAAAGGGGGGGGTTGATGAATTCCAGCAATCTTTGGTAATCAACAATGATAGCATTTTGAGAGAGAGTGACACTTGAAGCTAAAATAAAATTAATGGTTTCACAAGAGAGATAAATAAATTGTTGCTTCTAATACTTTATAATAAGAGATGAAAGGACACTTTTCACCGTGTCCAATATTGCAGCATAAAAAGAAGTTTTGTGAAACAGACTTGTACTGCTTTGTAAAAAAAAATATGTGGAAGATAAAATTTAGTTTGTTCCAATTTTATATTCTATTTATTATATTCTCAGACCTCAAACTATGTTTTGTTTACATGCCTGTAATGGATTTTGGATATGCAGGCCATGTAACAGGGCTAGTCTGTGGTGTTCATTTTTGTAACACCCTTGGGAAAGGAACGTATTCATCTCATATCCCAGCCCCACTGTCGCTTGTGTTAAAAGGTAGTATACACTGGGCTCTCTAGCATTGGGTGGCAACTGGTCTAAAAGAAGGAAAACTGAATTCCAAGCCATATAGAAAGCAATGAGGAAACTACTCTATCATCGTTCCCAAAAGGTAAAATACAATTTACAGATAATAGATAAAAAGGAATCCATGGAGAGTCATGATCATCTTACATCATGAAGGGGCGAGAGGAATGTATTTTTGACATATTTGTTCAGTCTTACAGAATCATTACAAAGAATTAGATTCAACTGATTATCTTATGAAACCTGGTATCTGAAAGAATTTGAGGAGAGTCTTTTGCTTATAACCAATATTAAGCTGATGTGTGGCAAACTGCTATCATTATAATTCTTCTAAATAAGATATTTCCATTACTTCAAGTATTGGTTATATAAATAACATTTACATTTTTTTTCACTATCAAATACACATAAGAGGAAATACTGAAAAGTTCTCTGCTTGACTCAATTTCCAAAATCTGCCTTTTTTTTTTTAAATTCCTTTGAGGTTACAAGATTGAAATATTGCTATAAAAACAGACATTAAGATGAGAGGAAAATAGACAAAAATGAAAAAATGGCAATACAAATTGTGTGTGTGTGTGTGTGGGATGACTGCGTCTTGTTCTCTTCAAGGTTTGACCGATTCTAGAGATTTTTCTTTTTTTTTTCCATTTCAAATTATTTAAGTTGACATCTTTTCTTCCTATTTGTCTATTTTTCTCTTATCTTAAATATGTAAGTTTTTATAGAAATAGTTATATTCCTTCTTGGTTGGGCAAGAACTTTTCCAGCATTTTTCTCACATTTGAAAGATTTATTCATTTTTAACTAGTTCCTTTTTTGCTGTTATATATATATATATATATATATATTTGTACATAACCTTGAAACTTAATTGCCTCTTTTTAAACCTTGCTATCTTCTCTGGATTGGGCAAGGTTAATATGTCAATCTCTTTCTAGTGGGTTGCTTTGGGCTGTGTGTTGAATTTAACCAGAGAACTACTCACTCACATTGTGATTATTGATCTGAGTAGACTTTGATGTTAGTCAAATTGTTTCGCTACTTTGTATATATATATATATATATATATATATATATATATTACTAAAAAGGCCTAGCAATTTATTCTTTTTTCACTATTTTGAAGGTGAATCAAATCTGAATGCTTAGCAGTTTATGTATAATAATAATAATAATAATAATAACCAAAATATGCAAACTCATGTGCTTACCTTTGTTAACATTTTTACCCCACCCTTTTTTTATTGTTCCCGTCTTGCCACTTCTCTTCTCTCTATACACAAGTATTTGACTTTTATAAGGTGGGTTCATTATAAACCAAAGGTAACATCAATCAGAGTTCTTCCAAGACATGCAGAGTGAAACATCTAGCTGAGAGAATGGCTAGTCAGACGACAGTAGTTTTTCTGAGATTGGAGTTTCTGTTAATTTACAAGTTCAGACCCAGAAAACTAATTCATTTTATTGTAATTGCATTTCACAATTCTCTTAAATTTATCCCATAATTCACCCCAGTTTGCCCCACTGGTACCCATCATAGGTATTTCTAATGGAAAGCTGTTTGTCAATCTTCTTTGGGGATTTAATACAATTGATGTTATCATGTAATACTTCATGGAATTGTTTATTTTACTAGATATATCTAAGAAAAGAGTAATTTTAAAGTTAGTCTACATTCATAATTTAAAGAAAATTCTTTAAAAACAAATCAAGTTCATGCTTCCAATATTATACTTTTCTTTTATTAATGGATGTATATTACATTTTATAGCTTAGCCTATTGAGCTAAATTAAGTTTATTTTGCAAATGTTGTTCTCACAATCTTTGATGCCAATTATATCAATCAGATATATTTTCATTTTGGGGGAGATTCTGCCATTGTCAGGTATAGAAATTGTAGCGTGAGAGTTTCTTTTCTTTTTAAAAAAAGAAAAGAGAAACTATCATGGAGTATTATGACTTTTCCCTTACTTCTAGGTGCCTCATGGACAGGGGTATTTATTTAGGAAATTTTTCATCCTTGCCCCCCCAGCCCAGTGAAAATGTGATGATTGTAAGAACAATCATCACATTTTCACTTTTTGGCTCTTTAAATGATTTTCCGATTTTACTTTTAAGACCCCCAATTTATTGCATAATGATCTCCCTACCTGATTATTAAAATGATCCCCCTTGTATTAGGCACCTAAGAATCATATACTTTTCTCAGAAAAGTTTAACTTCAAGCGTTCAGTAACGACAATCTTAGAAACTTTCATCTTGCATTTCATGCCCTGGAAACATGATCATTAATAGAAACATCAAATCAGTTGGATTAATTCACATCAAAAACTAAAATATGAAATAACTTTGGAAATATTGGCATTGACATGTATCCCATGGATCAAAATCAAGCATCTAAGTGAAACCATTTTCTATAGCTGCGTCTACTTAACAATAAAAGAACAAATAAATACTTCTTGGAAAGGTTTTAAAGTAATTTTTTGCCATACCTAATCATGATTTTTCAATGATTGCAGAACAAGTTAAAAAAAAAAAAAAAAAAAAAAAAAAAATTTCTTTAACTTTTTTGTTTGTTTGTGATATGACTGAAATTCTATTTATTTTTGTCGACAAGTGGAAAAACAATTTTAAAACTAAAATATTGTACGTTAGTTCTAGTCAAATCTACTTTTACTTATTCCTATAAACACTATTTTTAGTGGGTACATGAGTTTAAGTTTCTATCCCCAGTTATTATTTTTCTCAAACAGTGAAATTAATAACAACTGGGGTAGACCGAGAATTCCTACTAAAGAAAAATTATGCCCTGTAGGATTTTTCACATGATTTGTGATAAAAATTCAAGCAAAACATTTAAAATATGCGAGTCATTAAAAAATTCACTAATATAAAGCAAGCATTGTAGGTTTAAAGATAACAAAAAAGAGGCTTTTTTTGGAGATTGATTCAGGTATTTGCTGCTTGATTTGGCCTGTAATGGATAGAAGCTGCTTTTGATGAGAACAATTTATGAATCTGCAAAGCACACTAGAAATAAAGGGTGTTGATTTTTTTTTTTTTTTTTTTTAAACATGAAAATGAAGTCTGTTGAAGCAAAACAAACTGGCTTTTTTAACAGTTCATGTCTTCAATGGATTGGCTTCAGATAATAAATAATAGGCAAATAAAAATAATTATTGGAAAATTTATACAATGACAATAAAAACAACATCAATAATAACATCTTGAAAATCTAAATTTGAGTTGATCAGGATTTTCTAGAAATTAAGCAATGAAATCAAATTACAGGAAAATAAAATATGACATGGAAAATATTTTTTAAATAGCTTTACATTTTCAAACTGCCATTAAAAAGAAAAAGAAACTTGAAAGTATTAAATTACTCATTTCATAAAAAAATGTTTTTCTTTTAAATTAGAAAATAATGTTGAAACTGTAAAATAAAGTTTGTAGCCAAACCCACTATTCAGATTTTTGATCCTTGAAATAGTGATTTTGAAAGGGTCATGATGACTTTTTAGCACCCTCTCAAATTAACTGCTCTTAAATGTTGTGTATATATATTTATATTTTTAAAACAAAAATATCTATTTACTAAGTTATTCTCTATTATCATTTAAATATCTATTTTCTGTCAAAGTGAAAGCTCATAAAATTCAAATCTTCAAAAAGTAAATGAAGACAGAAAAAAAAAAAAAAAAAAAAAAAAAGAGAAAGTCAAGAAAAAATATGACAATTTTGGAATTTTACAATTTTTTTTGCAGCCTTTCTGATCAAAAAGGTAAATTCTCAAGAAAAAAGAAATTCTTACAAAATAAATCTTAAACTAAAGTTTGATTAAAATATTTATAAAATGGGAACATGTTAAAATGAATCTCATCAAATTGCAATCTAACTGCTGGTCACAAGTTTATTTGACACACAAACCCTATTGGCAAAGCATCTAACTGATTTTATTTGAAGGATTATTATGTTCCTATTAAAAATATTTAAGAAAAAAAAAGTGATTGCATTTTAAACTTCTTAAAATATAGGTACTTCCACGAAATTGCTAAAAAAAAAAAAAGAGAGCATAGTCTGATAAAAAAAAGACGCCAAACTTTATGAAAACATCGTCTAAATGCTTGTTTTTATGAAGAGGAAAGACCAAAGTTTTTTTTTAATTATTTTAAAAAAATTTTTCCTTTTTAGAACATTCTAAATTTTGATTAAAAAAACCTTGTTTCTCTTTGTACCAACAGGGGCTAGTAAATAACATAGATAATTTTTAGCACGTTTTTTATGTATTACACACATTAATTTGGGAAATCTTTCAAAAAAAAAATAAAATAAAATAAAATAAAATAATTGTCGGATGTTAATGAAACTTTCAGAAATTATTCAGATGATCGAAATTATTATAAATATATGTTATTTTTTTATTAAAGTCATGGCAGAAATATTTTTTTTTATATTTATTAACACCCCCATTACTAATTTTATGAAAAACTCTAGAAATTCGAGCGCATCAACCTTAGTGATTACAATAGTTAAAAGCACAAGGCTTTGAAGAATGAAAATCACGTTATTTTTTTTTTTAATTGGCTCCACGGTACCTGAAAATCAGCTCTAAATTGTAACATACAAAACTCAATAAAACATATTATTTAATTTCACATGCTTTTATTTGTTTTTAGTTGTTTTTATGAATATGGACAATATTTTCTGAAAGCAAAAAAGTTTTTCAATGAAAATTGAATTTTTAATACAATTTGTTATTTCTTTAATTATAATAGATTTTTACATTAAGTTTTTTAAAAATATTATAACATTAGTTAAAATCAACATCAACCTTTCAAAGTGTCCTTATGAGATTGTCTAGCACTTTGAAAATTGTATCATTTGGACCAATCAGAAGATCCACAGTAATTAAAAAATGTAATCTTTGTGCTTATAATCGTGCGGTAATTATAAAGTACCGAAGACCAACCAGAATACAATTTAGTTGCATTATTTGAGTTCGGCATTGTTCTCCGCTGTTAAGGCCTTTACTTTTGCGAAACACGTATGGAGAAGTTAATTTGATTTTTCAATTTCAATTGAAAAGGGTACCTATAAGTATAGTATCATACTATGAAATTTAACTACTGCTTAACTTTAATTTATATGATCTTATTTTTATATTAATCTCAGTTATGACATTTTTCCATAAATGAAATATCAAAATTAATAATAAAATGAATGGAAATACAAATAACACAGTAAAATGTAGTAAATGTACATAAAATTATAGTATTTTATGTACACTTCTGATAAAATTTCCTAAGAAAGGTACCTATAAATTAATTAGATATTTTTTTCTTATGAAATTTAATCTCACTCTTAACAGTCTCATTTTTTAATTTCTTTATATTTTCCATAAAGCATCGGAAATGTAAAGATGAAAGCTAAGTACAAAAAAAAAAAGAAAAATTAGAGCACTGAAAGTTTTCCTTAAAAGTAACGAGGTAAATAATTTGTTCACTTAAATCTAAATAATTTCACTTCCTTCTGTCCGTAGAAAGAATTGCCTCCTGTAAGTTATCTAAACCGAAACGTCATGAAAATGTCTTTCGTCACTTGTCAAACAACGCGAAAAGTTATGACCTGCTTTGTTTTATTTTCAAATTACATTTTTTCGGCGCAGAAGCTAAGTTAAGCTTGGTTCAAAATATTTTAAATAAACAGTTTCTGATTTTATTAAAATAAGTTTTGAAAAAATGATAATTGATTTTTAAAAGAATATCAAAGTCAGATTTTCAGTTTTTTTATAAAATGGAAAAAAATGATTGATTATCTGTCCTTTTTTTTGACAAAAAAAACAAAAACAAGATTTTTAACGAAAATTTCGGACGTGCTAGGAACGATTAAAAAATGTAAAAAAATATCCCCAAAATACTTTGATCTTTCCTCTTTAATAATAATATGAACATTAGACGATAAAATTTTGTTTTCGTCAAGTTTGGCGTCTTTTTCATCATGCTATGCTCCTTTTGTTTACATTTCGTGGAGGTACCTAAAATATAATACAAGTCCAAACAGTAAAACTGAGCTAAGAGCATCTATAATAGAGAAGAGAACGGTCAAAATTGGTTTGCTAAAGATGTCAAATATAAGAATGCTTCTTGTCACTATTAAGCTTTCAAACTTGATTATAAATTTAAAATTGTTTTAGGTATTTTTTCCTGGCAAGCCTACGAATTAATGAGATGTGTAAAGAAAAAAAAAAAGAAAAAGAAGCAACAAATAAAGAATGGGTCTTAAGATTTATGTGCCGAGAAATGTAAACATTTAAATTGAGTTATCTCCCATAGAATCAAACATTTTCCAATAGAATCCATATTATAAATAATAGATAAATTTCCATCAATTCCAAATGTACAAGTTCAGCTTCAAAAGACATTTTTGATGTTCCTTCTTGAATTTTCAACAATCTCTGCACATAATCTTCCTTTGTTTAATCATCAATAAAACAAAAAGCAAACAAATTGCTCATGCAATTAATGTAGCTACAACTACTAACAACATGAGGACAACAATAAATACAAAGGGGTGGGAATGAGATCAAAAGCAAAGAATATAAAAAAAGTGTGGTGGGGAAGAAATAAAGGATGGACAATTGAAATAAAATCGGGAAGAAAAAAAGTGAATGTTGACAAGGAAATGAAAACAACAAAAGGCAAATGAGAAAACATTGACAAACTGAAGAATATGGAAGTGTCTAATTTTTTTGTAATTTTTAAAAGGCTAATTATCATTGAAAGAAATCTTTTCACAAAATGAATTCATTCATCTTTTTTGTTTATTTTTATGTTGTTATCACAATGCTTCAATTGATCCCTTCTTTTGCCTTCTTCAGAGAGACTTTTTATATGTATATATACTATCCATAAGGGGGAAAAAAAAATTTTGTTCCCTGCCCTCTCGTAAATATTGCTTTCTGTTGTGAAAAAGAACAATAAAAGTCTAGTTTCTATATTAAGGCAAAAAAAAAAAAAAAAAGTGTTACTTGTTACATTCTTGCCCTAAAGATTAAAATGAATATTTCCATTTGAACTAATGCCCTCATCTTTGTTACTATTATCACCAGTGATAACAAAGATAAGGATATTAGTCATAATGTAAATAATGATAACCCCTAATAGAAATTCAGACAGAAATAAAAATTATGTGTAAATAAGCTAATATATATATATATATATATATATATATATATATATATATATAAAGAATTAATGGATTTATTTTTAATCCAACATTTCTATCAAACATTGTTTTTAGTGTATACCTGTTTGAAATAGATCCCCATTTTTAAAAAAAATTTTCATTTATTTTAAATGGTGTATTATGTTTACTAGCCTGCACACAAGAGAAAACTTAAAAGAAAGAGGCAGAAGAAAAAGTGCTCCCTAGCAAGTTCCTGAATCTGTTCCTTTTTGTTGAAGAAACCATCATTTGATATAGCATTCTTTAGACTGCTCAGTCACAGACAGTATCACAGCACAGCAAATATTCTAGTTGCAAAGAGCACATTTTATTGAAATTTTCTCAAGTACAACACAGACCAGTAAGCATAATATACACTTTTTAAAATAATAATTAAAAAAAAAAAAATAAACAAAAATCTATCTATATCTAAAAAAATTCAAATACATGTATTTAATCTATCTATATTTTCAAATACATGTATCCATTAAATAAAAAAAAAAAAAATGTTTAGAGAGAGAAACCTTGATTTTCAAACATCTCACATGTTGAACAAATTGGTTTTCAAACAGAAAATTTGAGATGCGAATGCCTCAGTTATCAAACAAAATTTTGGTTCTCAAACAACATTGCTGAACTGAGTTAAGCTGAACGAAATCATTTCTGAGTCAACCACTGCGTTGTATACATTCATGTGTTGTGCTTTTCTTTTACAATTTTATTGTACTGTGGCTTTTTTTTTTCTACACCGATTCCTATTAGAAAAATAGTTTTGGTTTACATTTCGGGTTACAAATGGCCTCGAGGAATTAATTAAATTCATGAACCAACATTCCACTGTGTGTGTGTATATATATATATATATATATATATATTATATATATATATATATAAGAAAGAGATAGATATGACAGGATGTGAAACTAGTAACAGGTTTCATTTGAAAAAGGAACAATGTTGTATTTCAACCCTAACTTTATTGAATATAAAGTGAGACTAGGATTGTACAAATATTTTGTTGCTCTTCTCTTAAAGAGCCTATGAATGTATGAAGTTTGAAAATTAAGGTACAAGCATTCACTAATCCAAATGTTGATTACAGTACAATAAAACATTGTGCATATATTACCAGCATTACTATGTAGTCACCATCAAGATTGATCCATTTGTCCCACTGATGTACTAAAACATAAATACCCTCCTCCAAGAATGCAGCATTAAACAACCACAGTCACCTTTGCATCATGTCGGTGGTACAGCTTGATAGATACATGTCACTTGAGGGACATTTAAACTGATGATAACTTAAAGGAACCAAGTTAGTATTATACAGTGTATTTGGTAAAACATTCTACCCAAATGGAGCTGGAGGGTACTCATTTATCAGGTTGGCTGTGTATGGGGGAGAGTTGTAACGCAATAAGAAGACAAATGTCCCACTCTGTTTCAAGGGTCAGCATCTCTCATTGTTTCTCAGTATACATTTGATTGTGTGGATAAAAGTTCACATACAGCAAACTTTATGCATCCCTGAACTAAGTTGCCAACAATTCTATTATAGACATTGGATCAATCTTTACCTCCAGGGTAACATGATGCCCCCAGGTCTCATCAACTGTTATTGCGTGCTCCTGAATGTCACCATCAGCTGCCGTATGATGAACCAAAAGCAGAAAAGAAATACTGAGGCAAAGGAACTTGTGTCTTTCATTCAATTGCTATGAAACATTTTGAAACTTCAACTTCTTGTAGACAATTTCATGGACCACTGACTTTAAAAGATTCAATTCTGCAGCCATATCAGAAAGTTTAAACAATTAGTAATATTGTCACCCACAAATTCGTATGCACCTCTGTAAATGCAGTACCCTAGGACCTGCTTCCAGCTCATTACATGTTCACAATATACAACTACAAGTTCCTCATGAATTTGTGCTGGATTTTTGTCCTTGGCATGCAAAAATCTTATTACACCTTGTATCTGTTTGTCAACTGTTTGATAGTATCAGCCATCTTTGTTATGGTATCACATATGCATTCGCTCAATATTATAGTCCATTTGGCTGTTATATAGAGTATAACATATCTCCTGTTGCTCTGTGTTTACAGTTCTTATGATTGGATTCTGATTAAGTTATGCTTATCTGTACTTTAATTTTCAGGCATCCTAAGTATATAAGAAAAAAAATGCCCTAGGTCATTACACAAGACTATTGTTAAAGTTATTGTAAGCATTTACAAAATAACCAATAAAATAGACTAAGATTAAGAGTAATGATGGAACTGCAAAAGATCAACTTAAATTTAACCCAAAAAGAGCAATGTATTTTAAAAAACTGGAACAAGAAAAAAAAAAAATAAAAAAATTTGTTTTACTTATTTAAGGGCTATATTTAAAAGGCATAATTTCTTTTTTTTTTCACCGACTGTTTTAAATTAAAGCATACAATTAGGCTTACAACTTTAAATGCCTCACTGACTGATATAGAAACGAGTTGATCTAAAATGTTTTCATATATGCAGCTGGAATCATATCTTTAAGAGATATCAGTAAAAGAATTATTTGCAAGAGTATTTTAATATTTAACAGTAAAAATTTAGAATCCAACTAAAAAAAAAAAAAAAAATTCAGTTAAGAGATCTTTATACTTTGTAACTAAATGATGAAGTGGATCAACTTTCAGTCTATAAACATTCAAGGAAAACAAGTGTTTGGTAATTAAATTAGACCTAGAGAGTTGGCAGAACATTTTTCAGTTTAAATAAGACATATATATATATATATATATATATATATATATATATATATATATATATGTGTGTGTGTGTCTGTGTTTTCTTATTGTATAAAAAATATTAAAGTTCTGGATACTTATTCTGATAAGTATCTTGAACTTTTAATATTCTTGATAGAATAATTGTTGCTCTAGATATCTATTGAGCACTTTGGTGACAAAAATTCTCTTTCATTTTGACATGTTATGTAATTTTATGTATATCAATGTGTTGTTATTTTGTTACTTTTAGCTTTTTAAAATAATCTTAACTCATAACATTATATACCAAACTTATTTTCAAATTAATAGGCTTTCAATAATGACATCACAAGTAGCAAATATAAACGTCCTCTTTTGTAGCATGATCCCATCAGTTAGACAAAAGGTTATAGTTATTTTTTGCAACTCATTCCAGTCATGCTTGAAACACCAAATATTCTTCATGCTATCCCACTTGAAACTAAATTTGTGAAATTGTCAGTAACAGAAAAAAAACAAACACCCAGAAAACCCAAATTTTGTGCAATGTTAAAAAAATTAAAAAAGGTAAAAAAAACAAAAAACTCATTAACGCAAGATTTCTGCATTCAAGTCAGGTCCTCAAGAACAAACTTAGCAAAGCAGGCAAAACAACAAAAAATATTTTTACATATCGATTCCTCAGTTTAGTAAACACATGAATCAAACAAGATAAACAAATTAAGACAGAAACAAGTTAGTCCAAGAGTCAAAACTATATTTAAAAAAAAATAAAAAAAAAAATAAAAAAAAAATAAAAAAAAAATAGAATTTTAGTTTAATTCTTAAAGTCATCACCGATTCCACTAAAATTAATCATCTTATTGCTTTAATACAAAACAGTCAAACCAATTGTCTTTGCATTGTTCCTGTCTTTTTTATGCTAGTGAAACATGAAGATTTTGGGGGGGAGGGGGTAACATTGTTCAAGTTTTAAGTATGATTTTATGTTTCTTTCTAATTCCTGTATTCTGATGAAGGACTCTTCCTTAAACCTAATAATTCTTTTCAATAAAAGTATGTTTTTCTTCATTTTATCACTGAAAAATGAAAGATCAAAAGCTGTCAAGTAAGACAAAATACTCAAACTTTACTCATCTGTAAAATAAAGCCACTTATGATGGCATAGAGAGCTTGTTTTTGAACTGGTTATACCAAACCAGACACATATTAATCAAAGGTAAGTTATAGTTAGGTATGTGGCAAGGCACACATATGTGTGTGCATGTGTGTTGAGTTTACATTTCTTGGTATTTTCAAATATTCATTTTGTATAGACCAGTCATGACATTGCATATATGCTAATTAAGATGAATCAAGTCATTTTAGCTAAAAAAAAAAAGAAAAAAAAAAGACAAACTTAAAAGGATTAAAAATCGAGTGCAGATATTCAGTAACATGGAGGAACTCAAATTTTAACACTCAAACTCCAAGAATCTGCTTATAACTAATTAGAAACAAAAAAATTAAGGAAATTGGCACTGCAAGACTGAATAGTTATATGAAACTAAATTTATCAAATAACAGAAATTACATCATTGAGGACTTTCAAAAGCAGCAATAACAAATAAAACTGATAGCACATCTAACCCAAAAATAAAACAATGACATCATCAAAGTGTTGATATTCCACACTACTTCAAACAAAAGGTTAGGAAGGAAAGAGTGATAACAGTGGACTTGAGAAACTTATTTTTCTGAAGAATTGTTCTAATAGAAAGATTTTATAAATTTCAACCCAAAGCAGCACTGGCTGTTCAGTCAATGAATGTCAGATGTCATGATAATATTAACCATTTTGTATAGAAATGGTTAATATTGTCATGACTATTACCAATGTATAATGATAATAGTGAAATTAGAAGTCTCCATACAAGAAACATTCAGCATCTTTATTGACAGTTGAAATCTATCAATTCTTTGTTAAAATAGTTTTTCAGAAAATTTGACTTAAATTCGCTGTTATTACTCTTTCTGGCATTGACTAGAGTTTCTTTCCAAATTCATTTTTTTTTTTTTTTTTTTTGTAGTGTAGAAAATTAAGATTTTGATTTTATCATTATTTTCTCTTCATATTTCATGTGCTATCTATCCATTCTTGTTGCTGTGGTTTGAAAGTGTTCAATCAATGTGGTTTTGGTTAAGCTCTTCCTTTGCGATTTTGTAGTGCTAGTCAATGAGGTTTGATGAAGGATTGTCTTTTTAAAATATAAAGGAATTACTTGTTTGAAGCCATTTTTAATCTTTGATCTGAGAAATCAAATCAGTTATATAGAGATTAGACATTTCTGAAAGGAATTCCCTGAAGGTTACCCAAATCAGACACCTGAAGAAGGCTGGAGAGGAACAATGGCTGAAATGTGATAACAACAAAGATGAGGACAATAGTCAATATTTTGATTTTGTGGCATCTCTTGGTCCTGGACAAACATATCCCAAGTGCAACCTATGTTGTATTCAATTTCCTTATCTTCTCTAAGAAATACCAAAGTACACTGAGATTGTTGTTGAACAAACCGAGACAATGGGGATGCCTTATTGATGTCAGTAACTAGATTTAAATAAAGAAATGATTTTTTTTTTTTTTTTTTAAGCAGTAAAAAATGAAAGTAAACCCAGAATTATAAGTGATATTTTTTATCTATCTCTATATTTAGTGTTTGAAATTTTCAAGAATATTGATAGTTGTCTTTAGGACTGAGAGAAATATAAAAAAAGAAAAAAAAAAAAAGAAGAAATCTATAATAATGTAGAAAACGATTTTCAACTCTTAAGCTTTTATTCCAGTGTTGTGTTAATGTTATATATTCTTTTTGAGATATTGAATATTACTAGCCAGTATACACACACACACACACACACACAATAAAAAGGTGCATCAGGTATTTGAGAATACATATTAAAAATGGAAGATTACCTAAATTTTACATGGCATGTATCAAATTTTTAACATTCACATTTTCTCTTTCAAATTTTTATTTGTTTATTTTTTACTGATGTTCAGAATGCCCAAAAGCCACTCAAGGTAGAAGGTTATTGAAGGAAGTTGTGTGAGCAATAAGAGACACAGTTTATGAGGATATGTAGGAAAGATAACCCTAGACTTGTAAAAGTTAGGTGTGTAGTGGTCCAGAAAGCATCCTCTTGGGAGTTGGTTCTACAAAGTAGTGGTCTCTGGGAATAAGTGGAATACGAAGAAAATGAGTGTGGTTCACCTCAGTGTATGTGGCTTGGTGGGTTTTAGCTGTGTGGGTTAGGGATGATGGAACTAAGGAATGTAGCTTGTCTGAATATTTTCCGTGGAAATAGCAATAGAGTAGCGAGAGGCTTGCAACGTTTTGTCTGTGGAAAAGAAATTGCAGGGTGGAAAATAATTCCTTGCCCACAAAGCAACATAGAAGCTTTTGGACTATTGAAACTGCAAAATGAATCCTAGGCAGTTCCAGCCCAGATATGACAGTAGTACTCTATTTTCAGCCCGGCTCTTGAAAGAGTATAATAGGAGGAGTCAGGTACTTACTGCAGCAGTACATGGAACTGATCAATTTTCCAGCATCTTAGTGATGCATGGTATTTACAAGTTCCACTTGATGTCTGGGGTGAGCGTGTACAAATAAGCATTCAAGGCAAGGAGCCTCCTTGAGTGAACACCCATTCATTGCAATAGACAAAAATTCAGGGTCTGCTTGGTGAGTCAATTGAGTTGTTAGAGCTCCATCAGAGGAGAGATCAGCTACCAGTCTCTGGTTATCTAGAATTTTTGGAGGAGCACCCTTATACTATCACATACTAGTCATAGATATTCACAAAAGATTTGAGTATGCATTTAAGCAGATCATTAATATAAAGCAGAAAGAAGGTTGAACCAAGAAGTGAGGCTTGAGGAATGCTGCATTGATATCCTGGGCCTTGGAGGATTGGCCATTAACAACTACCTTCATAGACCTACCTGTTAGGAAGGACTTGATAATTGAGAAAATTCTTCCAGTAATTTCATAACTGGAGAGACTGTGTAATCCCACCAATGCCACACCTTTTCAAAGGCCTTCAATATATCTAATGCAATCATCCTCATTTCTTTGAGAAATGATTCTGTCTAACCGTTTCTGTGAGTAACAATTGGATATCAGCAGTGTAGAATATGTAAGTCACTTGACTTCTACAAGCAGCGGACCTAGCTGAAATCCATAGTTTTGTCAATCAAAATATTGTCCCTATTGAGGTGATCAACAACCATCTTGTTGATTATAGCCTCAAAGAGTTTGCTGTTGACACTAAGGAGGCTGGAGGAGTTCTCACCAGCATTTTTGAAAATAGGGCATACACTTGACATTTTCCATAGACTCTGGAAAGATTTCTTCAGGTAGTGGTTAAACAATTCTGTTAAGCTTGGGGGATAACTCGGGTCTAATGTTCTTAAGGACAACTACTGGAATTTTATTTGAACCGGTAGTCTTTTGAGATTTCCTGGGCTCTGACAGAAATATTACTAAGTTTGTGCTCCATAAGAAGGGAAGTCAGGGAGGTGATATCCCTTGTCATCTAACTAGGAGTTAGAGGCAAAGATCGTTGCAAAGAGCTTTGCCTTATCTGACAGGAGTAAGATAGCCCCCCAGGACCATTTATGCTACTAAGCACTAACACTATTAAAATGGCAACTTCCAGTCTGATAGGAAAGAGAAAGGCATGCCATGTTTGGAGAACTGAATGTCAACCACACTGCTTTTTAAAAGTGACCAGGTGTTGTAGATGGAAAGAGAATAGGAAGACCAATCAACCAAGACTTGCTGAAGTCCATCATTGTGGATGTAATGGACAACCTGAATGAAAACCAGCTGATCTATATCCAGTCACTTCTGAGGATACATTGAGGGCAAGGGAAATTCCACTGAATATTTCTTTTGACCATGAACATGTGTACTAATGTTTCTGAAAATATACTATTTTTTTCTATTGAATATCCATGTTATTCTTTATAGTTTAGTTTATTCTCAATTACTTGGCAAACTTATATATATATATATATATAGGCAGCATACCCTCAATCAAGCACGTTTGGTTGAATAATCTGACCATATTATATCTATTTATTTTTATTGTAATCCTCTCAAATACTCTGATCAACTTCTTAATGTTGATATTAATTTCATTAAGGGAGGTGCTGTAGTTTTTTTTTTGTTTTTTTTTATTTTCTTTTATTATATAAAAAAAAACAAACAAAAAAGAACTCTCTTACCTTTAATAGTTAATTTTAAATTAATTATAACAGAGGGTGTTCATCTATGTTCAAAATTAATTATAACAACGCAGGTTTCACGCATGTTTACAAAAAGATCAGAACTATCAGTTACAGTAACTGTCTTAGGAATTCATCTCTGAAGATGATCTCGGATGAGAATGAAAGTACCTGGGAAAGTAAAAATGAAAAAAGAAAAGGAAAAACTATGGCACCTTCCTTAATGAATTTAATATCAACATTCAGAAGTTGATCAGAGTATTTGAGTGAATTACAATAAAAATAGACCTAATGTTCAGATTATTCTGACAAACATTCTTGTGTGTGTGTGTGTGTGTATATATATATATATATATATATATATATATATATATATATATTAGAAGGCAAAAGTTTGGGACTACTTTTTGCATTTAATAATTAGTAAGTTTCATACAGTCTTTGGTTTAAGATAGGATGCTGAAACTATTTAACCATTAATGCATGATGTGTAGTTATTTAGAGGGGTATGGTACCTAAAATTTAAAAAAACCCAGCCCTAAGATTATGATTAGCCAGCAAAGTAGACTGGCAAAAAGAGCTAAAATGCAGTAATTGGTGAATTTCATTATTATTATTGAATAAAACCAAGGGCATATATATATATATATATATTATACAAAATATATATATATTATACTTCATTATATAGATAGCTTCTGTGTTAAGCTTTTACAAAAGAAAAAAAAAAAAAAAAAAAAAGAAAAAGAAATTACTGAATATCAAGTGAATATTTTTTTTCTTACTTTTGAGCATCTACAAACTTCATAAGTCAGGTGTAGTAAACAAGCATTTTCTTTTAATTTTTCCATTTTTAAATCTGAGTTTAAAATTTCCAAGCCTCAAACAATTTTCAATCTTTATTTCCTTCAATGAATAATTGAAGTGTTTTCATAATCCAACACTCATTTAGGCTTCAGGGCTGACACAGAAAGAGAAAAAATAGATAGTTTATATAAATGGGAAAAACCCATTTAACCAGGATATATGGTAAGCTTACTGTATATACAAAGTTGTCTGTGTCTGTTTTATAAACTTACTGACAAGTAATGTATTCATGTCTACATATTCACAAGCATAAATTTAATTGAAGAATCAGTATTTTTAATTAGAAAAATACATTTTCCTTAACTAAGCATAAACAAAAAAAAAAAAAAAAAAAAAAAAAGTAAAGTATTTGACACCAAAAGAATAAAGCTGCTTTGTCTTTTAGTACTAGTTAAGTTTTAAAGTACAGTGTGTGGCAGAAATACCTCCTACATAATGGTAAGACATTAGTGGCAATGGTGTCTTCATCTAGATAATGTCTTACCATTATGTGGGAGGTATTTCTGTTGCACCATGTATAAACTGCATAAAGAAATACTTAAAATATTACAATATTTCATTCTAAGCACAAAGAATATACAAAAAACAGCAAATTAAATGTTTTTTCATGAAATGGTCTAATCACTGTCAATATATACGAGTTTCCACATACAGTGAGAACAAAAATAAATAAACATTTCAATTATTTTATTTTTATGCAAGTTGAGCTAACACTTGCATAAGAACAAGTTTCCTTTTTATCCAGCATTTAATCTATCAGATTAACAGCTGAACCAAATCTATTAGTTTTCATGTGAATAGACAGCATATGGGAACTGACAAGTCTAGGTTTGGTTGGATTGGATTGGAACAGTTATAAATCGTTTACTTTTATACTGACCTTCACCAGTAGGTAGCAGTAAAAGCAAATGACGAATGGCTTAAGGATTTACAAAGTAGCAAATTGATTGAAAATGCCCCCCACCCCTCCTCCATGTATTGAGTGTAATGCTGCTTGCTTGCTTACCGAAACCAACCACATAATGAAATTCTAGTTAGAGCTCTTCATACTGAGTAACAGTTTATATATGAATTTATAGAGAAGACATTTCAATGTTAATGAATGGGATTATTTATTTTATTTTTTTTAAATATCAGATTTCCAAAATTAAGAGTGGATATAAAGTATCAGTTTTGAAGAAGAACTGAAATATTAATGGATGTTGTCGGAAAAAGGAAATATACCATTGAAATGACTTCAGCTATAAAGAACCTCTGTAGTGAATAGAATAATACAATAAACAATATGAAAAATAAAATTAACTCCTGGTTGAAAAACGGTCATGACTAAATTTAAGAGGAGCCATCTGTTAAATCTACATCAAGTGAGAGTATTTTCTAAACCTACATTGATATTTTCACTTAAACATGAAAACAGAGATGCAATTGAAAAGAATTAAGGAATTTATTGTTATTTCAAAGGATCCTTCCCAATTTAGCCTTCTATCTCCAAGGATGTTAATATCAATGACAAAGGATGCTTTCATCTTTGAGTTTTGATTTGGTGTACTTCTGAAACTGAAGTAACACCATATTAACAATGGTGTTGTATTAGGCTTGCAAATGTGAATGTAGAGTCTGAAATATAAACCTATTTATTTGGATTCATGAAATTGCTATTTTAATTATTTAACTTAAAACAGGATACCAGCAACTAATCTATATTAATTATATGCATATTTATATTATAACCTCAAAGATTCAGTTAATATCATTCATTGGTTTGTGGTTAACTCATTTACACTATCTCTAAGTGTACTTTTATTTTCATTGCCCTTCTGTGCTAAAACGAATGAAGATATGGATATTAATGCAGAAAAATCCAATCAAAATAAAAAATACAGTTTAGAAGTATCACAAAATGAAACCTAAATATTTTAATTTCAACTATTTTTTTGCAACATTAAAATAAAATATCTCACTCAAAGACGATCTCAGATGCTGATAGGTTTGCAAAGTGCAGAATTGGGGGCATCATGACCTTTCTAGGGCAATCTTAATTGCAATGGACTAGAAATGTCATCAGAATGAGTGACAATTGAATACCAAAAGTCTTTGTATACAGCTGCCAGCTTTATAGCAGCAAAAAAAAAAAAAAAAAAAAAAAAAACATAAGCAGACCATGAACAATGGCAAGCTGAAGAGAAGTCTTGAAGCTGTTGGAGTACCACATAAGACCTCTGGAGCAGATTGCCCTGGACTGCAGAGAGTGGAGAGTATGCTGTCACAATGGCATTAAAGCATTCGAATTTAGATGTCTTAGAGCAAAGACTAAATAATCTGCATTAAGGTCAGCAGCCTCGTCTAATAGCCCACAATCTTGTAACCAATGTAGTCATTTTTTCTGTGAGTCTCTTGCAGGACTGAAGTGTCATATTTGATTTAATCATTTATTGACTAACCGATAAGCTGCTGGTCACTCATACATCGAAACAGAAAGAGGGAGTCTATAATAAATATATATATATATATATATATATAAAAATCATTACTTAACTGTAAATATCAATTTTTGATGATGTTTCTCCGACTTCAAAGTTTCTTGGAATTAATTACCCATTCTTCAAAAGCTTTTATATATATATATATATAAAATTATTTATTCAAAAATTATAACATATGTTATAAAATCACTACAAAAATAGCCATTTTGTTTCAACACCTTTGGTGTCTTATCAATTGATGTTGAATGTAGAATAAAGGGTTTTAAAAGGTTCAAATCAATTAACCACCCCTCGCAAGGGGAAACGCTGTTGCATAAGCTGGAACGATCAATCAAAATACAAGTATACAAGAATTCGAAAAACTTGACAATGAACTAAGGTTATATTAATTATTTAATGCCTTGATGTTGGGGTTGGATTAAAATAGAATTTATTCTAACTAATAAGTATTAAATTATATGATAAAATTTAAAATTACCCATTTTAAAATTTAAATTTAATCTCTATTAAGTTTAAAATTATAAAATTACTGAGGGAAAAAGACAAAATACATATGTTATTCAGTTGTTATTGGAATTTATTCCGTATACACCAATCCTATACTTGTATATGTGTGTGTGATACCAGTTATTAGACAACAATGTTATCAGTAGGCAGAGTTCAAACTTGGGCTGAGGTTCTAGCATTCATTTCACACTAATGTACAACTATTGGTTAAATAAATGCTGCCAATGTCTAAGGGAGGCAAGAGTAAGACCAACAACCTTGTTTTGAAACCCCATAATCTTGTACCCAATGGGGTTTTATCTGTAAGTCTCTAGTGGGAAGTGACATATTCAACAAGCATCTATCAATTAACTGCTGATGGAGAGTCCATTTTTTTTTTTTTAAATTATTATATATATATATATATATATATATATATATATATATATATATGAGGCATGGTGGAGTAATGGATAGAGACTTGGATTGAAAAATCGGAGAGCAGAGTTTGAATTCCAGTCGAATCCATTACATTCACTTACGTGCTAGTACCCTTGGGAAAGGTGTGAATCCTCTTTTCCCTCCAACTATGGGTAAATAGCAGGACAGACTGGGTTCTATAGCTTTGAATGGCAACTGATCTAGTAGAAGGACAATTCTGAATTCAAAACCTGTGGTGGGTCATTTGGGGACCGTGTGGCACATAGTGCACCAGGTCTCTGTATTCAGCCCTTCAAAAAGTGTGGATGGTTCTACACAAAACCTTCACCACTATAACCAAATCTCATGTGCTGGCATCAGCGTCAGTTTGTTTCCTAGGAACTTATCTGCTTGATCTCATACGTTGAATTCAATGGGAGAGTCGAATATATATATATATATATATATATATATATATATATACTCAAAAGTGAAAAGTTGTTCTTTTTAATATAAAATATTAAAACATAGATCCTAGAGAGTTCAATATATAGACTACAAAGCAATATGATATACATCAAGGAAAAGCTTAACAAATCATGATTTATTTCAACCAGTAAATCAAATCAAAGATGTCAATTATATGTGTGTGCGTGTGTGTGTGTGTGTGTGTTAATTATACTTCACTGAAAATTTAACCATTTTCATTAATTGTTCTGATTTGTGCCCAGAGTAGATACTAGATTTTGGCTTTAGTCTTAAAGAATTAATTTATAAGCTTGAAAATGTTTTGTTTTATTAAAAGGTTTTACTTATGAAATGTACACTTTACACTGTTTAACAGTGAAATCTTAATATATATTTTTCTTAGATATCTTTCAAAGTTCTTAACAGTTAAATGTTAACCAAAATAAATTTATTATTTAAAGAGTAGAAGGCTTTATGTGTCAATCATTGTTAATACCAAAAACTAATAGAGCAAGAAAGGGGCTATATAAATAAGACATTTTAAAAAAATAAAATCAAGGAGCTATGTTATTGTCATCATTATTGTTCCTGTCAAGCAGAGCGATTTAGAAACATTTAAAAAAATTTTATTGACTGTGCCAATCTCATTGTGAGAGATGTGACATTCAATTTGTAATCATTAGATAATATACAAAGTTGATAATCATACAATGTTTTCTTTCATTGTAATTTTGAGGAAAAAGCCAAGAAAAGTTGAAATATAAGAGAAAATATTAAATTTTGGGATATTTTTTATTATAGACAGTTTTTAAATGAAAAAAAATATTACTTTTTCTGTTTTGGCCTCAAATGGAGTTAACTTAAATTGCACCACAAGATAACATTTAATGGCATAAGAAAAGAAAAAAAACAAACCCCTACACCCTTCATGTCAATGATGCCCTTCTGTATACCAATATTATCACATATATCAAGTGGGTTTTTATATACATCTCATTTGTGTAACATCTTTTAGGATACTGTGCAGATACTACACTTTGACTCGAGGCAGAAGTGCTAAGCCATATATAAATCATACTCATTTTTTGGCAGGTACTTTTGCTCGTTTCTAAATTAAAATAAAGTGATTTTTCTTTCTTTTCTTTTTTTTTTTTACTTGCTTACAGTATCTAAATCTAAAAATAAATGCTTACTTTGCCTTCAGATAATGTGACCCAAATGGATTATAGTTAAAAACAGTAAAATATTTCTCTATCAACTTTCATTAATTAGAAACATTGTGTGTGTGTGTGTGTGAATGAGATGATCATTAAATACAAGAGCCAAAGACTACAAAGTTAATGATTGGCATATTCCAAATCATCAACTTTTCTGCACCCAAATGTTTTAACCATAATCTCTCTATTAACACTGATGATGATGATATATAGCAACAACAATGATCATTAGTATTTGAGATGAGAACTAAGTACTGAAAGAGTGGCTCTTGGTGGTTTAGTGATGGAGAATAGTAAGAGGAAGAGGAGGAGGAGGAGGAGAGGGAGAAAAAAAATGGACCAATCTAGAAAACATGCATTTTTTTTAGATCAGCCCCCTTGACTGATGTGGATATTAAATGATGACGACAACTGAGCAGAAAGGAAGAGGAAAGAGGAGGATTAATGACCAGAATTAATTGCACAAGAAAACAGACTCACCGATTGATCAGAATCCAGAATTAACCAGGAGGTGGGGCATCATGGGAGAGAGAAAAATGAAATTAGGGCATGGAAAAGATGTCAAGTTGTTCAGGGTGTTCCAGGCAGAAATAGAAATTAGAGACTGAAGCAGGTATGTTTGTGTGTAAGTAAAGATGACATGTAGGGTAAACAGGACACAAAAGTAACACAAACTTGGTAGGTTCATTTTCAGGCAGATTTTAAACATTTCAGCAACGCATCTCAAAATAAACATACCAAATTGGCTTAGAGTTCAACCTTATTGTACATATCCATACATATATACACATATGTGCTCATACATATTATATACATAGAGTATGTCTATGCAAAGTAGCTGCACATTTTAACATTTCTATTAGAATTATAAGGTAGCATCACAGCAGAGTGGAAAATGATATCAGCAAGACAAGTTCAAATTCCAGCCTAGTTTGCTGCAGCCAGTTTAGCACTAGTGTCCTTGGGAAGGCATGAATCCATCTTTTCTCCCCTTAGTTATAGATTAAATAGCAGGGCAAACTGGGCTCTGTAGCCTTGGATGGCAGCCAGGTTAGTTGAAGGATAATTCAAAACTATAGAGAAGGCAACAGAAAACCATTCCACTATCTTTCCACAAAAATCTTGGCAATTCACAAATAAAGAAATTTGTGGCAAGAGATATGATTGCCTATATTCTGAAGGAACACTGTGCTTTTAATTAATTGGGAGAAAAAAAAAAAAGAATCAAATTTATTTGAAATTGTAAGCTATGTTTACAACAATGATAAATTTCTTCTTAAAAAAATAAAAAATAACTAGAGAGAGCTACTATATATATATGTACATTTAAAATAGAAAAAAAAAAAATAGTGTTAAAGGGGAAATCATGTCCTCTATTCTCACCTGTCTCCTGTCATGTCAAAACAAGAGTAACTGTCTTTTATCCCATCACAACTGGTGTAATCAATGTTTGCTTGCATGACATGTACAGATATTTAGAAAACAGATTTAATTTAAAAAAAAAAAAAGAAAGAAAAGAGTCATCTGGCAAATGTTGTAAAACATTGTTAATAAAAATACATTGACTCAAAATAATTAAAAAAAAAAAAACAAAAACAAAAAACAACAACAAACACGCGCGCAAAAGGAAAAAATTACAACTAAATATTTTCAACAAAGAGAAAGAAGAAACCAACATCTAAATGAATCCCATTTTGGCATTATCAGTTTTAAATATGTAATTCAATCTGTAGATTACAGGATCAAATAACATATTTTATTTGAATGCTAATATAATGTCACAAGTAGACGTTTAAAAGGCGGCAGTGAATTGCCCATTTTCTACAAAGTAAAAAGATAATGCATTAATGGTTATTTAGTTTAATAATTTAGCCAGAAATGATCCTTTAATTGGAGTTAAAGATTAGCATCTGACACTAGAATATTACAAGTAGACAATTGACATGTTGCTTTATGAAGCAAAACAATTAATCGACTATCATTCTTGCATAATCGTTTGTATCTTTACCTTTATAAAACTAGATGGCCTGTACAGTGTGCCTCATACAGTAATGACACTAGGTTTATTTAAATTTTAATATAGAAAAAAAAAAAAAATTCTTAAACTATTTCATGAAGTCTTAACAAAAGACTTGTTGAATCTTTTTAGGAATAACAATTTAGCTTTTAAAGTAAACATTTAAAAAACAATTCTGAAGTTGCTTTAGATCTACCTAACTGGTGTACAAACATAACACATTTCGTATTGTATTCTAAGTAAAGAACTAACTTTTATATCTCTCATTTGAAATTCTAGTGGTAATTTATATGTGAAGAGTGGAGACTATAAATTGCCTCCCTTAGGCAAAAACAAGCAATTATTCATATACATTTCATGTGACTACTTGCTTAGTATCAGCCACTACAATATACTACTTAACAACAGTGATTCTGCTCGTTTTCAATGGTTATATCTAGTATTAAAAGAGCAATTTAGCTGTTCATTATTTAACAGAAGTAGATACTAATATTAAAAAAAAAAAAAGAAGGAAATAACTGGTCTTCTCTTTCTTATAGCTTTTTGGTAAACAAGCATAAGAAAAACTTATTAGATCACTAAGCATCTCAATTATCAGAGTTTAAACAAGAAAAAAACAAAACAAATGCAGTTTAGAAAAAGAATGACAAAGAGAAGACTCCCAAACAATAGTTTACAACTTACATCCAATCCTTTTTGGGGATCCCATCCAACATGGCCAACATGTCTATAAAGAACAAAACAAAAAACAAACCAATGTCATTATGAAAGAGAAAACAAAATATCTGCAAACTTTCTACATTCATAGGAAATTTTGAAAGCTTATGATTTCTGATCAAATATGACTTAAATTATCTTTCAGATTTTGTGTTGGTCCCAATCTTGATTTTTTTTTTTATGTCATTTTGCCATTCATATGTTTTTCTTGCATGTTTACTCATTTTTGAAATGAGTAAACTGATTGCTGTGGCATGAACAATATTCTGATAGACAAAGTTAGGCCCAAATGAAGAAATATAGAGATTTTGTTTTTTACTGAATTTTTAGCATTTATAAAAAGATCATGCCAATGAAATGAAGTCATTAGATTTCATAGAAATTATTTCATAAAATATATGATCTATGTGTTCATTATTAGAAGTTATAAGTCAGTAGCCTAATGATTATAAACAACTTGAAACATTATATATTTGAAATATTCTGAAGCATTTTGAACAAACCACAACACTGTTCAAAATTGAATTTTTCTATATTTCAAATACAGTTTCCACTATAATAATGTTTGAAGTAATATAATTGTCAGATTAAATAAATCCAACAATTCTTTAGAAATTGCTATATAACAAAATATAGTTTTAAGGTAGGCTATATTTATGGGTTAAAGTGCTTGATATCAGAGAGAGCATGCATATATATATATATATATATATATATATATATATATACACACACACACACAAAAACAGATGATGTCTGTATCTATGTGTGATGCCTTTTCACTCAAGATGCATCCAACTGATTTTGACCAAACTTGGCACATACATTGTACAATGTAAGAGATAGGTTCTTAGCATAAAAAAAAAAAAAAAAAATCAATAATTTTTTTAAAAATCAATCAATAAAGCTGATCAAAAATTCAACTTTTTTCCTCAGAGTTTGTTCAAACTTGGTACGTAGGTTACTTACATAATGATGAGCTCAAAGATAACTCATTTTTATTTCTATGCGATTGCATTTGGTGAAAAAATAAAAAACAATTTCCACAAATTTTAAACTAAAAACTCCCTCAATTTTCAAGCAATCTAATACAAACTTCACTCAATTGTAGTCAATAATAAGTTGATTGTGTAACAGTCATTTAACTTGATAATTGAGCACTCATATAGTGAAAACCCACATAAATAGTGAAGAATGGCGATTTTTACTGGTTTCTTTCTTATTTTTCGTTGATCTTTCAACCAATTTTCATTAAACTTAACAATTGCTTTATAAATGTATCCTCTTTTGCATTCCTGGTAGCACACTGACAAATTGAATTTCAAAAACTCCAAAATAATTGCGGTCTGAAGTAGGTCTTCATGTTGCCTGTTTTACCCCTTTATGTCCTCAGCTAACTTTGATTGAATAAATACAAACGACTTCTGTTATATCAGTAACTGCATTAATTCAAAATGTTTTTTTAATGAAAGTACTTTAAAGTAATTGAAGAATATAGACTGTTACATCTAAACATGATGTTTTTGCTCCATTCCAATTGAACACTTTTTCTGATCTACCAGCTGGGTATGGCTGCAAGTGTAAAGATAAAAGTGGACATTGAGACCCAGCAGCGACAGAGTTTCATACTTAAACACAATCTTCATGAACTGAAGATTGTATTTACATATGAAACACTGTCACTGCTGGTGTTGACCTCAATAGCATTTATTTTACACAACAAATATTTGACAACATAATTCAGTGGTGAATATTAATAATGTAGATCAAACATTATACAGTGATGTTTTCAGATCAAAATTCAGCCCATAACTACATGGTAGGCTGGGGACTTATTAGTGCCTTTCCATATGCATGCATTCTTTTACAAATGAAAAGGCTTATTCAAATAAAGTTTGCCTTTGTAGGAAGATTGAAATATTTTAAGGAAGCATAATAATCACAAAAACAACATGAAGGTGATGCAAAATAACTCACCTGAAATCTGTAGGAAGGCCTATGTCATCTTTAGTCAACTTACTCTTGTTTTTCTTATCTTTCTTTGTAGTGAACTTTTTGGGCATAGGCGAGACTGTATTGCTGACTGAAAGAAGGAAGTAAAGAGAGAGTGAGAGACGTATTAAAAAATCCAAAAAATTAAGCAGACCAAAATTCTTGCTTAGAAGAAAACCATATCTAACACCAAATCTTATCTTTGTATCTTTGGTGTTAGCACAAAGTTTTAGCAGATTTATTCTTTAGGTATCTTCAGGGATAGTAGGTGAGCAAAAGGAAAACTCTAAATTGAACAATGAGCTAAGAAATTGTTCATTAACACTTTCACTGTTGCATTGTTATAGCATTGTTGCCTGACTGTACTGGCCCATTTGCTGTTTACTGCAAATAAATGATTGTAAAATATGGCAGTTTAATATGGGTGCTACTATTGCGGTCTTGATTGCATACTAAGCTAAACAACACTCCCAGCGTACAATAAAATACATCACAAAGCAGGTAGTATTGTATGCTGCCATATGTCTACACTGGAAATAGCATTAAGCATGAGTTTTTTTTTGTTTTTGTTTTTTTAACATGTTGACCTCCAGAGGTACCTAAAGTTTTTTTTGACTGCATTGTTATAACATTGTTGCCTGTCTGTGCTGGCCCATTTTTAGAAAAATAGGAAATTGCCAATTTATTGGATATAAATGACAAAGATGTTGACAGAAGTTTCCCCATGTGCACCACCATCTTTGGGTTGTTATTTACATACACAAATAGTATTAACACATTCAATTCATATTGTTATAGCATTGTTGCCTGGCTGTGCTGGTCCATTTCAGAGAAATTGGAAACTGACATTTACTAGAAATAAATGACTATAAAGACCCTGATAGGAATTTTTCATGAGTGCTACAATTTTGGTTTCAATTGGATACTCTGCAGTACAGACAAATCTAAACAACACTTTCAACATATAATAAAAATATATCCCAAAACAGGATGATACTATATGCCTATGCTAACTTGGAAATAGTACTTTATAATACAAATGCAAGAGACCAAAATTTCACACTCTCGAAAATTATATATATGCATATACAGGGTGTGATGGGTAAATTGTCGCCATTTTATATTTTTAATTTTGGGCATGCACGTTTCTTGTGTTTGATTTTGTTGACTGCACATTATAGTAGGGTCAGTTGGGTACTGTCTGTGAGAAAAAGAGCACTGTGACCAAATCATTCTGCCAGAAATTTGGAAACAGCATGATGTACTGCTTGGCATTCGTGCTGGAAGCTACAATATGAACATTTCAGAGTGTTTGGATGTCAATCCGAGGACATTGCAGAGAATTTGGAAAGAGTTGGATGAGTGTAATGGTGATTACGAAGGTATGTCAGCTTTGAAAACTCACTCTGATTGTTGTGATAAGAAAAGAACTCCTGAATTTGTTGGTGAGTCCCAGCCATGATTGACAACGATCACTAAGTCTTATCAAGCAGGCAGTGCATGAAGACATTCGGTATTTCTCATACAAGATGAGAAAGTGTCATTTTTTATCCCAAGCCATAAAAGGATAAGAGGAAAGACCATGCTATGAAGCTTTTGAACAAACTCAAGCATCCACCCCCAATCAAATATGCTTTGGTTTTTCTCAGACAAGAAAAATTCCTGTCAGAATAAGATGGTGAACACAGAACAACTGTTAGTTTGCTGCGTCCCCAAAAGATGTACTGAGTGATGAAAACCAAATATCCAATGAACATTATGGTGTTTGGAGTGATCACTTGTGATGGTGATATTATGCCTCCAATCATCTTCCCACAGGGCCTTAGACTCAACATGAAGGCCTATATCATTGAGGAGGTAGTGCTGTTTAGGTCAAGAGGGTGGCTGCTGGAAAACCCTGTGTCTGGCAACAGGACTCATGCTACACAAGCAGGAGAAGCCAGTCATGTTTGTCAGACAATTTCTGCAGCCACATTATCCCTTACATCTGGCCACCTAACTCCCCAGCCTGCAACCCCCTTTATTATGTATGGAGTGCAGTCGAGTGAGAGACCAACAAAACTCTTTGTAACATGAAAGATGGACTGGAGGCAAGATTACAGCAGCATTCACCAACTTAAACAAGGCAACTGTCCAAAAGAGTTGCAGGAGATTCCAAAGTTGTCTGGAGGTCATGTTTGAAGCCAAAGGCAATTTTAATGAATAAATTTACTCTTTAGTATTCAAGATATTTTTGTAAATAAATCTGTTAAAATGAGACTTCAGTGCCATTTGCATTTTTATGTAATTTAAACAAAACTTTATCCATCATGTCCGGTATAAATGTATGTGTGTGTGTGTGTGTGTATATATATATATATATATATATATGTGTGTGTGTGTGTGTGTACACCCCCCCCCCCCGTAACATTCTTTTTTGCAGTGACAATCCTGTGAATTTATTAATGAATAATCCCTTTGCTTGTTTATCAAATTTGAGATTTCCTTTAACTCACAGACTACACCTGAAGCTGACTGGAGAATGGATCAAATGAAACATTGTTATAACAACTGCAAAGATGCAAAGAGAGTTGAGCATCTGAATAGAGATATGTTAATGACTTTTCTCAAAGTTACAGATATGAAAATTCAAAATTTGAATCTGTAGCAAGAATTTTTTTTTAATTAATGTTCTGAAGTATTTTGAATGAACCACAATACTGATCAAAATTAAATTTTTATATCTTTTCAAACAGTAAGCACACTAGATTCTTACTAACATTTATAAAGTTGTGTAAAGTCTTACAATATTATTTAACAAATCCTGGTTGATATTTTTAATATTGAAAAAATTGGGACAGTTTGGAAGAAAAAAAATTAAAGAAATGGTTCATATGATCTTCAAAAATTCATGTAATTATCGTTATTTTATAATTTAGACAAATTTATTCAGATTCCAACATAGCTATAGGTATAAAAAGAAACCCAAAAAAACATTGAGAAAGTGAGAAAAAAAAATCAAGGAAGATAAAAATAGATAAAAAAAATTTAAAAGATTGCGCTATATTTCTGATGATAAATTTAATTGTCAAAAGGTATGTTTGTTAGTATATGTAGATATTTAAAATCAAAATGAATTGACAAAATTTGAATATTGATGGTGACAAACAAAATATTTTGGGTGAACAAATTGGAAGAAGTGAATAATTAGTGAGAGCAGACTATAATAGTCTGACAGTGTTCAGGAAAGGCCTGGTGGTTGGTACTTGTGGAGGACAAAAATAAATAAATTAAAAATAATTACCAATTATAAGGAAAAAAAAGTACAATTGATTTATTGATTTTTTTTTATAGCTTAAAGGAATAGAGGTAGATATAGATATATATATATATATATCATTGAATAATAGAGATATTGTGTCTACTAATTTTTATACTGGTCCTTTCCAATTGTCTAATCAGTTTTTTTTATGTTAAGATGAAATTCATCAAGGAACAATAAGTTGCAATAACCCCTGAAGATGATCTTAGGAAAGATTGAAAGCACTTGAATTAAAAAAAAAAAAAACCCAAAACTACAGGGCCTTCCTTGAATCTGATTAGACAAATGGAAAGGATCAGTATAAAAATAAGTAGACACAATATGTCTATATTATTCAATGAAACATGTTTGAATGAAGATATGCTACCTAAATATACATATGTGTGTGTGTGCGCGCGTATATATATATATATATATAAAACAATAACTATAAAAAAATAGGTTATTTGACTGACACACAAATTCTGGTAGATTAAATGTTGCACGTACACTGAAAAGTAAGTAAGTGGTGTTGTGAAAATAGACACAGGGTTGATAAAACAGAGCAAAAAAAAAAAAAGGTTTTATATATGGTAAAACACATGAAAGTACATGAAAAATATATAAGGAATAAAAGAAAGTACATAGAAGAGAGATTGAGAAGAGAAGAATAAATAAAGAGGTCAAGTAGGAGGGGAGAGCAAGAGAGCGAGAGAGAGGTTATCCATACAGAAATGTGGCCTTATTTCTTAGACTTACTTTCTTTGGCCAAACTTAAGTAGGTACCTTCACAGATTTGCTAAAAAAAATGAGCATACATGATAAAAAAAATACCCCAAAAGTTTTATCATAAAAATCTTTGTTATTCAGAGGAAAGACCAAAGGATTTTTGATTAAAAAATTATATTTTTTTTTAATCCATTCTGGAACTGTCAAAATATTTGCTAATTTTTTTTTTTTGCATCCATGGGTGACCATAAATTAGTATAATAAATTTTAGCCTCTTTTTGTGGTGAAAAACATTGATTTGAAAAATCTTGTAAAAATCAGATAACTGATTTTAATGAAACTTTCAGTACTTATTCATAAATGAATTAAATTATTTTTTAAACATTTCACTTTTCAGAAAATCTTGGTAAAAAATATATTTACCAAATTTTTTTTTATCCCCTACTCCACTCACTTATTTAATTTTATGAAATTTAGAAAAATTCATCTGTGTAGGGCTTAATGTTTATATTGGTTATAAGCAGAAGTTCTTGGAGAATATAAAGCATTAATTTCTTTTGTAAAATAAGATCCCCAGTTACTGAAAATCTGCTCTCAATTATAAAATAAAAAAAATTCAATAAGACTATATTTAATAATAAATGAAAAAGCTTGCAATTCAGTGACTCCCAGTATTTTGAAAAGAAATTTGAATTTTTGTGCGTATAAACATGCTGATTTTTGTAAATACAGACATCCATACACAACATTATCAGAAAATAAGAATGGTAACTATAGTAAATTCAAAACCCAAGTACCTAAATTCAATAAAAGATTAGATTTAGAATATTTTCCTAAATTTTTAAGATTACTAGGTAGTTAAAAATTATATAAAAAAAATGCTCACGTTATATTCCTAAAGTAATTTTTACAGACATGTCCACAATAGAAAAATTCCCAAAGATAAGTCTATTAAGATAGTTGTCAACACCTCATGAGAAAACCCCATAAAAACACCCACTGTCATGTTAAAAAATGATTTTCTGCAATATTTTAAACTAAAATTAAGTAATATTTGTTTCAAATCAGATTGATTAAACTTTAAAGCAGCTAATCCTTCACAAATAAAGTTTAAGAAAAGTATATTTTATTTTTGAGAGATGTTTTTAATAAAGAGAATTCTTATGTTTGTAAACCTATTATGACCAAGGGAGTAGAATTCTCATAATTCACTTGAGTACTTTTTTTGCTTATAGTGTCTGTGAATAGTAAACATGGTCAATGCAATAGTCTTTAAGATGGATAGAAAGAGACAAAACATGAACAAATGAAAAAAAGAAAAAAAAAAAAATGTCATTAAATCAAAGTGAAGTGAACACAAAACATGTGCAACATGCCACTTACTAAAATTACATTCTGGTGGGGGAGGTGCAGCAGAGATTTTGTTAAGGCCAATGTCACCTCGAGTCATATTGACATGTTGTGTACGATTAGCATTCTGTTGTCTCCGTCGCTCTGAAAGAAAACAGAAGGTTAGGGTGCCTTGCATAATCAAAAATGCTGTGACATTAATGTCAAGACCCTTATCCTAATCCCCTTCAAGACAATAATAAGCCCAACAAGTCAAGAGACATTTCCTCCCCCCCTTTAACTAACCTCATATTTGAAATACACAAATCCTTATTTACAGTCAGACTAATATCTCCATCTTTCTTGTAGTTATGTTTCAGCTATTATATCCTCTCACCACTTTCATGTGTCTGTTGATCCTGGTAACCTTCAAGAAATTTCAAACTGAACCATTTATTTAATCTGTAAGAGTAGATTGTTCTCATTCAGCTGTCCCTGCCTGGGGATATATCATGTCTTGTTCTTTTGTGGTACTACTTAGTTATTGTTAGTCTTGTTTCCACTTGGTTCAAGTTTGTACCACCCAGGATTGAACTGACAATTATTATGCCACTAAATTCATGAACCAACACCATGGGATGATCCTGAAACTAGAACTTGGAAACTAAAATACAATATTCTTATTGCCTCCTCTGCTTTTGTGAAACACAATAACAACAAAGATGAGGATATTAGTCGGATTTTAAATAACTTATTGCAGGAATTCAAACAGAAAAAGACCCGATGGTTTTAATAATTTTTTGAGATAAATGTTTTTTTAATGTTCCATGCCAAGTAAAAAGGTTAGTGAGCTCTTAATAAATTCTGTATAAAAAATGGATTTTTAAAACAAAATTCATCCTTTTAGCAACCAAAATACCTGTAAAAAGCACACTCATGCACGTATTATATGGACATGAGTGAAAAACCTACACAAGTTACAGACTTCTGTTTTTGAAAGTTTGCAAACAATTCTAGAAGTTTTAACTAAAATCATTAAAAGTTCATTTAAAAAAATGTTACAAACATAAGACACTAAAATCAATAGACATCACATCTTTAAAAATCATGAAGCTTTATAATATCAAGATTATTCAAATCCAAACAAGCAAGAAGTTTTCTGTGTGTATAGACACACAAAAAAAAAATAAAAATAAAAAACAGTATTTATGTTTTGTAAAAAGTTTCTATTTATCTAAAATATTCTTTAAAACCTAATCTATTTCATTTCTAATTTGATAAATTTTTAGTTACAATTTATTTTTTCCTTAATGGTTCCTCAAAGTTAAGCATTTGCTTAAAAATCCTAGTGATTGTAACAGTGTCTACACAAAAGTAATAAGAATTGTGATTGTTGACTATTTCACTGAATATGATTGGGAAGATGTTTAAATTAATAAATAGGTTTTATTGAATAAGATGAGAATCTGACATTTGAAATTCTCCTTCAATTAATTTGTTCTCAATTTTATTTATAACTAGCTTAAAAGCCACACACTGTGCAGACTTTTAAGCTAAGTTCCTGCAGAGGAGCTAAGTAGTCCTCTGGTCCAAAACTTAAGGAACCTCGTGTCCAGCATAGAAAACAGCAATGATAATTTTGAAAAAATAACTTTGAATTCCTCAATTCACTCCATCAAACCAAAACCTCACTTTGATTCAGGCTGTAAGTCCAGTTCTGGCCAAAGGACCAATTTGGGTTGAAATTCCAATTCAGGATGAAAACAGAGTTCTTCAAATCACAAACTCTGTGGAACTTCAAAACCTCATGTCACGAAACCTCTCACTTTAACTCCGATCCTTGGCATTTTGAAGAAATAAATTCAAAGTTTGAGAGATATTTTAAACTGAATTTAAAACAATTTTTTTAAAATTTCAAAGCTTTTATGTTACTTTAAACTCAATATAAATTAAAAACTTAAAAATCACTAATTTTCTTCAGTTATTTTAAAATTTGAAGTTTTAACTTTTTTCCTAATCTGGACACAAATCCCAATGCTGGATGTTCAAGCATCAGATGAAAGACAGATTTTCAATCCAGAGATCATCCCGATTCCAAAAAGGTATAATATGTCAATGTAGAGCAAGTCTGGCTAGAGTTAAAGGGTTTTTTTTTCTAGGTTTTCTAATGCTAACTACAAAATATATTTTAAGTTACAAAATATTTTTGCTTACATAAAGTGTACAAAAATAAATAATATTAATGAAAATATATACTTAAAAGTAAATATTATAGTTTAAGCTGGACACACAAATATACAAACAGAAGACTGCCTTTTATTATAAACTAGATAACATTATTAGATTTATGTATTCTGTGCTCTAGAGTTTAATTTGTTATTCCCAAAACACTTTATACCCCAAAAGTACATTTGATAATAAACTAAGCAAAAACATTTGACTTTATAATAATTATAAAGCTAAGTTTTTTTTAAATTATCTCTTTGACCTAACCCAGCATTTCTCAACCTCCCCGACCTTTGTGGAACCCTTGAAATAGTTTTCATGTCACAGAAACCCTACACCATTTACTGCCGTCTCAATAGTAAATCTGGCAGGGCTGACAAAGTTAACCTGGCCACTACACTCAAAAAGAATCTCCAATCACTGGTTAACTGGGGCTTGTAAATTTTAATGTCCCCTAAACTAAACTGCTCTCATTTAACCACCACAGACAAACTTCCCTGCCCACCATCAGCATGGTTGATGCTTCACTCCAGGGGAGTGTCTTACAGCACCTATTTGGCCTGACGTTTTTGACTGATTGAATCAATAGCTGCATCTACTACAAGGAAACATGCCAGAAGGTTTCCCTTGTCAGAGTCCATCTTACACATCTACAAATCTACCATTCATCTGTGCAATGAATACTGTTGCCATATCTAGTCTGGTGACCCTGCTGTTCATTTTGTGATTCTCAACAAAATCCAAAGAAGGATCTGCAATTGACCCTGACATGGCATCTCAACTTCAGTCACTTTCTCACAGATGTGGCTTCCCTCTGTCTTTTCTACAAATATTTTCATGACAACTGCTCTAAGTCCCCCCACTTAGTGCCCTGACTACATAAATTTAAGCAGGGTACTAGATTGGCATCTAGGTCCCACAGTTTTACTGTCGAAATAGTTAAATGTAATTGCCACTTCTACTCCAACAGTTTCTTTTCTTGCACTTCCCGACAGTGGAACTTTATTCCTTTCACTTGCTTCACTGTTAACTACAATCTACAAAGATTTAAATGCAACATCAATCACCATCTTATGTTGCCTTGATCATCTTTTATCCTTTCCTCAACCATCCCTATACCTAGTCTTTACTTTTACTCTCTGTAACCCCCCACCCTGCATGCTAGTGACACTCTTGCCTTTTTCTATCATAGTTCACATGGAAAACATAATATACAGACACTATGCATACTTCCTGTACTCGAGAGGGTCACTCAATAATACACAAATTCACCACATACAGGTCTACTCCACTAACCAGTGAAGGCAGTTTCAAACTGATGCCATACAGACATTGCTAAATACATTCCTGATGATTATTATAATTTTAAATAATATGAGAGGTTGAAAGCTTTATTATAATAAAGGATTTTCCAACAATAAGCTGTGCTTGTATAGTAAAATTACAAATATAGAATTAAACAAAAATTGCTAAAAAATGCATTAGTCTATTTATCTTCCTAGTGATCAGTTGTGAAACTCTAGGGTTCTGAGAAACAATGGTTGAGAAACACTTCTCTAGACTGATTAATTATTTTAGATCAGGTAAATAAGATATGAAGGGAATAATTTGTTGATTGCCAATTAACTATTATCAAATGCAATAAGAATTGGTGTGATGCTACAAAGACTCAGAAATAAAAGAAAAAAAATGTATGTGTGTGTGTGGGGGGTGCATGATTATTGCATTTGTTCAAATACACGCCGAGTTAGTAACATGTTAAAACAAAGTGAAATGTGATGGATTAAGACTAAATCAATCAGGCTAGCAAGCAAATCAAATCGAAGACTGTGCAGGTTCAATTTCCTTATTTGCAAGTAATTAAATAATATTGGAAAGAACAATGCAAAAGTTTTAGGACAAACAAAAAACAGATTCCAGAAGAAATGTCAAAATTATCTTTGTTGATTTTTAATATATCTTTTTGTTAAATGGAAAAAAAAAAATAATAATCTTATTAAATATTTTTTTTGTTTTTGGAATACCAGAAACTAAATGTGGAATTTATAGGTATATATTATAAAAATTTTATATATTTTGAAACTAAAGCACTTAGATATAGAGAAAGCTATTTATAAATTAAAATATTTTGATAAAGTGATATACATAAAACAATTTTCAAACATGGCTCAGTAATAAAATCCAATAAAAGGATTAATAAAAAAAACAAAAAACAAAAAAAAAAACAAACAAACAGGTCATTAATACTTGAATGCCAACTGTAAAATTTATTAATTATAAAATAATAAAATAAACCTCCAATATTCATTATAAGTTTCTACCCATAACCTATTAATGGCTACTGTCCCATGTTTGAGATAGTGAGCATAAACAGGCTAAAAGGCAAAGTTATACCTTGCAGAATTCATTCAATTAAGATATAACAACAAAGATGAGGATATTAGTTCAACTGTAATTGCTGATGAATTTGTTTTCTAAGCCTTATCAACCCTTTGCAGGTTATTTAAAACCAGAAAATATTTTTAGACTGTAAGAATTCTTTTATTGGAGATGATAATAGTTTAGTGACACAAGTCTTACTAATTAAACCATAATTGGGGAATGGGCAGAGAGAAATGGATTCATACCTTTTCAAGGGATATTTGTGCATAAGTTAATATAACAACTGATTGGAATTCAGCTTTCTGATTAACAATTCCAAGCCATTATCCATTACACCACCCACACATCCAAGCTTACAGTACCTGTTATTCCCCAGTGCTCACCCATCTAGGTACTGACCAGGCTCAACATTGCTTAACTTTGGTGATCATACTGGAACTGATGTTTCAATGTGATATGTAAATAATGTAAATAACCATGTATTGTTGGTACACTGAAAAATAAATCATTTTTATTTCTTAATTACTGAACATCGTTCCAATGGTTAAGAATATTTACTTCTTGTTAGAGGTTGAGAATTATGTTGGCTGTATTATTGCCAAGTACAGTTAGTGAACTTAAAACTATTTTCATGAAAAAATTTTAAGAGAAAGATTTTATAAATTTCAATTGACATTACTGCTGTTTGGTCAATGAATCTTAAATGTTTTCTGTATGAAAACAGCTAATCTTATGATTACATAAGACTAAAAAAAAAAAAAAAAAAAAATGCCACAAGGATTTACACATTTCCTTGTATAGAATGTGTTATCTTTTACTTTCCCAAATAAATGTTGAAAATTCATCTTATTGGCTGGAATTTACCTTTTTTTTTTTTAAATTTAAATTCTATTTTTTTTTTTTTTTTTTTTTTTTTTTTTTTTTTTTTTAGTTAAAATAAGGAAGCAGTTTAATTATCAGGAATTATATTAGAGTAAATCTAAAAAATACAAATGGTTTCCTTGAAAAGTTAATTTCTGTGAATAGTGTGACTTGTGCTATTCTGGGAATTTACTGCCTTTAGTGTAAGTTAATATTTCAAAAAGCCTTTTTATTTAAGGCTGATAAAATGTTTTCTGTCTTTCCAAAACTTAAAAATCTTTACACATAAATATCAAAAAAATAGAAAGGTCCTTTCATAATTGCAATCATTAATTTTCTCAGTGGGATACTTTGTATATGACAAAATCTTTAACACTTTTAGACCCTTGAGCTGGTGGAGAGCTAAAATTAAAAAAACTTATTAAATACATTTTTCAATCTCAAGCTAAAAATTCTTGTTTAACATTTCTGTCTGTGCAAAGTGATGTCCAAAATAAATGTATGCTTTGATAAGTAACAAAGATTTCTGTTAAGCTTAATAGAACTCTCAAACCCAAATACAGCATACAATAATTAGATCAACTAAAATTCAGACTTAAATGAAGATAAACAAAATTTGAATGACTGAAATAAAACTATCACATGCCTACTTGAAACAACAGTGTAAGTAATATAACTCAGACTTATTTCTTGAAATATAATGGTACAGAAATTATGAGTATGAGAATATGGTGTTTTAGTGCAAGTAGTCATACTGATGTGAAAAAGAATTGAGCTTTTGTGGATTGTCAAGGTACTTTCTTTTTAACTAGTTATATTAAACAGCTGTGGTTAACATGAACTGGACATGTATTTAAAATTTTTAAAGAAGTGTGTGTGTGTGTGTGTGTGTGTGTGTGTGTGTGTGTGTGTGTGTATATATATATATATATATATATATATATCTCAAAGTCCTTTGATATTTAATAGCTCTGCACATTAATTTTTACATTGGGTATTGACCACTCATTTATATAAACCATTTTCCAGACAAATCTAACCTTGAATGGAAAAAAAAAACTATATATATAGATATATATATATATATGGTGGAATAATGAATAGTGGCTCAGATTGAGAAATTGGAGAGCTTAGTTTGAATTCCATTCGAGTTCATTACATTCACCCTTGGGAAAGATATGAACCTATCTCTTCTCCCACCAGCAGGACTGACTGGGTCCTATAGCGTTGGATAGCAACTGATCTAAGAGAAGGATTGTTTGGGGACAGCAGGTCTCTATTTAGCTCTTCCAAAACGTGTGTGGTTGGTTCTGTACAAGCATTTGTACAGAACCAATTTGTATGTGCAGGTAATCTAGCTATTCATTTCTAAGAACTGAGTTGCTAGACCTTCATATGTTGAAAGTCCTCCATATATATATATATATATATATATATATATATATTTTACATAAAAGTTCATGTTACTTTTGTTTTTTTAATGCAAATCAAACATAAACCCTGTCTTCATTTGAATGCTTGACTGAGAGGTAAGCATTATACAAATATAACAACATGCAGTTAAAAATAATTTTTAATAACTTGAATTTTCTTCTTAATTTTCTAAGGTTTGTAATTCTTTCTCTAAATCTTATATATTTTTTATTCGCATAATATTGATACATTAAACTGATTCAAAACAACAAAATCTAAATTTAATCTTACTTGAATTTTTATCAGATTCACAACAGCCATGTGAACTTTTTTTTTTTTTTCTCATATAAAGAAAGTATTTTTGTTCTAATAAAAAAATTATTAATGAAAATTTTTAAAAAGCAAAGTGAAACAAATTAAATAACTTATTTCACTATTTTTGCCAGCAACTTCTGTTCATTTCCCTAAGTTAAAAACATTAGAAAAAATTATTTTTGAAGGTAATAGCCTGCATTATATATATTTTAAAATAGCACATAGTGTGTGCTGGTATTTTCATTTTATACTTGTTGATTGCCATGTACACCAAAAGGTGAAGTGTGTGTGTGTGTGTGTGTGTATATATGTGGACTCTCCAGCTCAGTTCCTAGGAACTGACAACCCAGACACCAGCACACATGATTTGATTATAATGGTGAAGGCTTTGTGCAGAACCAACCATATTTTTTGAAGTGCCGAATACAGAGACCTGGTGCACTAAGTACCACAAAGTCCTCAAACAACCCTTCAGAGGTTTTTAATTCAGAGTTGTCCTTCTCCTAGACCAGTTGCCATCCGAGGCTATAGAACCCAGTCTGTCCTGCTATTTACCCATATATGAGAAAGAGAGAGGGGCAGTTGTTATTAGCAACATTAACTTTAATCTACACATGATCTCTATCATTTTGTTCAGCTACAATTTTTCTTCCATGCTAAACTTGTCAACACAATTTCTATGTCCGAACATGGCACTCATTAACAACAAAACAAAATGTATTTTTTATATATATATATATATATATATATATGATATACCAATCAATCCAAAGTTTAAAAAATAAAATATGACAATTTTATTGACTTTTAGTGTCTACACAACCAATCATGCAGCAAGAATTAAAGCACTTCAAATTTCACCGTTTCATAGTAAAAGGGTACAAAATAATCCACTGTGTAAAGTGGGCTATATCACAATAACAACTCAAGTTTCACACTAACAATATATACATATATGCCCATGTTATCTGTATATTCATTTGCTTTTTAAAAACATTTTGTGAACTAACTGGACAAATATATGAAAAATTAGTTTATAGCAAAGCATAGACATGTTATCTTTTGTACATACAGGCACCCTATGTCTGTTTACAGTGTGCCAATGATTAAACATTGAGATCAGCAAAGTGAGAGATGTAGCAATCCAGGTGCTCCATGTGGTAGCATATAATGCAATATGCTGATTCTGTAGAAAATAAGATACCTGTGAACTAGGGTTACCTATTTTTATTTTATTTTTTATTAAAAATCATTTCACCCCAAGCAAGGTGATATTGCCACTAAGTTACAAGGGGCTACTGAGAATGAAATAGGAACTGTAAACCTAATCTTAAACAGGAAACAAGGGATAAGTCTCTACTCCTGTTCAAAAGACTAGGGAGGCGTGTGAACTGGATGATAGGTGAATCCATCTAACAAAATAAATAGCAAATAAAGTTTCAGAGTTTAGGTAGGGAGTATAGAGTTGAAGTAGACTTTAAAAAGAACTGGAAACTCAATTCTAAAGAGGAATCAAAGAGATAAACCTCTACACCTGTTCAAATGATCAGGGTTTGCATCTTTGTTGTCTTCCTGTTTTGAATAGACTACTATTTTATTTAACCAAAAATATCAAAATCTATGAATGAATAAAAATGAAAAAAAAAAAAAAAAAAAAATAAAAGATTACTGTGCTCTTACAGGATGCATAAAATCATCAGGTGCATAACATTTTGCCCACACCTGCTATAGGTTATATGAAATTAATTACTAATATAGGTAATCATGATATTAAGTATGCACATCTGTGAAATTTATCAACTGAATTATATGAAAATTATATTTTCAAAGCTCATTTTATTAACAGTTTTTACCAGGTGTGAACAAAAAAAATTTCTAGCAGTGTGAACAAAAACCTACTTCTTAAATGATTTTAGTATTAAATTTACCTGCTTATTTTGAGAAGTTATTGGCTATCTTATTAGTTTTTATAGAATAACAATACTTGCCTCAACTGAAATGCTGAACAAATTCATTCAACTTATATTTGAAGATGTGATAATGTGAAACCCTGTCTTCATTTGAATGCCTGAGAGGTAAGCAGTACAAAAAGTGGAATCAATGAGCTGAGCCCAAATTCCGACCAAGTTTGTTACATTCACTTACATACTAATGTCCTTGAGAAAGGCATAAATTGATATTTTACCCCACACTCATCTATGGGTTAAATAGCAAGGTAGACTCAGCTCTCTAGCCTTGACTGGCAACCAGTTAAAGAATTTGTAGTAGGATTAGGTAGTAGTAACACCATATGGAAATATACACTTTCCTTTTCACTAAGAGAGTGACAAAGAAAACTCTCTCACACACATATTTCCTTTCTTCTATTGTTTCTATCCTCGGTAATTGACAAAACTGACATAGCTTATGAATGCCATAAAAAAAAAAAAAAAAAAAAAAAAAAAAAATACAACCAATGATAACACATCCCGCTAAAAATCAAACGGAAAACATGGATGCGTCAGGCCTAATAAAAAGAAAAAAACCACGTGCGCAGAGAAGTGGGAAATTGGTTTGATGTATCAGTTTGAGATGCAAGGATTGGAGATTCATTGAATGTGAGTTTTACCAGATGTGCAACTCCAGAAGAAAAAGAAGAAATGATGAATTCAACAAATTAATTTCTGTCAGCCAAAAACACAATGATCCTGTTTGAACTCTTAAATCACAAAAAAGAACTAAGATGACAGTCACCCACTTTAACCACTGGAATCAAATGGAGTCAACAATAATGGTACTATAGATAGTAAATTTGGTCTTTACTTATATGTATTAGCCCAACCCTCATCTCTATATACCATAAATTTATATAGTTAGGAAAATATACTTTCCAGGAATCCGATATTACTTGGTTTGCATATGATTACAGGTATTTCATCACTTTTGTAATAGCATAACATCAGATTATTTGGAGGGCGGGGGGCAGGGATATTGACTTCTTGAATTTTTCAGCACACAACTTACTTAGCATATTTTCTTGTGTATAGTAAGACTTGAATATAATATGACTCCATATTTCTGAAGTTAAAAACATGGAATAAATTACATCTTTGACCATGTAGTAGAGCCATCCCTATGTATTTTTTTTTTTTTTTAAGTTGCATCATATTATTCCTTAAAATCACAATGTCGTGCATATATTCCACTAGAACATGATATTAAATAGAAATGAACTGGATGATTTGCGTCTCTTCTAATTTCCGTTTCAAAACTCATTTTTAAATTTTCAGGGAAAGGCGTTTTGTTGTAACTTTAATGTTATCAAAAGATAACAGATCTTGTGCATTCCTTTTATTAATTTTTTTTTTTTTTTTTTTTTTTTTTTTTTTAAAATCAATTTTGGTGAATTTCCTGTCTTTGAGACAAAAATGTTCAATTATGCTGATTTCCAAAGAAATATTGCCAACATATCAAATATGTTTAGTAAACAAGTGTTATCAGCACCTGATTAATATGTATTCTATTATCTATTGTGCTAACTGAGTGTATTTGTAGTCTGTTTCAAATTAGAAGGGTTTTTAGTTTTGTTTTTTTAAGCTGGGTAAAGAGTTGTGAAAATGTGTACTTGTACATAATATGATCTCTTTTTTTGCTTTTAATTTTCCTTCAAAATAACTTTTGTCATCTCTCCCAAACCCTACTCTGTCATCCATTTGCTCAAGCTTGCCAGGTAGGCTGTGTTGCTTCCCTTAGGCCTTCTTACCTTCAATTTGGCCTGTAAGTATCAAATTTTCCAAGCCCTCTTTCCTCATTATGTGTGTCAGATTTCAACAACTCTCTCCAATGTTAAGTATAAATGTCCTTTTTGTTGCCATTGTCTCTAGAACTTTGTTTCTCAGATGCTCACTCCATGGTATTCTCAGCAGCCTTCTGTAGAATCACGTTTGTTTCATCAAGTCTCTTCATCTGTGAAGAGATTGTCCAGCATTCACTGTCATATAGAAGGACTGATACTACATAAGAGTTTAGTACTTTTTCTTTGTTTCTAATGTTATTTTCTGTTTTGTAATACTTTATTGCACAAGTGCTAAAGATAAATCCAGAGATTAAATAACTGTAACACTCCATCTTAAATGACTAATTTAATGAATTTAATCTATACAGTTTTGTGAGCCCACTTCTGTCAGAACATTCAAGTAATGATTGTTCAACAATAAGCATACTTTGTGTTGTACTACTAAATTTTTCAGTCTGCTGGACAGGACATCTATAGTTGGTAAGAAAATTGGTTTAGTAGTATTAGTAAACTAAATTACAGGTAATTTTTACATTAACAGTACACTATAAGTGGAAATTAATTTGGTTGTTTACTAAACTATTTTTTTAATTCTCTTCCAGCTACAGTTGAAAATTTTCATTTGAGTGTATTTACAAGTCTTATAAGATTAAATTAAATTTTTAAAACAGTAACTAAACTATAGTCTGAATATACTTATAAAATCGGAAGGAATCATACAGAGGCAGAATTATACATTTCATTCGATGAACTGAGAAAATAATTGGAAATTCAACAAAGTGATCAGCCTTTCAAGTGTTTTATCTTGAAACATTTAAGAAATTGGTGTGTATTTTATGTTTAGAAAAAAAATGGAGGGAAAATTTTTTTTTTAGTTTGTCCTGAACTCCATGAGAGTAGTAGGGAGATGGAGATTTATAGATCCCAAGATTGCCTCCAAAGGTAGACTCTTGTTTCACTACTCAGGCCTAGGGATATCTTGTCTAGTCCTTATTTTAGTATTGCTCAGTTATTGATCACCCTATTTCCACTGAGTCCAAGCACACATTGCTTGGTTCATTATATCACCAAATTCATGAACCAACTCTAATCTCTGGAGAATTTGGAGACTTAAAACCTAACCTGCCTGCTGATTAGTTCTGCTGTTGTTGCGTCTTATGCTTGACTGCAGTTCTTTATTTATTTCTTTATTTATTAGCAGTTCCTATATTGTATTTATTTCTATGCTAGGTCTATTATGGAAGCCCTCATATGTGCTATTTTTTTAGATACCTAACTCTCCAGTATTCTTTCTTGTTCAGTATTTTCATTTCATCCCACAGGGGCTGATGACCAGCCTTTTCTCCCCATACATGATCAGCCATGCTTGATTTCATGTCTCACCCTTATCTACAGCTTTTCAATGTTCTTCCAGCTTTACTTTTAAACTGGTTTCACCTTTATATTCTTTGCCACAACTGAAAAGAATGAAGCACACTTCTTGGTCATGTTCTCCCCAGTGTTAGGCTTAGTAGAACTAAGCTGCTTCTGAATATTGTCCTGATTATGTATGGACTGCAGATCTTCTGAATCTTTTTCAATAAGCCCTTGATGCAAGGCAGGTAGACCATGGCAATATTAAATAAAAGGTTCAGTTCAGAATATCCTGTAGGTTACCCAGATCAAAATACACCTGATGAAGGCTGGAGGGCACAATAATCAAAAGGTTGTGATAACAAAGACAAGGACAATAGTTTGAATGTAAATAAAGAAAAAAGTTCAGCTTTTTTTTTTTATTTATTATTCAGTTTTTCTAGTGTTCTTACAGTTTTTATTTTGTGTGTTGTGATTATTGTCTCAGGCACTTTTGGCAAATTCATTAGCCACTTTTAAGGAGTTTGTTTTAAAGATACTGAACATTATCACAAAATAAACATTGAAAATGTGCTTTAGAAAAGGCATTCTGCCACTGCAGTAAACTATGTTTAATTTGTGCAAATTAATGCTTACATTGCCATTGTGTAATAATTCTCAAAACCTTTTAGCAGTCATTCAAATGTACCTTAACACAAAGCAAGGTTAATTAAAAATAAAATTCTACCTGATTGTAATAGTACTTATAAATAAACAAGATTTTATGGCAACTAACCAAAGTCTGCTATCTGCTTATCTTAATTTGCACTATAAATAGGATCTAAGAATTTCCTCACCTTTCTAGTTTCTAACATATTTATTCATACTGTCTTTTAATTATGTTACCAACATTTAACTGAAGATCTTTCAGAAAAAAAAAAAAAAAAAAAAAAAAAGAAAAGAAAAAGCAACACATTTATTAGTTTTCTCTCTAGAAAGATTAGAGTTATTTCTCATAGTGAAAATTACTTAGTAAAGTCTATTTTTATCCAGTTAAATGAAATATTCCAATTTCTATAAAAAGTAAAAAGTTTTCAATTTAGAAAGAGGCTTAAAAGAAGAGATTTATGCATGTAAGAAAGTTTAATCTTTTTTTTTTTTTTTTTTTTTTTTGGACTCCTCTTCCTAATATTTGTATGTGGTCATTTCATAGAAAACAGGAGAAAATTAATATTCCTAAAATTTTGTTTCCCAAATAGGGAAACAAAACTTTAGGAATATTAATTGTAAAGTCCACTTTGTTTCAGACAACTTTACAGGTATGTTTTTGCTATTTTTATTTGCAAGTTCATTTAAGATATGAAAATATCAGTTGGTTGTTTTAAACTTGGAGTGTGAATTCCTGTCTTATAAAACTTGGAGGCAGCAGAAATGTGGTTCTACAGAAGGATAATGAAAATTCCATGGATGGAGCAAGTAATGTGGAAATCTGATAGAAAATGGCAACAGAAAGGATACTTATATTCAAAATCAGGAAAAGACAGCTGAAATTCCTTAGAAACATAATGAGGAAGGAGGGTTTGGAAAACTTAACCCTCATGGGGTATATTGAAGGCAAGAGAGATAGGGGAAGGCAGCAAGCCACTATACCTGATGAGCTTGTGTGAATGAATGGCAGAATAGGGGGTGGGTGCCTTAGCAAAATGGAGAAAAACTGCTAAGAGCCGCACAAGATAGGAAACTGTGGAGAGTCATGACCGCCTATGCCCTGCAGAAACATGGTACATAAAAGTTACCCATTAATGGGTAACTAAGTTAAAAAAAACAAAAAAACAAAAAAAAAAAAAACATCTATTTATGCTTTTATAAGTGACTCCTAAGGAATTAATATCAGATTAACTGCTTACCTTAAAAAATCAACACCAATGAAGGTAGTATATTTTGTTGATCCTTAACATTTAAATATTCCTCTAAAATTGGGAAAGAGGTAGAACATATTTATTGTACCTCAGTTTCAAATGATAATGTTAATATTAGCCATTTCCTTATAAAGAACATTTGGCATTCATTGACTGAGCAGTCAGTATTGCTTTTGGCTGAAATTTATAAAATCTTTCTGTTAATGCAATTTTTCATGAAAATAGGTTTCTCAAGTCCGGTAGATGTTATTGCTCTTTCCAGTATTGATGGGGGTTACCTTCTTAACCTTTTGTTTGAAGTAATGCAGAATGTTAACATCTTGATGTCATTATTTTCTCAGAGTTACATATGTTATCTATTTTAGTTGTGGCTGCTGCTGGTAGAAAGCAGCAGAAAATTATCAGAAACATGTATTTTTGCATTGCACTGTTATGATTAGAGATTAATAGATAAATTCCAGAGAGAAACTAAATTCATCACTACAATAATAATTTGGTAAATAATACAGACACCCAAAGAGAAAGGTTGGGTTCAAAACACAATATATCTCCGATTTAGATAAGAATTACAAAAACAAAATAAAATATGGAGGTTTTGTTGTGATTTAGATATTTATTCAGATCAGCACCTTCATCTTTGCTATAGTTTTTTACAATCATAAGATTCTCAGAGATAAGACATTTTAACAATAAAGCTTTAATCACGTGGCTGCATGTTGAAGATGAGGGAAAGTCAAAAATTATCTGCACACTTGAGCAGAAGGCAATGAATATGACAATTATAAAGATATATTATAGTGAAAGAGCAGATAATTTTTTGACTTGCCCTTGTAATTTGTAAACTAATATCTTTTCAAACAAAATGAAAACTTTATACATTTATAAAGGTCACTTATTACTTTAAATTTTCATAAACGATCTTATTTAAAAATTACTGCTAGTTTATACAATTTAGAAACAATTCATAAGGAATTTTAAGAGATTCAACGATGTAAGAAATGTCAAATTTTGTGACTAATTTGAAAATTTACTTTAATTTTCCAGAAATCAAAACTTTGAAAGAATTAACTTTAAAAAGAAAAGAAACACATACGCACACAACTGGTATTACTTAGCAGAATAGGTGGTTTAAAATTGGAAGTTTACTGATCTGAACAAATATTTAAATCAAAGGTAATATCAATCAGAGCAGGATACAGTGTTGGCAAATAAGAATTTTGATTAAAAGGATCAATCAAATCAATTTTAATTTAATAATAAAGAAGCAAGTAATAACTTCTACAAAAAAAAAAAAAAAAAAAAAAAAAAAAAAAAAAAATGCATGCTATAATAATTGATCATTATTAAATAAAAAGAATTGTTAAAATAAATGAATAAATCTCACTAGAAAACAAAACCAAACAAAATAGCACACATTAACTCACGGATAATAAGGTCTATTAAATAAAAAAAAAAAAAAAAAAATAAAAAAAAAATTAAGTTTTCATGAATAGGTCAAAACAAAAATGTACCTTACAAAACTAAATATGTTTATTGTAAACTTAGTAAACTAGGATCATTAAGAAATAGTATATAATATGTCTAACATATTAGTATATGTCTGACGCATGTATGCCTATATATAAGTGGAGGCATGCAATGTCGTTGAAGATGAATGTCTCTTGATTAATTCATTTTATATGGCTTATCAACCCTTTGCAGGTCATTCAAAGCCATAAAATATTTTTTTTTTACATTGTAAGAATTTTGTGGGGGAGATAATGATTTAGTGATACAAGTATTAATAATTTACCTAATAGCTGGGGGAGAAGAGGCAGATTCATACCTTTTCCCCCCAAGAGTATTTTCGCATGTGAATATAATGAACCCAACTTGAACTGAAACTCAGTTCTCCAATTAACAATTATGAGCCATTATCCATTATACCACCAACATATTCAAGCTTATAGCATGTGGTATTTATCAGCACTCACCCATCTATGTACTGAGAAATTGGAGAGACAAGTTCAAATTTCAGCTGAGTTTGTTAGTCATTTACATGCAAGTACCATCAGGAATAGTATGAATCCTCTTTTCTCCCTGGCTATGGGTTAAATAGTAGGATTTGTATCTGGAAAAATAAATAAGTTCTTTGCAACTCTTCCAAGATGCCCTTAGCTAGTATGGAAGAGGCAGTTTCAGCAAACTACATGACAATAACAAAATGAACTCTGGACACAGTTGTGTCATATTAGTGCATGTCTCGCTGTAAGCGGAAAGAGTGTTTAATGATGACTTCGGCACTCAGTGATGTGTGTATGTGAGAGTGAATCAGGGGAAAAAATGCAAAGAAAAAAATATCAGAAGAAAATTGTGAAAATACTCAGAAGTATATGGAGTTCAGTTTAATCTTGATAAGACCTCATGACCACAAGATTTCTATATTTTTGAGTTCAGACAAGCATACATTTGTAACATGAAAACTCCCAATGTTCAACTAGATCACATTAATGCTCTATAAAGCTTACAATTGAAAAACTGCTCTCAATTATAAGATTCTAAGAGAAGATAAAACTACTCCCAAGTTTATAAACACGGATGAAACAATGTAGGCACCTTACTTTAATAACGTTTTGTCTTTAAAATTACTTTAAATAAAATATTCACTCCTTTAAATAGAAAAACAAAATCTTATTCAAAATTCAAAACGGAAAAATGAAAATTACCATGAAAAATTAAAAATTTAAATTCCTTTTTAGTTGTTACTATTTTATACATAAAAGTTCATAAAATAAAACAACCTTACCTTCCTTCTTTCTCTGTCTTTCTGTTATTTTATCACCAATCACCTGTTCAAACCGCTTTGACTCTTCTCCATCAGCAAAATTTATGCCTGCTTGGCAATGCTTTAAAAGAAAAAAAAAAAAAAAAAAAAAATTATTTAGTAAACCAAAACACCTGAAATTAGAGTATTTAACAAATTTCACATATATCAAAGCATTTAAAAATTTAATTTATATAAAAGGAAAAAAAAAAAAAAAAAAAAAAAAAAAAAAAAAGTAGTAGTGTAAACATAAAATGTGAGCCTTGCCCAAGTTTTCCATAGACCAGCCAACGATCAACTCATGCTGAGAGAAAAATGTCATATCGAAAAATGAGAACACAATTCCTTGTTTTCCATTGTACATGTAGAACGGTTGGCTGAAAAGTTCATAGGATGACCAAGATACACTCCTGGAATGTGACAAAATGAGGTTTATCTTTCACATAGTGCCCCCCCCCACACCCTTGTGGATCGCATACTTTTTCCATCAATGTTGCAATGCTTGGATCCCAATTGTGAAGAATTTTTCATTTTGTTGGTCAAAAAAGTCATCAATAGCAGATATGACATCATCATCATCACCACCATAATACTAGTTCCTGGTCAAGTGTTTTTTCTTATTGGGAAATAGATGATAGTCAGATGAGACCAAATCAGAAAAATAGGGAAGATAATCAATCAGTTCAAAGCCACAGGCATGCACAGCAGCCATTGAAATCAAAGACTTGTATGCTGGAGCATTGTCCTGATGAGATGAAACCAAACTCCTTTTGTCAGTTTTCCTGGGCATTTGGTCTTTATAGCCTTTTGCAAATGCCTCAGCAAATTAGCATAGTACTCTCCATTAATGGTGTGGCCCTTCTGAAAATAGTCAAACAGTGCATTTTGCAGCCCCAAAACTGAGGCCATCATCTTCCCTGCAGATGAAATAACTGGCCTTCTTTAGAGCAGATGAGGAGAGGAGTTTCCACTGAATGAATTGTCTTGTCTTCTTGCTGCAGTGATGAACCCAACACTCATCCTAGGGTAGGAAACATTGAAGGAAACCAGCTGGATTTGCTTCAAACAATGTCAGATTTTGCCAGTGATTTGATCAGCCTGATGCACTTTTGATCAGGTGTCAGAAAATGTGGCACTCACCAAGCAGCAACCTTCATCATGCCAAGTTCATTGTGCAGAATATTCTCAACTCTCTCATAGGATATGTGCTAATAACATTTGGTTATTTGATTTATAGTCAATTGCCTGTCAGCCATCACCATGTGGTGAACATGAACAATATTTTCCTCAGTGGTGTCAGTTGCACGATGTTCAGACCTTGAGACATCTTCAAGATTCCCTTCCCCTACAAAATTCAGCTGTCCACTTTTGCACTGTTGATAAAAATGGGTGCCATCCCCTAATGTAGCAATCATGTTAGCATGAATGTCTGAAGGTTAAACCCTTTTACTGCAGGTACTTGATAGCACTACAATACCAAATTTTATCCATTTTCAAGTCGCTACTAGTCATATTTGAAGTCTTCTTTGAACAGTCAGATGTCAGTTTACCTGGAAAGAAAGAATGCAGCTTTTAATAAGAAAAGGTTGAAATTAATGCATGCAAGATTTCACAGCTCTAGAATCACTTCTTCATAGTCAGCCTACAAACGTTTCAGACCACTCTCAGAGGTTTTATTCAGGGCTTAGCCTGCTCATCCAGGTGGGTAAGTAGGTGATGCTTGGGACAATTTTTGTTAAGTCAGCTCTTCTCTCTATCAACTCCTTATGCATCTACTCATCCTAACGTGGTGAATGACAATACAAAATGGAGACCTCAAAACCACATAATGAATGTTTCCTGCCAAGGGCAGACCAGAACTCTCCATGATCTCAAGCTTGACTTAATACAGGCCAGAACCCAGATATAACCACTTCTTCCCTTTCTATGGGGGTGTCTATAGTATCACAGTAGTCACCAATAAAAAAGTATTCATAAAAAAGTATTTTAATTATAACAGTCAAAAAAGCAGAGGGTTACTATCTAAATTATGAGCTTGTATAATGTTTAACACAAGTGTTGATAATTGTTGAATAAATGCTTTAAGATTAACAAAACAGAAAAAAAAGACAAGAAAATTATATCTTGAACTTATTGTTTTCATTTTTTCTTTTTCAAGTAGACAACACTTGGTTCTTGGATTCAGATACACTACCCTACTGCAGTGTTGACTTAGAAGGCCTAACAGGGAAAAGGTTTACATTTTAAAATTAAAGTTAAATTTGATTTGCAAGCAATTAAATGAAAAATATATCCTTTGGACTTGCTCAATAAAAAATAAAGATTTTGAGAGAAAACTTAATTCCTAATCTACATTAAAGTGAAAAATAATTTCTCAAAAAGTTGTCAGTTACTACCATGTCATCAGCTCTTTCCACTTCTCATTTTTTTTTTGAGTATCAAATTGATAAAGGGAGGCCGAATGAGTCTTGCGTTCATGTAAAGTTATACAGGGTGTCCATAAAGTCTCTTTACAATTTAAAAAATATATTACAAAGGCAATTAATGAAGAGATATCTTAATCAGATTTGTCCTATGTACTCAGTAGTTACCAAGTAGTTTTACTTTTAAAATAATTCAGATTTAACTTTAGCTTCTAATGAAAAAGTTAAATTGAAACATAGTGGTACTGGGCTTTTATTTACTGTTTGTTTTTGTGGGTCATATAATATATTTGGGGGATTGTAAGAATTTTATCTATTTTTAAGGGTGGGAAGAGTGAATATTAATTTTTAGGAGAATAAGGATTTTTCCAGATACAAGTCCTACTATTTAACCCATGGCTGGGATGAGAAGATTGATTCCTACCTTTCCCAAGGGTATTCACCCATAAGTGAATGTAACAAACCTCTGTATTTTGAAGACAGCTCTCCAATTTCTACTAGTCTTTTAAATGCAATTCAGTTTGCTATTTGTAGCCTAATGTGACTATGTCTGTATCTGTGTGTGTGTATATATATATATATATATATATATATATATATATATATATATATATAGAGAGAGAGAGAGAGAGAGAGAGAGTCATTTGGGGACCTTGTGGCATGCAGTGCACCAGGTGTCTGTATTCAGCCCTTCAAAATGTGTGGATGGTTCTGCACAAAACCTTCACCACTATAATCAAATCTCATGTGCTGGTGTTGGGCTGTTGGTTCCTAGGAACTGATCTGCTTGACCCACATATGTCAATTTGATGAGAGAGTCGAATATATATTAGGTTGGTGCAAAAATAATTTCATTTTCTCACATAGTAACATATGTTAGAAAACGAAATTATTTTTGCACCAACCTAATATATATATATATATATATATATATATATATGCACACACATGATTGCTGTCATCTCATCGCCAAGTACAATCATCACAAGACATCATTGCAATTTCTGATTTGAACAGATATGGCAGATCTTTAAACTGGGCAAGCATTCAAAACCTCTAGCATAAAACTGGCAGACTTGAAACATACCTTTTGTTGTCATTGGGTTTATTTTTTGTGAATGTTTGTTGTGTCTTTTCAGCTCACCAGTTGACTGGCTGGCACACTTTTCCACAGATGTTACATGAATTGCTAGTACTTAATGCTATTTTGAAGTTGATGAGTGCTTTTGTTATGATGACTTTACATGACTTAATTTTTCTGCTTAACTCAAGCAAAACATACAAACAACATTACAGGTGAGGTCATGCTAATCACCTACATATGCACACACACAAATTCACACAATTTTTCACCCTCATAAACTTTCATTCTTACTCAATATCTCTAAATCTGACAATATAAGTGGACACTTTCATGATATTCAACATATGAGGGTCAAGCAGCTCAGTTCCTAGGAACTGACAGCTCAGACACCAGCAGAACCAACCACACTTTTGAAGTGCTGAATACAGAGACCTGGTGCACTACGTGCCATAAGGTCCCCAAACAACCCTCCACAGATTTTGAATTCAGAGTTGTCCTTCTCCTAGACCAGTTGCCTGTCCTGCTCTTTACCCATAGCTGGAGGGGGAAGAAGGGGATTAATACCTTTCCTAATGGTATTAGCAAGTGAATGTAATGGATTCAACTGGAATTCAAACTTGGCTCTCCAATTTCTCAATCGGAGCTGCTATCCACTACTCCACTTCATAAAAAAAAAAAAAAGAAAAAAAAAAAAAAAAAAAAAAAAAAGAATCAATACAACATATTGATACAGTTTTAGTTAAACAATTACTGGCTACTATTAGTGTTTTAACTACTAACATCTGTTAGTAATTGATTTCTCCGATCCTCTGTATGAAAGGAATTACAAAAAGTCTAATTTACTAAAAAGTAAGAAAAAGAAGTATATATTAGTATCAGTGTAAAAAATTTCTAATGTAACTAAAATATATCTGTAAAAGAACAAAAAAAAATGGTATGACCACAAACCATCTCCACTGCTCAAAGATGTAAATGTTATAGCGGTCTAAGACTCCACCATACCTACTAACCACACTATAAAAGCCAGTAAACTATAAAAGATTAGAATTAAAAAAGAAAAAATACTATCACATAGACATGTCATATTGTCTGACAAAAGAATTTGACAAACTTTCAAAATATAGAAACTTAAAAAAAAGAAATTGCAAGAATGTTGCATTTAAAAACCAGTACTCTAATAATAATAGGAGCACTAGGAATGATTAAAAAGAATACTGATACACATGAAAAAAAAATTCCAAGAATACTCTCACTATCTGAGGTAGAAAAGTGCATCATTCAAATACTCATAACAACTCTCTTAATGTTCTCAATAACTTGTCTGTGTCCATAAACTTCAGGGGAAGAGTCTACAGAGTTCATATCCATAATACTAGAACATTGTATGTGGTGTAATATTTGAATACATTTTCTTTTTGATGGAGAGAAGTACTGTGTCTTATAGACTAAAGAAATTCTTTATTTGTATTTTCTATATGATCAACATTACATTATCATTTTCTATTAACATATATGTAATAAATCAGTTAATCAATAATAAAGTATATGTAATGATAACAACAAACCTCAGCAAAAGAATGTTGCCATCATTCAAATTATAAGGACCTAAAAATAGATTGCAAGAATATGGCATTTAAACACAACCACTATTCCAATAATTGGAGCACTAGGAATGATTAAAAAAAAAAAAAAAAAAAATACCAATAAATACATTAAGAAAAGCCAAGGAATCCTACTGGAAATACCAAAGATTGCGCTCACATACTTAAAAACTCTTCATGCAATATGCTTGATAACTTTCTCAGGAAAATCTTTACTTCAGGTAAAGAACTTTGCAAAGGATTGTATCAAATAACAAATCATAAACAATAACATCATTCAATAAAGTTTAATTGGAAGGGTGCACAGTGGAGTAATGGATAGTAGTTTAGATTGAGGAATCAGAGGGTCGAGTTTGAATTCCAGTCGAATCCATTACATTCAATTATGTGCTGATACCTTTCTTCTCCGCCACACCACCAGCTATGGGTAAGTAGCAGGACAGACCGGGTTCTATAGCCTTGGATGGCAACTGGTCTACTGCAGAAAGAAACGGCAACCTACTGCGGGAAAAAATCTGCCTCGTCAGTCATGTATCAAGATACATAATCGCTTAAGTGTGTATCACACATGGCACATAACTGACTGACTGATGCTGAGAAATATTAAATTGTAAGCAAGAAGCCCACTCACTTCCTGGTGAATGTTATCTTTACTTAGATTGTTCTTCAATAAAGATGTGACTGTTGAAACGAAGTGATAGATTGATGTGATTTTTACGACTTATCAACCATATCAAACACCTACTATTAACACATAGCTGGAAAGGAGATGTTCATATCTTTCTCAAGGTATTTTTTTGTGCATAACGAACACAACTGTAATTCAATCTTGGCTCTCTGATTTCACATTCCAAGACGTTATCCATGACACCACCCACACATCCTGAACATAAATATATAAGCTCCTGGTTTTAAGACAGTCAGAATTTGACAGAGTTTTTTGGTATTGCTATTGGTACAGAGCTAGTTGATTTTTTTTGTGACTTGGGACTCTTAGCATTGCAACTCTCAGTACCTTCATATATTTTTCTACCAGTGTTCTTATAAAAATAATGAGCAAAATGCCCAAGATTTCAAAAATATTACTTGAAGGCATACGCTTTCCTTTATTTTTTCATGATAGAAAAGACGTAATTATTTTACATAAATATTTTTCAAAATAATGTCAAAATCCTTGTCAAAACAAATTAAATAGTGAATATTAATTATATTGATTGAACATTATACAGTGAAAAATTCTGGTCAAAATTCAGCTAACAAATATGTAAGAGGCTTATGGATTCACCGTCACATGAAAACTTGTTGATGAGTATAGATTAACTTACATCAGCTTCAAATGTGTGGAAGAATCTGCGAGGACTTTTGTATTTCAACTGTTGGTACATCTCCTGTTCCCATAGTAACTGCTGTCTCTGGAAAGAGATCAAAACAATTTCTTATAAAAGAAATAGTTAAAAAGAGAAAAAAATCTGAGGAGAAAAGTAAATAAAATTCAATACAAAATAAAGAAATACAAATGAAAATTGCAAGTATTTAAAATACAATAAATTTATTGCATATGTGTGTAACTGACATAAGCAGAAAAGTTTAATGATTTGGTTTTAGGAAAGACTATTGTTAGATGCCTTTAAATTAAAAATCAAACTCAATCTGACAACAACCAATTACTGTTAAACACACTGTATCTGATTAAGCACATTAAGCTATAAGTTCTGCAAGACAATTTCTTTAAGGCAACAATATTGAAAAATATTTAAGCCTTTAATGGATTACACTGAGTAAAAGGATTTTTGATTTTGAACTGAAACAAAAATATCCGGGCATCCTGTTATAATTTAGAGCAAGAACATAACTGGCAGCTCCAATTTTCACAGACAAATAACAACAACCAGGGTTACTATTTCTGATCTAAATGTGCAAAAGACTCTTCACTTGCTACTGTTTAGTTATATATTTATTTATATACTTCCCAGCCCTGAAGATGATATATAGAAGTCGAAAGCTTGAACTTGACAATAATTAGGGATATTCTTGTTTTTATTATTCAACAGACAAATTTACAAAAAGATATTCACAATTTAGAAAAGACAATAAATATATTATGTGTGTTTATGCAAATAAATTCAAGATTTAAGAATGAAATCTGATAAATTATTGATGCTTTATCCTATGTATGTAGATTTTATTTATAAGCTATATAAATGTTTATAGGCACATGGCCGAGTTGTTTGCTTTCCATGGTCAATTTGTCAAGGTGACTTCTTGATGTTATCAGCAAGCCCAGTATATGGCACCTTTAGAAAATGCCTGAAATCCATACCAGAAGTTGACCCAAACATTGAGTGAAATTGAGTAGACAAAATATTTGGGAGCTGTTGATAATTGTGCTAGCACAAGGCTACATGTCTCCTGAAGGTTTCAGCATCCTAGCCTTGTTCTGACTGTTGAACACATCAGATAATGTGACCTCCAAGAAACTGTAACTAAGGTCTGCTCTGCATATTTGTAATATAAACCACAGGCAGGCTGTGTTTGTGTTGGACAAACACAAATGTGCTTGAGTGGGCCTCTGAAACAGGGATTGGCCAGCCACCTTAGTAGACAGACATACTTGCATATGTGTAGCCAACCATTATATGTTTAAAAAATGACCTACAGTCTGTTATTAACCAGGGCAAAGAATGGCATATTAATTTTAATGCCTCCAAATGAAACGTCTCTCTATTAATCACCCAAGCATGGCTGATGCTAACCTCCATGAGGACTCACTGCACCTTCTTGGACTAACATTCTTAGTTGACATGAAGTAGAAAGATTATATTGAATCAATTCCTAGGTCTGCTGCTAAGAAAGTTGGCTTACTGTGTCATGCTAGACAATTTTTCTTGCCAGAATCTATCTTACATATATATAAATCTATCATTTGTCCATGCTTTGAATATATTACTACAACATAGTCCAGTGTTCCTGCTGTATATTTAGAGATTCTTGATAAAATCCAAAGAAGAATCAGCAATACTATTGGTCCTGACCTTTCATTTTGGCTTCAGTCACTTTTCCATCACTGTAATGTAGTTTCCCTGTGCCTTTTCTATAAATACTTTCATGGTAATTGTACAGAAACTCTTTGCTATGGTACTGAGGTTTTATGAATTTAATTCAGTACTAAATTAGCAGTAAGGTCAAACCAGTTTACACTCAAATTGACAAGATGTAACCATAAATTCTATGCTAACAGTTTCTTTTCTTGCACGTGGAACTCTCTTCCAGCTCCATGCTTTCCAGCCAACTTTGATCTTTAAAAATGTACATGCAATGTCAACCGTTATTTACTGTCTTTGTTTACTGTCTTGTTTACTCTTCTTTTTTTTTTTTTTTTGCTCCATAATAATGTTTCTCTTTTTTCTTATTCTTTCACACTCAGAAACCTCTTGTGTCTTAGTCTTTACTGACTTACATTGGGGGAAATGATTAAAAAAAATAAAAAATAAAAATAAAATAAAAAAATAAAAGGAAAAAAAGATAAGATTAATTAGGTTTTTCGTACCTAGTTTTTAGACAGTTAATTTTGCTTTTTGGAGAAGATTTCAGTTAGTCTATTGTTTAACATTGTATTTTTCACTAATTTTCTTTAGCACATCACTTTTGCCTAATTCTTGCCACTCCAGTCTTTGAACAGGAGTGGAAACAAATCTCTTGTTTCGTGTTTAGGATTGAATTTTTGGTTCCTTCTAAAGTTTACTTACACACTATACTTCAACTGAACTTCGAACTGTTATTCACTAATTAAATCTTGACTTTTTCACGTCCACAGTTAGCCGTTATCTTCCGTGCATAGCCCCAAGAACTTCACTTCTTGCCCTTTTTTATGCTAATACAACACCACACAGTAACCTTCTACCTTGAGTGACTCTTGGGCCTTGTATTGGGTTAAAAATCAAAAACACTCCCCTAAAAAAAAAAAAAAAAAAAAAAAAAAAACACAATCTTTGTTTATAAATATATCAATTAAGTTTAATAAATGTTATCATTGAATTTGTTTCTTTCTTATTTGAGCTGTAAGAGTCAGAACACAATTTTTATTCATGAAGCATTGTATTTGATAATTTTATTATTATTGATTCTCAAGTTTAACGAAGATTTAAGATATTCTCTTTTCTCTTACCCAAAGTTACCTTAACCCTTGGTATCCCTCACTATGTCCTTTATTTGATACCAATTTTTACTTAACTGATATTCATCAATTAACAGTAATTATTGTAATCTTACAACAGTAATTAATGCCAACATTAATGCTTAAACATATTATATAATTGTTACTAGGAAAGTTAAATTTATTCTTCTCAGGTGCAAGTTACTGGAAATACAATGGCAGAATTAATTAAGTAAATGTCAAACACTTTAATCCAGATTTGTCACTTTGAGGGACATTTAAAAAAATCACTTACTAAATTCTTATCAGTATTGCCATTTAACATTGATTATTTTAAAAGCAATACAAAAAGCTGAAAGTAGTAAAGTTTAAAATTCAGTAGTGCTATGCTAACATAGCCACTCCAGTTTTGGGTTGTGCACAAATCCTATAAATCTACTAACAAATCATTCACTTTTTTAGTATATTATACATACAAATAGTATGGTTTTTAAAAGATAGCAGGTTGCATGTATTAGGTTTTATACTAAATCCACATTTAATCCAGTTAAGAGTTATTACTTTGTATATACCATTGGTATGTAAGAAAGAGAATTTTTTTAAGAGTTATGGTTGCAGAAAGCAATAAAAGAATTTTGTACAGAAAGCAACTGCAAGAAGGAAACTAAGCTGAAATGTACATGACACACAATATTTTTTACACTAATGTCCACCCAATACAAGGCCCTAGAGCCACTCAAAGTAGAGGGTCACTATGTGGTGTTATATATGTGTAAGAAAATACAAGTAGTAAAGTAAATAACAGTTAAAAATAACAGACTTGAAGAGGTCAAGACTGTAAACCTCCTTCCAGTATTCTGTTCCACAAAGCAGCAGTTCTTGGGAAGAAGCTGTCTGAGTGGAACTTACTAATGGAAAGAAATAGGGATAATTCACACTTGTGTACATGACATGGCAGGTCTCAGTTGGAAAATTCAAGACTGGGGGAGATGAAGGAATGTAGCTCTTTAGAACATGTCATGGAAATAGTGATAGACCGACAAGAGGTTTGTGATGTTGCGTTTGTGCAAAAGGGATTGTCAGGTGGAAAATAATTCATCACCCACAAGTTTGTGTAAACACATTTGAACTCTAGCAAGACAGGTGAGGGAGGGCTTGTCAGTAATCTTCCATTTTTAGTCAGATTTGGCTCTTGTAAATAGAGTATAGCAAGGAGAGTCAAATATTTACTGGAGTGGTACAATGAAACAACTGTTTTTCCAGCATCTTTAGCAATAGATCAAATATACGAGTTTCACTTGAGGTCTGGGGAGAGATTGAGTCCGAATAGATGCTCAAGGCAAACAATCATAAATGAGTCAAGAAATAGTAGTCATATAATTTTTTTATTTTTGTCAAAAAAAAAAAAAACAAAAAAAAACTGTAAAATAATAATAAATATGACTTCAAGAAATAGTAACAGCTGGTATCACTTTGTCATCGGTTGCAGCAATATTTTATATGCAAACTAAATTGTAATAGATCAATGAAATAGAATAAAGAATAGTAAATAATAATTAGGAATTGACTTTGAGCAATATAGACTAAAGGTAAACAAAAAATTGGGGCAGAAAACAAAAAAAAAAAAAAACAAACAAACAAAGAATGATAGATATTTTTTTTTTTTTTTTTTACTCACCTTTAATGAAATAGTGGGAGGGGGAACTGTACAAAATTTTATCAAAATGAAGAGTGCTTATCAGTAGAAGCAGCAAAGCTTTTGATATTTTTAGGTATGACAATAGCAAATAAAAGTTAAACTGAAGTAACACTCAATTGAGACAAGATATAGCAAGTCAAAAGCAATCACATTTTTTAAAATGATAGGCAGGAAGGAATCTATATATAAAATTCTGTGACTTCCATTAGTTTGTCTGTTACACCCTCTAAAATAGCCAAACACTGACTGATCAAAACCAAATTTTAGGCAAAAATGCAAACAGTTAAGGGGGTACAAAGTACCATTGATTTTAGTACGGTGTATAGCTTAGTATAATAAGTTTTCAGATCACCTTTCATTTGTGAGAACTATAAACCAATCATAAGGCCAAATGTCTCAAAATGTTGGAATTTGGCTCCAGTAAGAAATAATTACACATGGCCATTTGTATGCTGCATGCTCAAGAGTAAGAAATCCTAAGAATTTATTTATTGCTGTTAAAAAGGAAAAAAAAAAGAAATTTTCTTAAAAAAATATTCTTCACCAATTAGTCTTATAAAATTAGATTAAATTAAAGAAATCATTAAACTGCGAAGTAGGGTTTTTGTTAAAGTATTTTTAAACAAACCAACTTATTCAAATTTGATTGAGTGGTTTGTGAAACTGAATGAACTGTAGAGTTTGTAAAGCGTCACAAAAAATGTTAGTGATAACTTCAACAATACTAAATACTGTGAGGATTTCAACACACGCCAGCAGGTTTCAAAAAAAAAAAAAATTCTAGTTAAAGATTAGAGAGAATAGAGGAGACGAGAAAACGCATTAGAAATGGAAGGAGAGAAAGAAAATGACAGAATAAGGTAAATTATAATAAAAATGGATCAGACAAGAAACTAGAAGAGAAATATAGGTATAGAAAGACAAGTAGAAAATTGATTTATCAACCCATCATGGGTTATTTAAAGCCAAAAGATTTTTGATTGCAATTTTTTTTTTTTTTTTTTTTCAAGTGAATATGACATTTGGGGGCTAAAAAATATTTTTTCCAGATACAAATCCTGCTATTTAACCCATAACTGGGGAGGAAGAGATGGATTCATACCTTTCCCAAAGGTATTTGCACATAAGTGAATGTAAGTCATCCTGAGTTGCCATCCATTACACCAGTCACACATCCAGAGAAATCAACCTACTGATTCTGATTATTTGATCACATTTTTGAGAAGTTGGCTGGACCAAGAAATTTCCCATACCACCTTTATATATTTTGTGTATTTGGGCAGCAATCTCTCTTTGATAAAACTTTCATTAAAAATGACTGACAAGGTACTGTGGTTAAGTTTTTTTTTAAATTTTTCTTGTGTTATAATTTTCTTCTTTTCTGGATGTAAATTATGTAGAAATTGTCCAAATGTTTTGTGTGTCCGAGCACTTTTGGCTATACTTTTAGCCATTATCAAATAATAAAACAGTGGAAGCATTATTAATTTAAAAAAAAAAAGCCAACTATGAACATGCCCACAATGTGTTGACCATGTTTGATAAATAAAACATTCCTATAACTCTAGATACATACATAGAAAAAAAAAAAAAAAAAAAAAAAAAAAAAAATCGATACATTCAGTTAAAAATAAAATCATCCCTAATGATGGCTACAAATATACCCAAAAGCGTTCAAGCATACAAAACATTTGGACAATTTCTACATAAATTTACATCCAGAAAAGAAAATTATAAGAAAAAAAAAAAAAAAAAAATTAACTGCAGTACCTTGTCAGTCATTTTTAATGAAATCATACATACATACATGCATGCATGCATGCATACATACAAGGTGAAAGAGAAAATCATCACAGAAGGATAAAGGAGAGAGATAAGCAAAAGACTCAGTAAGAAAAGAAAAGCAGATAGACTTAAAAAGAAGGAAAAATACAGAAAGATAGACAAATAAGAATGAATGAGATTAAGATGATAAAATACTGAAGGAGAGAGAAAGAGCAATATAGCCAAAGAGGGAGAGGTAAAATAGAATTATATGGCCATGACAGGAAGATTGTTTCAATTAGTTAACCCAACAGGTATGACCTTTTTTTTTATTGGGTACTTTAAGTGCACCCACCACATGCAGTCTTAAAGTCACATGCCAGTGTAACAGACATAGCACTTACAAATACTTTGCTGTGGGTATGGATTAACTAGGGTGGATAATCCACTAATCCAATATTAGGAAATTACAACACCCTAACTTCCACAATTAGTTATTTTTATCTCATCATAGACAGGTTCATCACCAAGAATGGATGGAGAATACTATTTACATGGAGCGCTCTCTTTCACCTCTCTTCATTTTCACCAAGCTTTAGACTTTTAGTATATGTACGTATAATCTTAATAATTTTACCAATGATGGTATTTTCCAGTTGCTGAGCATTTATTTTTTTACTATTAGCTCACTCACCACAAAGCCCAAGGGCAACTCAAGGTAGAGGGTTACTGAATGAGATTTTTGTAAGAGAGTAGGAAGTATAGAGTGCACATTGTGACATGTAGGATAGATATCAGTTAATGGGTTGTTTTATCTTATGGTTTATCAACTCCTCATTCGATATCAATTGACTCTGAACTTAGAGAGGCAAAGATTTTAGTTGTCAGGGAAGCATCCTCCCAGGAGCCTGTTCCATGAAGTAACATTTCTGGGGAAGAAACTGAGTGAAACTTTCTTCTTATCAAAGGAACACAAAGGGAATGGGGATGGTTTGCTACCATGAGCATGGCAGGTTCCAGCTGTGAATGTATGCTGGTGGAACTAAGGTATGTAACTCATCCAAACATCTGCAATAGAGGCTAGCAGTGTTTTGTCTGTGGGATAGGACTTGCAGGGTGGAGAATAATTCATCACTCACATGGCTGCATAAGTGCTTTTGAACACTGTTGAGGCTGGACAGCACCAGCTCAATACGGGCAACAATACTTCATTCTTGTAAAGATATAGCATAGCAGTTAGGTATTTTTGGGAATGATGCAAGTAATTGCAGTAGCTTTATACACTCTGAATAAGGTTACTGCAATTAAGATACTAATTATTAGTTATTATTATAAATGAAATATATAAATGAATTTCTAAAAAGATAAGTAAGCAATTTCTTGATTATCTAAATAATACTCAAGTTATTCTATAAAAAGAAAGAGAGGCACTGATGCTGACTAGCTATGCTAGTCCCACCAAATATTTTTACTAGTGTACTGAGCTTGATCGCCGTGGGGTGCTGTGTTAAACTAAGGTAAGCTTAATATCTATAACTAGAGGAAACTCAGGAGGTTGTGCATACCAGGCTGACAAAAAGTGTCCTAAGTAGAGCTCAAATAAAATTCAATAAAAAGTGCCTGCATCTGCTTATTAAATCAAAAATTACTATATAGTACTCCACATTTGAAAAATATGGTATAATCAATGCCTCACAAATATACCAAGAAAATTAGTATGTATTAATATACTTAGTGTACATATAGCTGGAATCTTTTTTTCTTCTGATATGACTTGTGAAAGTAGTGAATTAATGATGGCTACAAGAATCTTTGATATGCAGATCGAGGTCTATCTATAAAGAGAGAAAAAAAAAAAATCTAGCGCAGTGTTTCTCAAGCTTTTTTCTATTTCAGAGCACATTTGTAGAATAACTAAAACTGAGGTGCATTTAAGTTTTAACAGTGAAAGCTTAGTCATGAAATTTGAAAATCGGAAAATAAAGAAGTCTCTTGAAATACGCATTTATTTTTAAGACCTTACATTGTATATTTAAGTACGCATATGTGAAACCTGCACTTGATGTGCTTTTGGCAATTTTTTTTATGCTATGTCTTGAGAAAGGCAAAAGGGAAACAATTGTCCACTCTTTCTTAAAGATTGAGGAATTTAGCATCCTGTTTAAAATATCAAATAAAAACTTAGACATGGAAACCATGTGGTTGGTTCTCTAGCTTAAAAATTTTTTTTTTTTTTTTTAAATACAAGAATAGAGCACCTTAATACACTCTGAAAGGGTGTATTACAGTTTCTCTAGCAGATAAAGTAAACATCTGAATGCAGCTGACAAATGCATTGGCCAAACTGTTGTGATCAAATAGAATAGAAATACTTGTCTGAACAACTTGTATAATAATAATGACTAATCACTTCATTTCAGACAATGTCTAAGTTTTAATAGGAAAGTCAAGAGAAATAAATTTTACATTTCATTGTTTTATATTTTCTATACAATCTTTCTCTCCCAATAAAAACCATTATGACAACAGCAGCACATGTTGGTTAAAAAAAAAACAAAAACAAACAAACAAATTGATCTCTGAATATATGCAGACAGATATTTATATCTGAATGAAAAATGTAGCAGGTGTAGTTGAAATCAATAGATTGTATTGTCTAGATCTAACTTCTAAACCTAGTTTTGAACAATTTAGTTCTGATAAAATATTTTGCGTAGGTAATTTTAACATGACTAATCAACACATCTTGTCTGTAAATTTCTATTTGAATGTATTGTTTTTGAATTTTTTTTTTTTTTTTTTTTAGGTAAAACTAAATGAAAAGAAAATTTGAAGCTAAAAAAGAATATTGAGTTATCAACACTTTGGTTTATTATAACAACAATAATCTTAAGAGATTGACATTTATAGACTTTAACAATGTAATTTTGCTTTAATCATTTGATAATTACATGTTGCATTTGTTACTTTGCATGTATGTATGTAATGTATATATATGCATTGTGTTATTTAATTTGAAGGTGTTGGAAATAAAACATTGGAAGTATTCATTGCTCTCTCCTCAGTTTGGACAACCTGGGCTGCACAATAAAATCAAAGTCTGTGGACAAACAAAAAAATTTTAAACCGGACAAAAAAAAAAAAAAAAAAAAAAAAAAAAAATTTATTTCAGCTGAAGAAAAATGTGAGTTAACAATAATTTATAGAATAAGTATTTACTTGTTTAGTTTAATATAGTACAAAACCACAAGTGTGAGGTATATCTCATTAGGACTGAACTGATTTTATTATTGATCTGTGACACTAACTATTGCTTCATGATCTCCCAGTTGTGTTTTATAATATCTATTACACTGAAATTATATATATATATATATATATATATGACAAAGCGGAAAACGTTTTGTGGTGCGTTTCGTCCTTTAGGACTTCATCGAAATCTAAAGGATGAAATGTGTTACAAGAAAATGTTTCCCAATATTGTTCTTGATATATAAAAAATATATTTTGTTATCTCACACACACACACATATATATATATATATATATATATATATATATATATATATATATATATGAGAGAGAAGGGGGGTGATTTTGTTATGAACTGTGTTAACTTTAATCTACCCATGATCTCTATCATTTTGCTCAGATACAATTTTTTTTTCCATGATAAACTTGTCAAGATAACTTCTATGTTCACTGACATGGCATTCACCAAAGAAAGAAAAAAAAAAAAAAATAATAAAAAAAAAAATTAAAAAAAAAAAACATTTATATATACAAACCAACGCAAACTGAAAACAAAAAATGACCATCTTATTAATCTGACTTAATGTCTATGCATCTACAAATAATAAAACCAATCATATCGCAAGAATTAAAGCACTTCAAATTTCCCTGTTTCACGGCAAAAAGGGTACAAAATAATCCACCCTAATAATAAGAAAGTGATAGAGATCTATTTCTTTTATGAATGAAATATTGCAGAGAAAGAAACATGTGCTTGAGGTTTGACAGTGGGACAAATGAAAACAGAAAAATCAGACAATAGAAAGTGGCAGATGTACAATTTTCTCATATTTACAATTCCTTCCTCCCATAAAATCTTATAAGTATTTTTCCATAATTCAAAATATATTTTTTATATAATACAATCAGTATAACCGAGTTAAAAGATATTTTCTATTCCCAAGATGATCAGAAGTTGAATTGATTGGTCAAGTCAGGTATTCCAATTATTTAACATCAAAATTATGTTAATTTTGTTAGAAAGATTTTCATTGGATTCATTATAGTTTAGGTATAAATCACTAATTTTAAAGCCAACTATTTTATGTCTTATATATATATATATATATATATATATATATATATTTCATCTACCGGCATGCAAATTCAAGAAAATGCACCCTCAAGTTTTCTTGAGTGTGCAAACTAGTAAACAAAATATGGTTTAAAATGGAGCATCTACTCAAATATAGAAATCAACTAAAAATAACATATAAAGTAATAAAAGTTTCTGGTTAAAAAATAAAAGCCATTAATTCCATTGTGTGAAAGAGACAAAATAGAAAAAACTCATAAGTAATGGGTTTCATCCACAGAAGGAATTTCTTCAAAATGGTTTTATTGATTGAGTCTCATATATATCTGAGTAGGGTGCGAGACATATAAAAAATTCCAGTTAAAGTCCCAAGGACACACAGCTTTAAATTAAAAAAAAAAAAAAAATAAAAAAAAAAAATAAAAAAATGAATAATTTCAGTACAAGGTCACAAACATAGGGCACCCAGTGAAAAATTAAACTCTGTAAAGATGACCTGCAAAACCTGGATGCATTGTACCATAATTAAATCACATTAGTTATTGACTCAGTATTGGCACAATCACAGGGCACCCAGTGAGGACTGAATAGTATTGAATCATATAATCTTTTAAAAATTATCCAGCTGCAAAACAATGTTCAGAATTTAATAATAATAATCCCATTTATAGGTGTAGTTTCAATTAAAATTTTACCTAATCGATAATACTTTTATATGAAAAAACATTTTAGTAGATTTAATTAAAAAAATAAACGTAATTAAATGATTTCCATAAGAAAATTAAGAGATTTACTTGATTTTGTGCAATTGAGATGAATGCTTTTTTCATCATGACCTCAGTAACAACAACATAATCAACACTGCACCAAAGAAAGTTGTCTGCAATAATAATACTAATATATCAAATAGAAAACCAGAAATTATTTTACAATATATAACTGTTATATATTAGGTTGGTGCAAAAATAATGACGTAGTAATGTCGTTTTTTGACATATTTTTTAACGTCAAAAAACAACATTATTACGTCATTATTTTTGCACCAACCTAATAACTGATGATACAGTTTGGTGTGGGTTAGGGAATTAATGCAGATATCTTTTATTACCTACTTTCCAGGAACCTAAACAATAAATCCATACACTGGTAAAGAAAAATGTTTTTGAAAGTAAAAATATTTACAATTTTACTTTTTGGCACAAGTGATAACATGCTCTTTGAAATCTTGACTTTGATCAGTAATCTGATTTTGCATTATATATATATATATATATAGATATATATATATATATATATATTTGGTTGGATAGATGTGAGTTTGTGACCCTGGGTTTCACGCTTTTGCAATCGTCAGACAAACTGATTAATTTTTTTTTAAATTTTGGGTTTATGTAGATTGCATGTATTGGTGTTATTATGGAAGTGTTGGGGGAACCGTTGTTGTGGTGTCATTGTACACATATGTGTGTGTAACAGAGTGGAAAAGCATTTTTAATGACAATGTGTTAGGCTTGCCATTTTCAGGTTGGAATGAAAGATAACTGTGTTTATAGTAAAAAAATTACTCTCAATGCATTTTCTTCTTAGTGAATCCTTTTTTCTTATGATCAATCTGGTATCAAAGTTGATCAATACAGAAAAGGATTCACTAAGAAGAAAATGCATTGGGAGTGTACTAATTACACAATTAGCAACAGTAAACCTAAGACCAGGCTCATATGTAATATCACCAATCATTGCAAAAGCAACAGTAGCACAATGCAACACATGAGCTAATAGTGAAGAAAAAAAAAGAAAAAAAAAAAAAAAGAAAAAGAAAAGTGAAGCACTTTCCAGCCTCTAAAAATCCCAATGCATTTTCCTTACAGTTTTGACCTTCATTCCAATCTGGAGATGTCAAAAATCAACATATGTTGGCAAAACACAACATTAAAAAGGCTTTTCAAGCTTTTCCACTTTGCCCCCTTATCTATACTATTCAACATCTTCACACACAAACATATACTACTATAGGTAAATGATCACAAAAATATTCCAATGTAATTTCTCAAAACAATGCAGTTGAATAGACTGAACTAAAGTAATTTGGAAAATGACACACTATAATATACAAAAAAGCTAAATTACAGCAAGTTAATTGTAAAAATAATCACAGAATGGTTACTGATCTTTTAGCAGGGTTAATACATTTCAGCTTACCTCCTCTTCATCATACATATCATCATCATCATCATCATCAGAATAATCATTCATTTCCTCATAAGAATGGTCATTTTGGAATGGTAGAGTAGCAGTAGTAGTGGTAGTACTACTACTACTACTAGTAGTAATTGTCTGCTGTGCACTATCCAAATTGTATGGATCATATTTCTTTGGAACAAGGAGTTTGCCTTGAAGGTTGTAAGGGTCGTAATTCTGGAAAGAAGAGCCATTTATTCGGACAGAATTCTGCTTTCCAGCCATTTGGACAGGTTGATTCAAGGCTTGCTGTTTATCAAAATGTTTTTGCTGGGTTGAACTGGCATCGAAAAAATCATATGAAGAAGAGCCATTTGGGCTGGTGCTGAAATTAGGCTGAGAAGAGCTACTCGAGTTATAAACCTGTTGGCGGTCAAGCCTTTTCTTCCTTTGGGGATTGGTTTTTGACCATATCTGGTCACCGCCAAAAGCATTTGGGTTTACAGAGTTTGAATTAGTCGTCATTTGATACAAAGCTGGCACGTGTATAGCAGACGAACTGAGCCTTTTGCGAAAAGGATAGGCATGGTCAAGTGCTTTGGTCCACATCTGCTGGACATCAAAAGCTTGGTGTTGGTCCAACTGATTTTGGCTTGAATGGTGGCCGGATCTTGTAAGGGATTGAGACTGGTTAGGAGCAGTGAATCTTTCAGAAACACCTTTAGTGATATCTTGATGTGAGTGGGATATTTGGTTCCGGCGCATACGGGGAATAGTATTTCGATATTGCTCTAATGCTTTGAGCAGAGCAGGTGCTAAGTCTTCAAGAGAGGGCTTCGGGTTATCATAAGTAGTTTCTTCATGATTAGAATCATGATTGTATTTTCGAGAGTTGCCGACGTTGCTCAAGGTTGGATTTTGGCTGTACTCTGTAAGGTCAAAGTGTGAGTTTGATTGATGTTGACCTCTTTCAATCTCCAATTTCTGTCCATAATTATAATTCAAATCTGTTATTTGTTCATAATTTGGTTGGTAGGAATTAGAATTTTGATAAACATTAGTTTGATCATGATGATCGTAGGCAGGCTGGGCATCAGATACATGCAGGGATCCTGGCTTTTGATCATATCCATTTATGCTTTGCTCAGAATTAAACTCCTGACTATATAAATACTGTTGTGATTCTGATGTTTGTGTTGCAGAACCCTCCTTGACCAAGTTGTATGGATCATAGTCATGGTAAGAATCACACAGCTTAGGACGGTGTGAGTACACCATTGCCATAGCCCAAAATAATTTTTGTAAAATGAACGAAAAGAAAGAGTACAGCTGGTAGCACCCTGCTTGGTACAGCTGCTCCTCTACCTATGGCTCACCTGTGCAAGAATGAAATCTTGCATGAAGCTTTAGCTGCACAATTTTCAAAATCTAGGCACCAAACAGGTGATTAGACTAATCTTTGACATTGCTCATCCAAGGGTACAACTTATACTATTAAACAGATTATCCTAATCTGCCAAATTAATCCTAGCTTATAGTTCAAGTAAAATAACAAATAAATAAAGTGTAATTTACACATTAATACTTATTTACAAGGGTAAGTCAAAAATTATTTGAACTTTCACTATGACATATCTTTAGGATTGTTACTGCCTTCTGCTCATGCATGCTTATAGTTAGTACTATTTTGGTCACGTGATTGAAAGTTTGAGCTTGATCATACTAGTTTTCTTGCTGATATTACAGTGCAAGCATGGCCACTCTGCTAGCAGTGTGCACCAAAGATGAGGAACTGTCTTATTGATAAAAAAAAAAAAAAAAAAAAAAAAAATAGATACTATACTTTAGATCCTAACAAAATGCAGTGAAAGGGAATCATAAAAAAACATTTTTATTTCCTGCCCAAGCACACAACACTTTTGTACACAATACACATGCTTTTCTGGCAACCTTTTTCACCCTTTCATTTTTAGATATGATAACTAATAGTACTGAATTTTTTTTTCTTTTCTATGTTTCTCACTTAAAATCTATGATATTGAGAAAACACACAGTGTGTTTTCTCAATATCGTCAAACTGTTGCGCTTTTGGAATATGAACTTACTTTCTTTTTTTCTTGTTAATTTTTTTTAATATTAAAAAATCTGACAATACCATAGCTACTCTGTGATACCAGGGTATTATATAGGTGTATTTAGGCAGCAAGAATTCATTCAAGCAATTTTTATTAATTTCAACCAAGAAAGTTTAATTTTTTATTGAAGTTTCTCATTTTCAAATAAAATGTACATCAGGATCAAAATTGTAGATAAACTGCCCAAAGTTCATGTTTTGTTCAAGTGCTTTTGACCATTCTAGTCAATATCAAGAACTGTGCATTACAAGGACAAAGATTTCTGAAATTATAGGATGTAGTAAGGAGATAGTTATCTATATGGAAATGTAAAAACCTGAGATAATATTCACTTGAAATTTCATGAAGTTTGAGGGACTAAATTTCCACGTTATTAGCTATCATAAACTTGTTTATTTGTGCTTTGATGTTGGTGTTTTTATTTAATTTTTTGAATTTGGTTTTGTGGTTTAAAATAGTCAAGTTTTGCATTGGAGTCAGTCTCATTTAAAATAAAAATATTGGATTTATTACTCTTCTAAAATGTTTTTGTTGTTATTAAGTTCACTGTAAACTTGTCTTAATGCTTTAGTTAAGAGTTAAGTTCATTCTTGTAATTACATGTTTTTCAACCTTCATGTATACAAGTATATGTATACATGTTTCAAATTTACTATATTTATGGGGGAAGAATGTGCAAGATCAACGACCGTGTATTTGTAGATAGGGACAGTGTGAATTTTGATAATATTTGATAGTGGCACTCTTGAAAATTTTCCATCTAAATAAGTTACTTTTCTCTTTAACAGATATAAATTTCTGTTATATCTGAAATTTTACTAACACACACACACACATGTGTGTGTATTTTGCATTAACCCTAACCTTGATTCCAGTATCCTCTTACTTGATCACCTTGAATGAGGCTTGTATAAAAAAATTACTCATTCAGTTGACCAAATTTATTTTGTACATAGAATTAAATAATTATCTGAACAAGTTTCAAGCAATACAGCTAATGAGAAGGTTAAAACAATATGAAGCCAACTTTGTATAAAGGTCAACGATAATAACCACGAGAGAAACAATTTTCATCAATGTTGGTTGTTGCATTGAGAGAGAGAGAGAGAGAGAGAGAAAAACAAAACAATGACAGTATATAAAGCTTAAATGCAATGAGAATGAAAAAAAAAAAAAATTCGGATGCGTAAAAAAAAAAAAAAAAAAATGAATTTAATGAGTATACAAAATAATTAAGGTGAAACATAATTATACACCTGATTAATATTTAGCAATTAAAAAATGCAAAAAATACAGAAGAGAACTGTAAATAGTGATAAAAGACAATATTAGAAATGGAATAAAATACCTATATTGATAAGTATGTATCTTAAAAAGCTTCTGTTATTATTAGGTTGGTGCAAAAATAATATCGGTTTTTGACGTTAGAAAATACGTCAAAAACCGTTATTATTTTTGCACCAAAGATTTTTATTCAACTGAATGATTTCAGCATTAATGAATAAATGTAATATAAGTATATTAAAGTCATTGTTCATATCTGAACTTGGGATAATATTTTTTTTTTTTTTTTTTTTTTTAAAATGGTAAAATAATTTTATAGTAGTAACTTGGAATTCTGTATCTCACAAAATATGCAAATATAGATCCACATTAATATTTTGAACTTTTTTTGTTTTTTGAACAAAATCCAACATGGAACTATATTTGCATATTCTGTAAGTGCAATATTGATTTCTAGTCTATAAAATTTTTTTTTATAAACTTGCATGCTACCTAATAAAAAAATATTTAAAAAAAAAACTATATTGCCCGTGTAAGGCTCACACACAGTTTGATAAAAAAATAATTAAGTAAAAAAAAAGGAAAGAAAAAAATATAAAGTATTAATTTTAACACTTGTGTTGCCATTTTAAAATTATTTTGATTTGTCCTTCCAATTTAATCATTTATGATTATATTTCATTCTGGAATAATCAGAGAACTAGTGTGTGAAACTAGTGTTTACAATGTAATCAAACCAAAGTGTATCTAATCCAATAGGTATCTCCTTGATCCAAACCCAATCCATTAGATTTACTGCAATCATTTCACTCCATGCAAAACAATAAAGCCACTATAATGCCAGGGGGTTACAGAGTGCAGAAGAATACAAGAAAAACTTATTAAAGAGAGAGAACAATAAAAGAACAGGAACTAAGATAGAAGATAACAATTGCCATTATATATAAATTTTTGAAGATCAAACTTGATTGGAAAGCAAGAAGTCAGAAGAGAGTTCTACAAGCAAGAAGTGTGAGAGAAGAAACTGTCATCATAGAACTTACAGTTAGATCTAGTTATTTCAGCTGGAAGATATCACCATTATATATATATATATATATAATATTCTAAATCATGTCACTCCAATCAAAGCAATAAAGCATTTAGCCATTTCAACTGTAAAAATGAGACTTTGCTGCCAATCTAGTCCTGCGCTTAAATTCATAAAGTCTAGGTACCATAACAGAAAGTAATATTTATTTTGAAAATACAAAAATGGGGCACAAAGCCAAAAGGGGGATGGGTGGTCTTCAATCTGTCTTATTTTAAGCTTAGCTAGCCACAATTACTGACCCAAACTTAGCATAGCAGAAAGTTCAGAACAATTACCATGAAAATATTTATAGAAAAGGCACATGGAAGTGGCTTTATTGCTTTGCTTGGGGTGAGATGGTTAACAAAAAAAAAAAAAAAAAAAAACATACATTTCAGTAGATATTCAGGTTTTTAAAGGAAGATAGGTTTCCAGATCAGATATAAATTGTTTTGGGAATTTTCTTGTAAAATTCCATTTTGGATGTAGACAGTTTTTTTATTGAAAAGTACAGAATAAAAAAGCAGTGGAAGTAAAAAATTATACTTTCTTTTATGCAAGAACAAATAGATATAGTGTGAAATAGCAGACATACTAATATCTCAAAGAAAATATAACATTCCTTTATGGAGCAATGTGTAACATCTCAATACTTATTTTTTATTAGGTACAAAACTTTAATTTAGATAATATAAGATGGTGTAAAAAAAAAAAAAAAAATCATTTATCACAAAGTTTAAGATTTCAAAATTTATTTAAAGTGTTTAATATCCATGATTTACAGGAGTAAACATTTCAAAAATTTCAAGCTGACGTTTTGTGAAAAAGTTTAGGATTCCTTAAAAACAATGGATTGAGTAATAGAAACAATAAAAGTACATTTGTTTTGTAACAATCATAATCATTAGATGAATTCAAAGTTCTGGAAAATTATGTTCTTCATTTATTCAGAACTCAATGCTAGTACCATTTGAAGTTAGTAGAAAAATCAATAATAAATTATCAACTTTTATTTTTGGAAATTAAAAAAAGAAAAAAAGAAAAGACAAATACAAAAGGAAAAAATGCTAGATACTAACCTTTGGGTCATATATGCGGAAATAGTAGGACCTTTTTGATCTATCTTTTACAAAACATACAATACCACAGTACCTTTTGGTCCATTGGTGCACATTTGGTGACTCTGCCAGGTATAACTGGCAAAGGGCAGAAGCCAAAGTCTGAAAAAGACAAATAAATTTTATAGTACATTGACAATTATACTGATTACATGATACAAAGCAACATTTACTTTTGTTTTACAAAATGTACACCAAACCAACAAAATAAAGTTAATTCAGTTTTACAATGTTTACTCAAATGTTTTTTATGGAAGGCAATAGAGTTTGTCCTAGTATAAGAGTCCTGGTAAAGACAAGGTTTTAAAATAATGAATTTTATGACAGGATGGCTTGACTATTATAGTCATCTTCCATGATGGTATCTTTAACATCCATCAAAGACAATTTATCCCTTCAATGTTTCAAGTACTGTAGCTTATATTTGTATGCACTTTTGAAAAACGATGAAATGTCTATTGAAATAAACACCCAAAATTTGTAACATGCTAATTTTATCATAATTATCTTTGTCTTTGTGGTATTCAAAAGAAAAATAATTGGAATAAAAAATTCTGAAATAGAAATTGTGTCCAATATACAGAAAAACCAGAGATTTCTACCTTGGAAAATTTGTTTACACTTAAGAACCCCCCCCCCCCCAAAAAAAAATTTCAAAATAACATTGTGGAATATTTGTAGGCAAATTACACCTTGATTTTTAAAAAATATATACCAAAACTGATTAATTATTGAATTTCAAAATTTATTCAGTTATGAATGAATTTATGAAAAGAATTTTATTTTAAAACTTTCTGGAAATAATTTTTAAAATCAAATCTATACTTACTTTATTTAATAAATTATTTTATTTCAATAAATTTTCATTTGTGTACAAAGTATTAACATTTTTATAAAATCCATAGAGAACACCTGAAGATTGTGTTGTGCAACTGGTGGTGGGAATGTATATTTATTATTAATGTGTGTGTGTGTGTGTGTCTGTGTGTGTGTATATATATATATATATATATATATATATTTAAGTTATGAAAAACTTGGTAATCCGTATGGGTAGTAGCAAGGAGGATGAAATCCTGAGAGCTCAATGTAAATACAGAGCTAATAATTTAAAGAAAAACAGACCACTTTAAGGTTCCATTATAATAATTTATTTCACCAGAGCCCTTTTAAGGGATGCTGGATCATCAGATAACATTTCCAAAAATGAAACGAAAGATTAAATGAAAATTTGAAATGAAAATTCACTTTTGACAGGTAGTATTAATTTTCATCTTTCGTTTCATTTTTTAATGATGTAAGGACAAGTCTGGTAATCAGAATTGATAAAGTTGTTAATTATATAAGTGAAAACAACAAATTAGCTGAGAATGTCTACAAAAATAGGCTTAGGTTAGAAAGGATCCAATGCATAATGCAAATAAATCAATCCAAACCAGATCTAAAATGAATTTAAAAAAGAGAGAGAGGAAGAGGATATTTTGCCAATAAATATCTTTATTATTATGAAGGCAGGAAATGTTAAAATTAAAAATAACACAGATTTAACACGGAAGTTTATTTATTTTCACCTTCAATCATTATGACAATTTAAATCTCTTCCACCATCAATTGTTAAAACACAAGTTAAAATCATTTATTCATCATCAATTATTAAAAGAAATATAGAAGTCTCTGAATATTTTAAGCACTTCAGATATAACAGTCTCTGCAAATTCCAAACTTGCTCTTAGACATGGTTTTCTTGCCAATACATCTTCAGGTGCACCCACTGAAAACAACAGTCACAGACCACAGAATCGATGCTGTTCAAGTTCTGTCTACACAGCTCACACAACCAATGTGTTGACAATCTCAAATATATATTCTTAGTTCTAAGACACTATATTTACTGACAAAATAGCCTTGTTGTCTATTTTACCAGGACCGGCAAAATAGCTAATTCAAAAAAAAAAAAAAAAAATATCTAGAGAGTGAATGCTGGTGTGTCAGCAGAGCATAGAGTAAAATTTTCAGGTGTGGAAAAAATTGGAAAAAATATCTGAATTTTGTGAGAGAACTCGAAAAAATAAAATAGAAACAAAATTGTGGGATAAAGTGGCAATAATTCTTTATTATTATTATTATTATTATTATTATAATATTATAAAAATTAGCATGCTTAGAACACTAGAGAAAATTATGCTAAAAAATGGGAAAATCTGATGACAAGATGAATATCTAGGTGACAGCATTACTAAAATCAGTAAGAATACTGGGGAGAATTGAGGAGGCTAACTATATCATTTAACGTTCGCTGAGAATCATCAGTTACTAGTGTAAAATCTTAACGAATTTAACATTTATAATAAGAAATCCTGCCATCACTTGTAGCTGGTACACCAGAGCAGCTGTTAGTTAAAGGTAGGTAATGGGTACAGTTTATATGCCGATTACCTCCCTTACATTTTTTTTCTTAGCTTTTAATTTCTCAATCAGTGTATGGCAAACTTTTCCTGATTGACGATTTTTATTTTAGTTTAACAGAAGTTTATTCGGCTTGAGGTTCGGATGTAAGAACATAGTTGGTGAAGCACGTTACTATTTAATATATACTTTGCAGTGATTATTAAAAGAAATGCAATCAAGTAGTTAAATTAACTATCTGTAAGTCATTACAAAAGTAATATTGTTTTTTTTTATTGGTATAGAAAGAAAAAAAATGTGTAGAATAACTGCAAAAATAAGAGCATATATTGTTAACTCCATACATTAGGCCTTCGGGTTTTGCATTCAGAGTTGTCCTACACTGGGCTATAGGATCCGGTCTGCTGTGCTATTTACCCATAGCTGTGAGGGAAAAGATATGGATTCATACCTTTCCCAAAGGTATTAGCACATAAGTAAATGTAATGAACTCGACTGGAATTCGAACTTAGCTCTCCGATTCCTCAACCTGAGCTGCTATCCATTACTCTACCATGCCTTCTTATAATTAGAGTATAAATAATTACACAGTTTAAGGATTTCTTTTTAAAACCATTTAAGAAAAGTAGGCTGAGTAGTTCTATTAAGATGCTGAAGTTATACTATCAATCATATTTTCAATGGTCTTAGAAAAAAAAAAAAAACAAAAAACAAAAAAAAAAAAAAAATTTTTTTTTTTTTTATGTTTCTGACCTACAAGGTATTAGTTATAATTAAATTACTAAAATAAAAATGTTAAAAATATGACATTGGGTACTCTTCAAACAAGAGGAAAATGATACTCATTTTACATAGAAAATGCAAAGAATTTGTTACTTGAATTCACAATACAAATCATTTGGCAAAAAAGGAATTTCAAAATTTTTTTGTTTTAAATGTAATTTAAGATACAGTGACAATTGTAAGACAAAAATAAACTGGTCCAAACCATATTTCATATTTTATGAAAATGCAGATCAAATCACCCATTGAATTTTAAAAGCCAGGGAATGATTTGATTAATAAAACAAAACTGTCAATTGCTTATTTAATGTCATAGATTAAGACAACTGGCCACTTTATTCAGAATATCTAGTATAAATATATTTACAAAGAGAAAATGTGTCTATTCAACAATTCTTATTAACAATGGCAGATAAATTACAATAAAAAAAAAAAAAAAAAAAATGGAGCAAACAACATCAAACCAGGATTAGTCAGTTTCTGAAGAACAATAGTGGAAAGACATGGTAATAAGGTGTTTGTAGCACAAATTTATTTTTTCAAGGACTGGCAGATGCCCAAACTGAAAATATAATTAAATCTAATTGACACTTTTCAGTCTTGGCAGAAATAAATTTGTAATAAAGACTACCAAAATTTTCCAGGTTTTCATTTTAGTATATAAAAAAAAAAAAAAAAAAAAAAAAAAAAAAAAGCATTAAACAAAGTCAAGGAAAATGAACATGTGTGGAACTAGATTATTTATCCACTATACAATGAATTTTGTTCAATAATGAAATCATAACTTATTTATCTTTTGAGAGGATTTTCTCAATTTATGAGAGATTTTGATAAAAATGATCGAGTATTTTCACAGTCAAAAAACTGATGTGTACTTGCTCTGTTGTAATCAGAAATTTGGTGAGAATATTGTTCACAAAATGACATTTAACTTTAATTAAAACTAAGGTTAAACTTTCTTTCAATAATTCAAAGTGATGCTGTGTAGACTTGAAGACGCTATACAAATTTTCAAAACACTAATGAAAAATTTAATAAATGACAATGTTTCATCTAAAGAGATTCATATATTACTACTAATACTATTTGTACATGTAAGTAAATATTAGCATTTAGAGAAAAATAAAGAATGAAATCTATAGGGTTACATTTGAATTACTATAATTGGTTTTCATAGACTAATTGGTAAGCAGCTACTTTAGAGAAGCAAAATTCCCAAGAATAAAAGATAGTAGTTGAAATCTAATTAGAGGCTTGCTCTTTATTTCCAATCTTATAACCAATCATGAAATAACGACAGTTTGAGAATCGAGATTAAAAAAAGAATGCAACAGAAATATGAAGAAATAATAATTACATTAATAATAACAGTTGTCAAATTGTACTGTACCATATTACGACTGGAGATCATTACTCAAAATCTGTGAATACAAATTCCATTCAGGAATGGGTGCATGGAATTCTAAACAGTTCTAAACTTTTATCTTAAAATCCAAATTGGTAACATGTCATTTTCATCTAAGAAAAAAATTAAAAAAAAAACAAAAAAAAAAACAAAAAGAAAACTTCAAAGCATTACATTAAGCTTTCATATGTGAACAATGCTTCAAGCGTAAAGTATGAAGCAATTGAACTTTTATTCATAAAAAAGCTCAGATGTGTTGGCACAAGACATCATTTATAGATCCCCAAATGAAAAAAAAAAAAAAAAAAAAAATTAAATGAATAAATCAAGAAATTAATGCATTAGCAAATCAGTACTTAACTGTTCCTAAACAAATACTTCTGATGCGTAACTAAGAGACATTAGTAATAATAAACTAGTATTGACTTAAAACTTTTTAGCATCATATAATTATATTGCATATGGAAACTTGAGAAAAATTACATTTTTATAAAATTAATGAGGAAAAGCTTTGTAATTTGGTAAATTTAGTATCTGAATTCATATTGCAATAGAGCATTAATATTTGCTATTCTTAAATTACAATTTACAGTTTCATACATTTGGAATAATAATTACTTTCAATACTGGATAAAAAAAAAAAAAAAAAAAAAAAAAACAAAAAAAAAAAAACACACACACACACACACAAAGTAAAACCAAGGGTAACATGTCAACTTCAAGAATTATCAGTTTAATTTTTAATACTTAAGTATGTACTAAAAATGTATAAGTAATATAAAAAGAAAATATTGTTAAGTCTACTACTACCAATGAGAAGACATACCTCTTCTAAAATGGGTAAAAAAGATCCAAACTCAAAAGAAAAAGATTCTTGGGGGAAGTACTAACAGATGAACAAAATGAAAAATTTACAACCACTATGCAAATAAAATGAAATGAAATGAAATGAAAAAAAAAAAAAAAATAATTAGAGGCTGATGCATCCAAATTTGTTGACTGTAGCAAAAATACTGAGAGAGAAATTAGCCAATGAGGGAGAGGCTATTTATATCTAGTGTACCCTTGCTATCAAAAATGATTGCAATTGTTAGAAAGTTTTAATAGCGAGATGCAATGAAACAAAAGTTTTGAAACAATATATTGAGATTCAATAAAGCAGAGATAAAGAATTCACAACTGTTAATGAACCATTTAATTAATCTTTTTGTTTTAGACATTCAATGATATCTATGGTTCATTTATTATTCCGGATATTATATAAATTGCTTTTTGCTCAACATCTTTTCATGTTAAAATTTTTTATGTTTTTAATATAACAGTGATATGAAAATATCTCTTGGAAGAAAATGATTAGCAACAGAATGAGAAACATAGCAATGACAAAGCCTATTTCAAGACCAAGTTGAAGCAAGATGATCACTTAATAGACAAAGATATCTGAGTGCTTCACATGAAAGACTTGCAAATAAGACTGCAATATAAGAAATATAGAAGTAAAGGAATTGATTAATTAAACAGTTCATTTTGCTTGGGAACTAATTTTGTCTAAATGCATATAAATATTTTATTTGTATAGATTATTAAAATGACTAAGGGAAGTAATCACACATAAATTTACTAACTTAAGTTGATTTACCTCCCTTCCCACTACAGATGGGACAGGAAATATATAAACAGACATTGATAATTATTATACAGCTTGCTACCTTGCTGAACATTATAGGTTCACAAGAGAGATAGCTTTATTTAATTTTTCCCAAATTATTTATATTGTGAATTCAAGTAACAAATTCTTTGCATTTTCTATGTATAGAATCATTTTATACATTAAAATACAATTTAACTTGTTCATATCTGAATATGTATTTGTCTGTAAGTAACTGTATTGTCTCACTTTACACATGTGAAAGTAATCACCATCATCCCCTACATATTCCATTGGTGAGAGGGATGTTCCACTCATAGCTTTCTCCCACAAGAACCATTACATTGTGGAACACACTCCCATGTAGATGCTTCTCTGTAGACTACAATCTTAACTTCTTAAAGTCAACTGTTATCTATATATCCTCCATATCCTCATAATCTTATTTCCTCCTCTTAAGTTCATATCACACACCTCATTCAGTAACACTACCCTGATTGACTCTTGAGTGTTATATTGAGTTAAATTTAGTAAATAAAAAAAAAAATAAAAAAAAAATAATAATAATAATCTGGCCATCATCAGGAGAAAAAAAATCCTGCTTGTTAGTAGCAGTGAACTACATAGGTGAATGACTGTCTATAAAGGAAGTGAACTTTGCCTGTAGTTTTCATTTGTTTTTTTATTGTTAATTTTTGGTCAGTCCTTGTATTGGTCAAAGGCATTTTTCAAGTTATTTTAAGGAGAGGTTGAGGGACTCATGAGTTACAGATTTACCTCCTTAGTCATTCTGACAGCTTTGACTGCTGGAAAGAGTATATGTGTGTTATGTGTCTGTTATCTTTTAATTTTGGGGGGTATGTGTGATGTGAGTATATGTATATATTTGTGTGAGTGCATGCATGTTGGAGACCTCATCACCTCTGCAACCATGTCTGTCTAGTGGGGTTGATCTATGAAATTATATATTAATTCTATCTGTGCTGTTTAGTCTGTTGTTAAGTCTGTCTGGACAAAGTGTTTGAGGTACAAAATCCATTTATCTTCATGTTCTTCTAGTATTTTCCTAAGTTTATTTTTGTGTCTATTTCTATTTTAATAATAGTGAATTTTGCATGGCTATTAAAATCATGCTTTTCTAAGCTGAAATGTCCTACAGGTAATAATCTTTCATGGGTAGCCAACTTAATCAGATTCTGATAATTCTGTAGTGAAAGAGCCATTCAGATTTTCCCATATATTGTTTCTGGCATAATATGCATTCTAATAAGTAAATGTTATGATTTCTATAGTTAGAGTTGTAGATTTTGAAAGTAGTACTAGTGACGAATTGGTGTGTTCTAATGTGGTTACAACATAGGCTCCTTTTGTTGTTACATGGTTGGGAAAATCCCATTGTTTTTATTCTTGGTCTGTTACATGTTGCTTTATCATCTGAAATTGTTTTTATTCTTGGTCTATTATGTGTTACTTTATCATTTGAAATTTAGTTTCCTTGGTCTATGATATGCTAAAAGGCTGGGTTCTTCAAACAAATTTTTTTAGGTCTGGTTTGAGATGTAGTATTTTCCAGCGACTTTTGATTATCTGAAATAGTGGAGTTAGAGTAGTATAGAAAGTGTTTATATATATATATATATATATATATATATATATTATATATATGTGTGTGTGTGGTGTCTCGCACATAAAAAGTGCTCACTTTTTGATTTAGTTGATAGATTGAATATTTATAAATTTGCAATTAATTTAAAGTGTGTATATTTTGGGAGGATACCATATATATATATATATATATATATATATATATATATATATATATATATATATATATATATATAAGATCTATCACTCTCATTCTCTCTCTCTTATATATATATATATATATATATATATATATATATATAAGAGAGAGAGAATGAGAGTGATAGATCTTATTGACAACGGTCACTATGAGTGTGTTGTATGTTGTTTAACGATCAAAAGCAAACACTTTTATTGGATACCATGTCGGAAATCCGACTTGCATTTGTACACTGAAAACAGTATCCTGTTTAGAGGCAAAAGCTGCCGGTAGCACCACGCATAGCAGTACCGCCTTAGCCACTGAAACGGTGTTACCTCCCCTGGTTAGCAGCTGATGAGGGCAGGGCATCATATATGTTTTCACACGCATGTAGAAAAAAGAAAAGAAAAAAAGAACGTGTGTGCGTGTGTTTGTAGGATATATAATAATATCCAAAACAAAAATAGAGATAATGAGACAAAGTGAAAAAGCTTATAAATGATGTGTTTCGCTGACGGGCTCAGCTTCTTCAGGTCGGAAAATTACAGCCTGAAAAAGTTGAGACTGATGGATGTTAGCGAAACATGTCATTCATTATATAAGAAAGAAATGTTCCAAGGTACAGAGGGATATAAACTGACCGTAATTAAAACAGTGTGCTAACTGTAAATACAAATCAAAAGAGGACATGTAATAATTCTAAAAAATGCCTTAAGTTTGAGTGCTTGCATATGCAATATTATAACATGATGAACACATGAAAATAGTGGACAAACAGATGTACAAGGTGCAATAAGGATTTCTGCCTGCCAGAGGCAAAAACCAAACATCAAAAGTGGAAGACAGCATAGTATACATTGAAGCTTTGATTCCAGACAACAAACAACACAAACTTCATGATACAGCTATGGAAATTGGTATTCCAAAATCAGTGGATCATTAAATTGTCAATAACAAGTCATGACATCAGAAAGCATCACTCCAAAGCAACTGACTTAACACCAGTTCCAGTAAATATGCATTTCTTTTCATCCCTCTCTACAGAGAGACATTCTGATGCACACAATCACAGCTGATAAAACTTGGGTGAATCAGGAGGACAAAGGGTTTGTTCTATGAACTGGAAACCTAAATCATCCACCACAAACAATCCAAAGGTCAGCAATCAGCAAAGAAAGTGATCAGTATGTTCTAAGATTCAAAAGTGTGCTGCTGGAGAAATTCATGCCATATGTTAAGGGAGATAACACAGGTACTGGGAAACAGTGGACAGACTGAAGGCAATTGTTCATTGAAAGAGACCAGGATGTTTGAATAAAAATATTATCCTGCTACATGAAAACACCATCCAACATATTGGCAAACTTGACAAAATAGTGATTCCAATATGATTGGAATGTTCCATAGCATAGTTCTGACATGGCTCCTGATTATCATGTGAGTACTTCACAAATCTAGGCTCCAGGCTCTTGACACTACACACACAGTGTATGTATGTATATATATATATATATATATATATATATATATATATATGTGTGTGTGTGTGTGTGTGTGTGTGAGAGAGAGAGAGATTGCCACTTTTTGGCAGAAAGACATTTTTTCAATTTTATATTGAGTGGCAGTGAACATGTAACTAAAAAGGCTCACTTCAATTCTGGAGGCTTTCCTGCATATATGGCAGATGAAAGACTTTTGTATAATCTTAAAGCTTATCTGCTTCTTATACAGACTGATGATTTCTCAAATCTACTCGTGACCTGTATACTTTGTCACAAAACTGACAAATTTCCTGAACATCATTGTGGATGACTGTCAACATAGCCTGCTTTTGGATAAGAAAAGCCCACAACAAATGTTGCATGTATGCTAAGGTTAAACATTATCTGAAATTGAGGTTGTGTCCTGCTTTCTAAAAGCCTGTTTCAAGATGACACATTCAACTTTTCCTTAAATGACACACACACAAACATGATATATACAAATTTATATATACACAAGTGTGTGTGTGTGTGTGTGTGTGTGTATATATTTTTGGTCCTACTATAGTATGTGGTCTACCTTGGTATCAAACATTATAGAATGCAGTCTACCTCATTTACTGCTATAGTATGCTGTCTACCACTATAGCATATTTAGCAGTTTCCTCAGTCAAGATGACATCTAAAAATCTTTCAGCAACATTTTAATCTGAAGGATGTTATCCAGTTGATGTTAATGGTTTCAGACTTAGGGGGATTCTGATGTGGGAACTATTTCTTTCCTTTTTTCTGGTCTGAACACACTTAAGGTGAGGTGAGCTGATGGTAGAATTCATTTTGGTAGACTGCAGGTGGACAGAACAAGAGTTGAGGTCAAACGTAGTAGACTGCATACTATAGTAGTAAATGAGGTAGGCCACATACTATAACAGCACCCAATTTTTGTTTATAAGTAATTGTAATCAAATTTGATTAAATTTTAACAACACTATTGATGTTACATCTCAGAAGTGAATGCCACTGCCTCCAACATGCCAGACATAGTAGTGAAGGCCAAGGATAAAGAGTATGGCTATGTGTGTTCCAGTAGAATGCTACCTCCACTCATATGGCTCACAAGAATTAGGAGTGGCTGAGATTTTTCATGATCATGTCACTCCTATCATATGACGCTCTCAGCTGTTGTGGTTTAAATACTTGGAGCAAGAGGGAGACAAACACTAACACCTACAACATATTGAAAGCTGCTGTCATGGATGTAATGGGCAATATGAACAAGATCTAAGCACACAGTTATACCCATGGCTGTATGAAGTATGAGGGAGGTTTTATTAAATAACATTTTTCTTGTTTTATGAGCAATGATTTTGGAATATAAAGAATGGATTTATTTTTAAATCTAACATTTTTATTTCTTCAAATGTTATAGTGCATAGTCGTGTTTGAAATAGGTAGTTCTTTATTTTGAACAGTGTGTATCATGTCTATTGGCAAATGCAGGAAATCTTAAAAGAAAATGTGCTCTCTAGCAGAGAGATTGAACTTGTATCTGCCTTTGTAGGAGAAAAATATACATTATATATATATATATATATAATGTATATAAAACATGTTGCTGATGAAGGGGAAATATAACAAGTAAAAGGATTATCACTTAGCTGATTGATACTACCTTCAGCATCCAGAGTTTTGTAGACAGACCCTCCAGGAATTATGCTGTCTATTCATCAGCAAAAAGAAAATTGTCCTGAGATAGAAAATTTAACTTACTCCCTAACACTGAATTGGTTAAACCTCAGTAGCAAGAAAGTTGATTTTCTCATAAATTTTATGTCTTGAATTGCTCTACATTTTCATTTTTTGAATTTGTATTGAATGATTTTCATTGATTTGTTTTTTGACAAATATTATATTTTGTCTAGATGTGATTTTTGAATTGTATATTATATGTGTGATATCAAGTTAAAACAAATTGTATGGCAACTGCAAGCTTCTTACATCCTGGAACTAGCAGCCTGATAATTTGAATGGTGAAAGTTAACTAGCTAGCAAATTCTCATACAATTTTACTTAATTTGAATTTTAAAATTCCTGGGAGCATGTTTTCATTTTATACAATGGCGTTAATAGTTTTACACCTATCAACATTAATTGATATTTATTATATAATAAATATCAATTAATGTTGATAGGTGTAAAACTATTATATATAAATAGAAATGAAAAAAAAAAATTTCATATCAAGAAATTTCTTTCATCTGGTAGGAAAAAATGTCCATTTCTTTCTAATGGTTTCATTAGAAACCATTAGAAAGAAAAGAAATTTATTTTCCCCAGAGTTCATTTACCAGGTTTTCTCAAGATTCTAATTTTCAGCATTGGCTTAATTGTATATTTAACAGAAACAATCAATGCAAACAAGTTTGTATTTATGCTTATTGAACAATGCAAAAAAAAAAAAAAAAAAAAAACAGCTGCTGGGAAGAGAGAAAAGAAAAGGAGATTTATTTTATATATTTATACTGCACCCAAACTGAATACACAAGAGAAAAATGAAAATATCAGGTTAATGTTCATAATAGAGAAGTGTCATGTCTAAATCTAGCTATAAAAACTTACTACTACAAATGCTGGATTAATTACATGTAAGCTTTTCATTGCTATTGGTATTTACCAAGACAAGGCTGTAAGGAACATCAAAAAGAAAACATGCTAATAGCATATTTATTATTGTAGACATTAATGCAATCAAGAACTGAATCTTCAGTGCCAAAATTATCATCATTGCTCACACACCTGCAACAATGTTGCTCACACACCTGCAACAATGTTGCTCACACACCTGCAACAATGTTGCTCACACACCTGCAACAATGTTGCTCACACACCTGCAACAATGTTGCTCACACACCTGCAACAATGTTGCTCACACACCTGCAACAATGTTGCTCACACACCTGCAACAATGTTGCTCACACACCTGCAACAATGTTGCTCACACACCTGCAACAATGTTGCTCACACACCTGCAACAATGTTGCTCACACACCTGCAACAATGTTGCTCACACACCTGCAACAATGTTGCTCACACACCTGCAAATGATAAAAATTTTATTAGGCCAGTGAAAACAGATCTATTAAAATGTATTTCATACCAAAAACGTTGGCTAACAAAAATTATATATTACCTTAAAATAGTAATACTGAAATGACAATTAAAAACACCTAAATTGTTTTACTGGTCCACTCTGACAAAAAAATGTGCACCACAATAATAAAAAATCTTACAAAGCAAGTGTTATAGGCTGGTAGGACTTTGTATACATAGAGTCCAAACATTTCAAGCAATAATTGGTATTAGCCTTGCTCAACACTGAGGACATGTCCAGGCTATAAAAACAGCATCACACTGACACCTGAACTTGTCTATAAATTACAGAAGTAATACAATGGGTAGGCAAAACATCCTTCTGGATTGGTCTCAATATAGGTCAGGGACACATGGATTAGCAAAAAAATAACAGCTTCTTACACCAACTGAAATTTGCCTAGCAAATCTTGCACTTACCTCAGTAATTCACAGTAAGCACAAATAAATGGGACATTTCTATCAGCCTAGTCTTATGAAATTGTTGCATTTTTTTTTCTTCTAATGTCAGACTCCACAATGTCCAAAGGATTAACCATTCTAATTCAGAACCTTCCTAATAAATTTAATTTCAGAAGTTTCCAAGAACATAGCCAAAGCTTGATGAAGTAACATTTTAACCAAATTGATTTTCAGCTGTTTAGAACAGAAGGAACCCCACTGAGTATATAAACCCATAAAAGTTGGAAGCCATAAACGTCACTTGGTTAGAATTGGCTCCAAACCAAGGATTACATGGAAAAAACAGCCATCATTATTACTAAACTACCTGTATGAAATAATAAATGAGCAGGCTAACATACACCAACAAATGTAGCCCAATTATGTTTTGGGAGCACAGAGACCATATCAAACTAAATTAAAAAATGACATGCATTCCAAAATCAATACAAATGGATGGATCTCATGGTCAGATTTATCAAATAGAAGGTGATGCCATGAATTCTAACTAAATAGTAAAACTATTTCTGCTTATTGTTACAAATCAACAGGAAATGAAAAGAAAACTTTGGTTACAGTTGAATAATTGGTAACCATGTTCCTTGTATAGTTGAATTCATGAAATGTTAAAAGAAATCTTATCTTGAAACTACCCATGCAAATAACCTATATTAGTACTCGAGTCAAAACGATACCTATAGGTATTGCTTTAATTCAAATGAATTCACTGTGTCTCGAAACACATTAAAACTTATAAGCATATGTAGCAGTTTTAATATATTTAATTTTATATATATATATATATATATATATATATTGCTGATACCACCTCATGAGTGAATGGAATGATTACAAAATAGGTTCATCTACGAAATTCTGGAGTTGTAGTGCTGAATATAACATTACTCAGTTGAATTTCAATTTTATATTTGTATTAATCCTCTCTCATATATATATATATATATATATATATATATATATATAAAAAAGAAAATTTTGTCATGTGACAAATCAGGATTAAAATGCAATTCAAGGAAAGAAAAAACATTAGAAAATTATTTTGCAATTAAAAGTCTAGCTTTTCTTTATAATGAAATGATTGCCTATTTCAATTTTCTGTTAAAAATTGACTTGATAAAGTATAATTTCCCAAAGATTAATAAAGCACCTACCTACAATTTAGATAATATTTTGAAACATTTACATTTATTAAAATTTTGAAAATCTTAAATTTTAGCACATTTTCTTTTGTTTCAATAATTATCATATTAGATAATTTAAAAACAAAACTAAATACTAAGAAAAAAAATATCATTTTCAATCAGTGATTTTAAACATCTACTTTAGCACCTCTTTTCAGCTATTTGTGCAGACTGGCAGCTTCTATGTTAAAATTACACTGGTAAATGGAGCAGAGTTAACTAAAACCTGACTCCAGTTAGAATTGTAGATTTGGCTAAAGTCAGAGAAACCAGAAATTAGGAAAAATAAAGCTGCATGTGCAAGTACAAATTTTACTCGGGGGTGATGAAGAATTATTTGAGATTTTGAGACTAATTTTTAGGTTTGACCTATCATAATCAATAAGTACTTTTATGGCAAACTTTGGATAGCTAATATATTAGTACATTTATTCTTTAGCACTCTTCATTTTTAATATTACTTCCTTTTCCACTACATTCTTTTTCAAGGCCTTTCAATTGTTAATTTCATTCAAAGTTGTTTCCTGTTGCCATAGCAGGATATGACAACTATGAAATTCAAACACACTATTGTTCAGGGATCAAAGTCATCTTTAGTGGCAGGATAAACTTTTTCTAGAGCAAATAAAGTCATATACAGAGTGATAAAAGTTAATACAGATTTTTGGATAAAAATCATCAATTGGATGAAAAAATTATCAACACCAACACAAGCAACCTATTACTCATATGTATAAATGTGTTAAAAACAATGTAGTTAAGAGAAAGACACTATTGTACAATCATTAAGTGGGTAAAACTTGACTAACATTGAATTCTTTTAGTATTTAGAATAATATTCATAGTCAAATTTATGTTGACATGAGGTGGGGTTGTATTTCTTCATGTATATAACAATCTACTGAATGTACAAACATTATTTTAAGTTTAATGCTTTATAAAAATAAAAATTCAAATCTACTTAAAATTTTCCCTATTTAAGGCTCTATTGCTTATTTTGCGATTTTTCACAATTAATTTGGCAGCACTGTTTTGAAACATGTAGTATTTAGAATATAACATTAGATAAAAAGCACTAGTTTTAGTTATCTGATAAGAATTTTAAAGTTATCTGAACAGTTTGAAAATGTTTCACATTTTTAATAAAAATGGTTTTGCAGCATCTCTACAGAAAGCATTTATGTATCATAATTAAAAATGCACAAAATATATATATATATATATATATATATATATATATATATATATATATATAAGGACATTAACATGCACAGCTAGAATGATTTAGGTTAGAGAAATCATTTGGGTGCTGATATTTGGAGCGAGACCAAGACTACCATTATATATAGATATATATATATATATATATATATTACACACACACACACACAGGGGTTGGACAAAATAATGGAAACACCTAGAATATTACTATTATAATTTTGAAACTCGTATAAAAAGCAAACATTTGTTACTTTTATGTTTTTTGATTCATTATTAATTTCTCTTGTCTTATTTTACTAAAATTGTTTTTTTACAGATATCAAAGGAAATTAATCAAATTTCATTAAAATGGCAGATATATTGGATTTTAAGAGGTCAAATTACTGGTGTTCGTATGGCAGACACTAGTGTAACAAAAACTGACGAATTATTTGGTGTAGCAAGGAGTACTGTCTTAAAAGTAATGACAGCATTTGAGAAAGAAGGAAAAACCTTCTCACTGAAGCAAAACTCTGGAAGAAAGTGAAAGCTGTCTTATAGGGACCATCAGACTCTTATGCAGATTGTTAGGAAGGATCACAAGAATACAGCTCCGAAAATTACAGCAGAACTTAATGATTGCCTCAAGAACCCAGATTTCACAGGAAGGCTGCAATCAGAAAACCACTTCTTTCACAAAGCAATATTGCAAAGTGTTTAGAGTGGAGTAGGATCCTACAGAACTGGTCCTTGGAAGAGTGGAAGAATGTTATTTTGTTGGATTAGTCATCCTTTACCTTATTCATCATCTGATCGAGTATACATGTTGAGAGAGCCTAAAGAAATATTTGATCCAGACTGTCTTCTTCCAGCTGTTAAACATGGGGGAGGGCCTGTGATGATCTGGGTGGCTATATCTTGGAAATCTGCTGGCCCAATGGTTTCCCTTCAAGACTAAAAATTTTACTAGATCAAATTCATCCTATGGTCGTGAAACTTTTTTTTCTGGAGGGAAACAATCGTTCAGGATGATAATGCACCAATTCACATAAGCTAAAATTGTGAGAGTGGTATGAAGAATATTCTAGTGAAGTAGACCATCTTCTCTGGCCCCCACAGTCCCCCAGATCTCATTATTGAAAATTTTTGGTGCATTTTAGAAAAACAAGTAAGGTGTTGATATCTTCCACCATCATCACTGAAAGAGCTCGAGATTGTTTTGGCAGAAGAATGGACAAAAATTCCTCTGGAAACCACTTAAACTTTGTACGAGTCCATACCTTGTAGAATTTAAGCTGTAATTTGTTTGAAATTTCCAGGTATTTCCATTATTTTGCCCAACCCCTGTGTGTGTGTGTGTGTGTGTGTATATATATATATATATATATATGAAGAAAAATATACGGAAAAAACAAACAAAAATCCTTATATGCAATTATGCTGTTTTAATGTTAATATAATGTCAATGTCGGACGTTTCGGTCTAATAAACCATCTTCGGGACATATTCATAAAATATAATTAACATTATCAATTCAACATGACAAAGACTTTCATATATATATATATATATAAAAGAGAGAGAAAGACACACACGCAGTGATACTGATAGGCTTTTAATGAAGTGAATCTCTGAGATCCACAAGTGGTGATTTGAGTTGGCCCACAGGGAATTCAGTAGGTCCCAACTAAAGTTTCTTAATAAATTGTAGTGTTAAACTGCAAGGCTCCAGACATTGCTGTTTTTTTTTGTTTTTTTTAAAACCATCATCCCAAAAAACAATTTTAATTGTCCCAAATCACTTAAATTGACAGAACAATATTTTTTTTAAAAATTAAATTAATTCCAAACAAAAACAATATTTATACTTAATCAGAGTTCAATTAAGAAACTATATATTTTTTGAGAATTATGACAGAAAAAAGACATTTTTTTTTTAATTGACAGAACCAAAGACTTTTTAAATTAATAAATTGGATATTTTGATTGCAAATCAGATTAGGTGAACTTTACTTTAAAAAATAGTAGTAATCTCCCTTGAATTAGCTTAGAAATATGGAACTAAATAATCAGTGATGCTCCCAACTTTCACATCTGTAGGATAGAAAATTTGAAAATAATTTTTCTGTAAAAATATAAATAGCACCAAAATAAATTACCAAATAAACAAACATGAGTCTACTGCATATGAATAAAACACAAAATCAAATAAAAATCAAAATGGTGGCCGCAGTGCTTAAGTAGCATCAAAATAAAGTAGTAATAAGAGTGATAATTTTAATACATGAACAAACATTCTCATCACCGGGACACAGTCTACAAAGTGTCACCAAAATCTTTTAGTCTGAAAATAATCCACTAAATCAAATGTGATTTAAAGTGATGAGAAAATTAACCGAGTCAATGACTATGAAACATTTAGTACAACATTGAAACTTAACTAAAACAGAGGAAAGTATGTTGAGACAGATTAAATAATGCAGGTATATTTGTGGTGTATTATGAGCAGATTACTAGCATTTGTCAATGATAGTACTTGTATATACAACTTTCTCTGCTTAATCCCTTTTCATTTGGTCAGTGTCTCTTCAAAAGGGAACTCAGACCTTTTGAGCCCTAAGCTGACCTTAAGAAATAATATTCTGATAACAGCCTTTTCTAGTGAGGAATGAGGATTCTGAGCAGAGAACTCTTGTTCCCAGCTAAGGTGGTGTCCAGTTAAACATCGATGGTCATGTTGAGAGAAATCTTTTAGGTGATATTTTGTTATCAAAGCTTCCACATGCTGTCTCTGGGGTAGTACTGTGCTTTGACAACTTTCTTCAGTAGATTTTACTCCAGTTGAGATTGAACAGCATTGATGAAGGGCTGGGTAGTTATCTGGCAATCCTCTCTATCCTCAATCCATTTGCAAGTTTTCTCATGTCCATTGTAGACAATTAGAATTTCCAACTCCTCTCGATAGACCTTCAACACTTTCACACTCATGAAGTAGATGGGATGGAGATTCAAAACACCAAATGAACACAACAGAGAAATGTTTGGAAACCTGTAATGTGTATTACTTTTCAAGTTGTTGATAAATTTGATACATATTTTTTCCAGATTAAATGTGGCCTTCATGATGTGGCTCACTCTTGTACATGTTATGTCTCTGGTTAATAATGTCAGGTTGGGAGATTTTGTTTCCTAGATCTTTTCCAGATTCTTGATGGCAAAAATCAAGATTAACTTTTATTAAAGCTACATCCACATTTTCTGTTTGCAGGAACTGGGATAAGACTATAACAAGGGCCATGGCATCCTCCATCAGAGCAGTGATGCTGATGAGCTATTTTTAATTTTTTTTTTTTTTAGGGTCTTTGCTGAAATTCTGGGATACTTTAATGAAGTATCTCAGCATACTATTGTCCTGTGCACAGTCTGATGAGCATTGTAGTAAGATAGCCATTGAATCGAATGCAGCTCTATAAGTGAATACTAGGTCTTCCAGCAGTTTTTGTATACTTTTTTTTTGACTGCTTATATGGGACTAACAATGAAAGAATAGATCAGTTATTATTTGCTGATGCTCTTTGAAATCTGTTAATGACTCTGCTGCTTAAGATGTGCACAAGGCCAAAGAGTAGGCATCACAGTGCACATTCACTGTGTTATTCCCTTTCAGCCTCATTTGATTCAATGCACATCACTTTGATTAATGGTATTTCCAGTTCTGACATTACTTTCTGAATGCCTTTTGCAATTCCTGCACCTGTTGTATGAACACACTATTTGCATCACAACAAGTGCTTGGTTGAAATGAACATATGCAACAAGGCATTTGTGGTTGATTATATCTGTAGATTAATCTATGAGCACAGTCACGAATGGGGATGCATTTACCTTCATTCTTAGATCTGTGTGCACAGTGTCTTCTATACTGGACAGCAGTTCCTCAGTTATATATTATAAACTGCATGCTATTGCTTTTTGCTGTAGAGATAAGAGATCTGGGACTCCAGTCAGTCAGAAAGCTGTATAACAACTCAAACTTTAATAGGGGGACTCTTTTCAGGCCATCCAGTGAGTGGTTTTTGAACAGCACCAATGCTGCTTTGTCCTGCTGGCTGTCCAACTTCACCATACTTCAGTGCAAGTCTTTTTCTGGAGCAGGAATATTGAGGCAGGACTGATGCTCTTTACTTAAAACATGGCGAGTGATGGCAGAATGCTGAAAGTTAGTTCATTTATTTGATTTATACAGAGAAGTGCCTATTTTGTTATATTTAGTAAAAGTGTCACAGTATATGAAGATTTCAAGTGAAAAATGTAGCCATTTGTATTTTGTGAGGCACTGGTTAAAAAAGTTTCACTTTTTTTTCTTTTTGGAAGAAGATCGAAATTGCAACCTTTTCTGCAGTTGACTTATCAGGTCCAATAAAAGAAGAGGCAGTAACATTCTTAAGATAAAGTTTACGTTCTCACAGACAATTTTCTTACTCTATTGATGTTTTTAGAGGACATCTGGAATATGATTTACATTGTTTAAAGTAGGTACCTTCAAAAATTCACTATGTAAGACTATACATGATGAAAAAAAAAAAAAAAAAAAAATACCCAAAACATAAAAACCATATTTTATCATCAAAATCTTTGATTTATTATTAAGAGGAAATATTAAAGGATATTTTGATGCAAAAAGTTTTTCTGGCATCAACCCAGCACCATAAATTTGATGGAAAATTTGAGCATCTTTTTGTAGTGAAAACTCATTGATTTGGAAATTCTTGCAAAAATCAGATAATCGTCAGATTTTAATGAAACTTGCAGGACTTATTCAAAAATGAGTTCAATTTATTTTTTAAACACTTTCTTTTTTTTTTTTTTTTTTTTTTTTTTTATTAGATCTTTGTAAATTTTCTTTTTTTACATCTGTTACACACCACTCTTAATTTTATGAAATTTAAAGAAACTCTTTCTGTATTGCTTAATGTTTATTATTTGTTGTAAAATTATTTGTTCTTAGAAAATATAAATCATTGCATTGTTTTGGTCAAATAGGACCCATCACAGAAAATCTGCTCTGAATTGTAAACGAAAAAAAAAATGCAATAAAACTAAGACACTATTTAATGAGAAAAGATTTCAACTGCTTTTATGAATACAATACATTATGAACGTTACAGTTTTAAGAATTTTTTTCCATGAATAATGAATTTTTACACATTTAAAAAAAAATTTTTTTTAAATATTAAAATTCTGTATTAATTTGTATTGGTCAAATGATATTGTTATTAAATTAAAACTGTATTTACTTACTATAAATGGAAAGCTTACAACAATTCAACAACCCCGATTATTTTAAGAGTTGTTCATTTTTTTTTTTTATGTGTATAAATGTATCAATTTTTGTAAATATGGATGCCCATTATTAGAAAATATGAGGTACCTATAGTAAATTTAAAATTTATTGTAATTTAACATTTGCTCAACAAATGTTTTTATAAGTAAGGTTATAAAGTGAAAGCACCTAAAATTAAATATGAGAATGCTTAAAATATTTTAAGATTACTGAGTACTTAAAAAATTATATATAAAAGAGCATTTAAGTTGTATTCGTCATGCATTTTTTCAATTATATGCCCCTTACTTAAATTTTCAAAATATCAGGCTGTCAATTCCACATAAAAAACCCTATGTTAAAAATGTTTTTATGGAGTATTTTAAAGTAAAAGTAAGTAATATTTGTTTCAATTCAGATTTAACTTTAAATGTATAATTTTTCTCAAATAATATTCCAGAAAAGCATGTTTTATTTTTGAAAGATTTTTAAATAAAGAGAATTATTTTGTGCTGACAGATGTGTCAGTATGGACAAATTTATAGATTTTACTGATAAGGTGAGAAAAAAAAAAAGATTCCAATCAATTTAAATTTGATTTGAAATACTACAAAGTATTTTGTTTATTGGAAATATTAAATTTAATCTATTAGCTTGGAATTAGAACTAAAATTATAGTTTCAAGGAAGATATTTCTTTTTTTTAAATCCATTTTAAATTTAAATATCACTTTTTTTTTTAGAGGTAACTAATTTAAAGTAATCTATTCCCCAGGAAAGTTTTATCCGTTTCATTGCCCAACATAAAGACAATTACATTAATTAAAATTTATATTTATTTGGATACTTGGCTAGCAGCCAGGTTTGAAACCAGGAAAATGAAACTATTAGTCTGCCATGTTTCCACTTACTTGACTATCATGCCAACTGGAACAGACGCTACAAGATTAACTATATATTATCACAGCCAATCATAACATTTGTCTACTTGTTAAAAGGTATGCACTAATAGTTTAATAAAATGTTTTATAATATATTTAAAGGCTTGAAATAAATGCTCCTATTCAGAATAACACAAAAACAGAATACAACTTAAATAGTCAAAACATGAAGAAAAACTAACACCACCTAAAATCCCCTTGAAAATGGCTAAAGAAGTGGCCAAAAGTGCTTGGAACAATTAACATTATGGAAAATTTCTGTACGCCTTACTCCAATCAAATGTAATAATGCTGGAAAAACTAAATAAAAAATTAAATTTTTCATGTCTGCCATATTTAATGAAAGATGTTTAAAAGAAAGGTTGCTGCCTATATATATATATATATATATATATATATAGATAGATATCTGCTTTGAATCTGCGTTTAATTTAGCGTTCTACCAATGAGACCCAGTATATTAAAAAAAAAATAAAAAAAGTCAAAAGTAATAATTTGGGCCTGACAAGTTGGTAGAACAGCGAAACTAAGTTGTGATTCGAACATAAGTTTGAGCACTCTTTTTATATCTTAAATTGAGTAAATATTTATTTGCTTACCTGTGTATGCACACTAATGCACATATATATGGTTGCCTAGTTATTGGGTTTATCCACATTAATACCTATATATGATAGATAGAACCCTATCAAAAAAATTGTAGAAAAAAAATAGATTTAAGTAGTATCACTAAATCTCAATTCTATAAGTAGGTTTACAGGCATTACTTCAATTCTAGGCAAAAATAGGCTCATATGAACTTCAAATTTCCACATTAGCTTTTATTAAACAATCAGCAAAGTTGCCTCAAACTTTAAAAAAGCAGACAATAAAAAAAAAATTTAAAAAAATTGAACAATCACAGCCAGGAAATGCTTAACAATCTTTACTTGAAATTTCCTAAATATTGAAATTAAAAATTGGGGAATATATTTATTAATCAATAAAACTAACTTTTAATTTCCTGTGATCCGATCTTTTCGGATAACGAGTGTAACATAAATTTTAGTTTTCAGCATAATTTGACCGGGGAGTGTAAATAACACTGTATTCTCAAATTAACTTATTGAGTACTAAGTTCCTTCTTGTAAATTCTCATAAACACTTTGCACAATTTACACTATGAAAATACACAAGCCAGTTATAAACAAGGTGTGAAAAGCATCCTGACTCTATAGTTTTGTAGACGGGCCCTCTAGCTATCACTGATCACTCATCAGGGGATATCAGCAATTGACTATTTTTTCATTTTTCTTTTATACATACACTTTTCATTGGTGCAAGTTTGATCCCTACCCCCATTTATAGTGTGTGCCGGCATGGGCCCACCTGCACATATGTAGAATGTGGTTATTTCTCCTTTTCATCGTTTTTCTTATCTCTTTATACTCTATCCTTATTGGTTCAATACTTTTTCTCTCCTTTTCAGTTGTAGCAATTTTGACATCTGATTTTTCAGAAAAATCACTGTTCTTGCTAACTTGTTAATTCTTGAGCATTCTAGGGCTTCCTTGAGTTTGGAAAATTGTATTTCATTTTTTAGTTAAATAATTTTTTTTTTTATTAATAAATTTTTAAAAATTAATATCTTATTATATAGATATATAAATTTGTTACAAATTAGAAGTACATCTACAATTACACAATATTTACACTGAAATTTAAAAGTTAATGGCAATTAGTCAAATTATCTAAAAACTTAATTTTCTCATATATACTTTTTGTTTTATGCCACATTTTTTCATCATCATAGTTATATCACCTTATATAAAAATGACCAAAATCATTCTTATAGTGAGTACAAAGGTATAGTAACTATGTAGTGAATAGGGTAAAACTAAGGTCAAAACACACTTTGCATAATTACAGTGCAACCATTAAACTATGGTTACTTCATTGTAATTATAAACTCCTTTGCCCATTAGGAAAATATGATCACGGTACTTGTTGCAATTTTATATGGGAATTTATTTAACCTAGAGAGAGAGAGAGAGAGAGAGAGAAAGGAGAGAGAGAAAGAGAGAGAGAGAGAATCCTCAAAGAATTAGAAGACTTGTCAGGAGGCACAGTGGAGTAATGATTAGTGGCTCAGATTGAGGAATCGGAGAGCTGGGTTTGAATTCCAGTTGAATCCATTACATTCACTTGTGTACTAATAATACACTTGGGAAAGGTATGAATGCTCGTCTCTCACCAGCTATGGGGGGGGGGAATAGCAGGACAGACCGGGTTCTATAGCCTTGAATGGCAACTGGTCTACTGAAGAAAGCAATGACAATCTACCATGGGGAAAAAATCTGCTTCATCAGTCATGTATCGAAAGATTGTGCAAGTGTGCATCATGCATGGCACATAACTGACTGAAACATTGTTGGGTTATTTAAGGTAGAAGCTTTTTTTTTTTTATTATTATTACAGTCAAGTCTACAGGTAAATAATAGTCGTCAATACCTGAATTTGCCAGCATCTTACCTCTCTGTAGGGCATATGGTTGTCATATTCTAAGTTATACTAACAGGGCAAACAAGTATAATAGTTAAACATAACTATTATCAATGGTGTAAAAGTAGTACAAACTTAACCATTCCAGTTCCTTATAAAGTCTTATTCTCTCTCACCCCCAGTAACCCCTTGCATCTTAGTGGCATTATCACCTTGCTTGGGGTGAATCAATTAAAAAAAACATACATAAAAATGGAGGTAATCTTAGCATAAAATGCACACTGTATTAATGGCAGAGTAGCAAGGAAAATGACAAAAACTCCTTCAACAGATAATAAAAGAAAGCAAGAAGAAAGGACTAACTATTAACTGTAAGAAAACAGAATATATGATCGTTAGCAAGAGAGATAGTCCAAGGTGTTAACAATGAATTGGAGATGCCAGAATGAAGCAGGTACAAAAGCTTAACTTATCTGGATAGTTTAGTAACAACTGACAAAAATATGATACAGAAATGCAAAGACACATTTGGATAATGAAAGATACCTTCTACAAACTAAACAGAGTACTAAGACATAGGAAAAATGTCATTAGAAGTAAAGAAAAGAATGCTGAACTGCTATACCACATTTATCCACCTATATAGCAGTGCTAGAAAATTTCCTTAAAAGATGAGGAAGTGACCTGTTTGCATGGCTTAACCCTATGCAGATTATTTAAAGCAGAAACAATTTGGATTGTAAGAATATTTTTTGTGAGTAACTATTGCATAAACAGTTTTTGTTTTTTTTTTTGAGAATAACAATGAATTTTTTCAGATACAATTCCTACTATTTAACACATGGCAGGAAGTGAAGAGATTCATACATTTCCCCAAGGGTATTTGTATGCAAGTAAATATAAAGAAATTGGTTGGAATTTGAACTTGGCTCTTCGATTTCTCATTCCAAGCTGCAGTCCATTACACCACCCACACATACATCCACCCTTACAGATGAAGAGACTGAACGACAGATATGGTTCTACAGATGGACACCAAGAATACAATGGACAGAATATGTGAGCAATGAAGCCATAACCAGAATTTGAACTGTTCTCAGATTTCATTTTTCAGTGCTGGTAACCATTAGACAAAGTCTGAATTTTCATTGAGCAATTAACTTCTTTGATGACACCCACTAGGTTTTAAGTTAGTAACTGGTTGAAGGTTTCCTCTTCTCACTTAAACTGTAGAGGAAAAAAAAAAAAAAAAAAAAAAAATTGATACTATATTTGGATTATTATCCTCAAGGTTTGTTGTTATCACAATGTTTTGGCCATTATGCCCTCCAGCCTTCATTAGGTGTCTATTGATCTGGGTAATCTTCAGGCAATTCTGAACTGAACTCTTCATTTAATCTAAGGGTAGGTAGACTATTCTCATTCCATTGCCTATGTGTAGGGATATCATCTATTCCTTTTTTTCTTGTTCAGTTATCGCTCACCCGTTTCCAACAAGTTCAAGTACACACTGCCTGGCCTAGGGATTGAACACAATTACTATATCACTAAATTCATGAACCAATGCTTTAATCAACTAGGATAATTCTCATAGTGAACTTAAACCTAACTGACCTACTGCGATATTCTTGGGTTACTGCCCTACAATTATTACAAATGTCAGCCTGTTACTACCTTATTCCGAAGTGTGTGTGTGTGTATATATATATATATATATATATATAAAAAGTACAACTCCAGTAACATTTTAGATTGTGTGCCAGATGGGGAAGACAAGATCACCTATGAGATTTGCATGTCAGCCATTGATGCTATAACAAATTCAGTATCAAGTGTGCAATAAGCTCAACAATTCAAGCATAATTAGTGCCTAATATATATATATATATATATAAAAACAAAAAATACAATATATTGAGAACACAACCTGAAATACAAGACAATGCGGCCACAAGGAATTAACTTGTATCATCCAAAGTCATGACAACTCTCAAAATAGTTGATTATGCCAATACAACATTCAGTCACAAAGATTTGATGACATATTAAACATTGCTGAGGGAGGATGCATGGTGGAGTAATAGATAGCAGCTTGGATTGAGGAATTGAAGAGCCAAGTTTGAATTTTAGCTGAATCCATTACATTCATTCATGTAATAATACTCTTGGGAAAGGTATGAATCCTCCTCTTCTTCCCCCAGCTATAGGTAAATAGCAGGACAGATTGGGTTCTATAGCCTTGGATGGCAACTGGTCTACCGCAGAAAGAAATAGCAATCAACTGTGGGGGAAAAAAATCTGTCTCATCAGTTATGTATCAAAAGATACATGATTGCCTAAGCACGTATCATGAATGATACATAACTGACTGAAATATTGTTGGGTTATTTAAAGTAGAAACTTTATTTTTAATTATTATACGAGTCTACAGGTAAATAATAGTCATCAATACTTGAATTTGCAAGCATCTTACCCCTCTGCAGTTCATATGGTTTGCATATTCTAAGCTATGCTAACAGGGCAAACAAGTATAATAATTAGATGTAACTATTATCAATGGTGTAAAAGTGGTAAACTCAATCATCAGCAACCAGGAGTGTTGATATGATGATAACATAATAGAGAATTAAGTGTTGATTGCTGGTCTTTGTCTTTCTGTTCAACAAAAGCATTAAATGTCTTTATAAGTAATGGTCATATTATTATATTGCAGAATTATGACAATATGAACCATTCATGTGCACTCTACAACTGAAGGCACCATCTCAGCTGTCACACACAACAAAAAAAAAAAAAAAAAAAAGGTTAAATATCTTGTATTGAAAAAGAAACAGTGTAGATTAAATAAAAGGACAAACAGAAACTCGCATGCACTAAAATTTAAGTCATTAATTGTTGAATAGTTTTTATGCTGCTTAAATTTACATACATGTGTTACATGTCATGATTAAAAATAGTTTAAAATTCCAATTAAAAAAAAAAAACAAAAAAACAATAGAAAGCATGAAGATTGTCAGATGGAGATATCATCAAAAAGTCAACACCTGTGCTGCTTATTTGCAATTATGATTAATAATTGGGATGAGATGAAATGAATATCAAAAGCTACAGTTATTTATATGCCTTGTTACAGCAAATGGATTAATTTGAAATTTATACAAAACACCTACTCAGAATATCCCAACTGTAATTTATCAAAATTATTTTAGAGATATCCAATGTACAGATACTTCAAAATAATGTAATGCTGTAAAGATTTTTAAAAAATTCAACTATATTCCCCAATTTGTCAATATCAATATAGAATATATTTTCTCTTGGTGATTTTTCTTACCTTTTCTTTTGATCGATTTTATATCAAAAAGAGAACGATTGAAAAAATTAAAATTTGTAATTGTACAGAAAAATTAAGTGATGTAAACACATGATTTATAACAGAAAAGCACGATGAAAAGTATTAAGTTACAAAATAAGTGATAAACGAAAAATTCTTTCAAATGTATTTGCTGCTATGAATTAGCTAACCATTTCTTATGAAAAGTAAAGAATTATATAATAAAATGAGAATTATTTTTTTGCTACTTTTAATAGTAAAAAATGTTTATAATTTTAAAGTATAGAGAAGCCTAAATGAAAGAAGAAAAAAAAAAAAAAGATTAAATTGCATTTTTGTAACAGAAAGAAGAGACTCAATTCATGAGATTCTTTTAGTGTTAGATTTCAACAGCAATTTGATTTTGAAAATTAAAAACATTTCAGACTTTCACATAAATAGTTAGACTTTGCTATCTTTTTAGTTCAATTCCAGTCGAGTCAAGTTGTCAGATTTTAGAAGTTTTGCGTGAAGAGGAGGATAATGCTGCCATAAGTTTGAAATTAAAAAGAATAGGGCATAGAATTTTGGGGATATTTCACATCAGAGCCAAATTCTTATAACCAGTAAGAAGTGACAAGCAGCTAAGTTTAGGGGAGGAGGTGCAAAGAAAATGCAATTTAATCTTTCTGTTTAGGACTTGCCTATTAGTTTTTTGTGGAGACTAACAAAGAAATAGATCCAACAGCAAATAACCAAAAGCATCAAGGTTGATACATTTTTCAAGTTGATAATTTTTTTTTTTTTTTTTTTTTTTACTGTGTATAAGAAATACATGTTTACTCTAATTTTATAAACAGAATCTTTAATTGACAATTATCTTCTAAGTTGGAGCACAACAAAACAGTGTTTAAAAATACTATTTAAACTTTACACTGAACCATTTAAAATTTGAGGTTTTTATCTACTATCTGTAGTCTTCTATAATCTAACTTTTAAAAAAAATTTTTTTAAACTTCTCAAAAGATGAATGATACACAATTTTAACACTCTTTTCTTAAAATGTCTAACTAATATCCACCATACCATGTACACCAGGATAAATCATCTCCATTCCCTTTGTATTCCATTAGTAAGAAGGAAATTCCATTCGAATAGCTTCTTCCCAGGGAACACCTGCTTTGTGAAAAAAAAACTCCAAAAGAGGATGCTTGTCTGATCACTCCAATCTTAACCTCCACAAGTCTAGAGTCAACAGTTATCTTTCCTACATGTCTTTATGATCTGCTCTTCTTACCTTTTCCTTAATGCTCATACAACAACCTCATTCAATAAGCTTCTACCTTTAGTAGTGCATGAGCCTTGTATTATGTGAACAATTAAGGATAGCATGGTAAAAGTAGACTGAATGCATAGCAGATTATTTTACCAAATTTAGGATAAAAGTTCAAAGGGTCAATATGTCAACAAATTAAATTTTTCTTTATTTACTTTTATAAAGACAATGGCAAGGAAATTATGAAATATATATTCAAAATGATTCTTATGCATAGAATTGATTGCTTAGTTGTAAAGAAAATATATAAATATAAAAGTGAACCATGAGGTTAACACTGAGTAGCAACAGTCTGTTTCATGCTTGAACATGTCCTGAAGATTGCATTCAAGATTGTTGCTGCTTGGTGTTGCCCTCAATGTCCACTTTTATATTTACACATGCTCTATCCTTGATATTGAACACTTTTACCCATAAATATAGCATACCTTAAAACATATGTCATCCACAGATAGACTGTTTCGCTGTATCACAGCTCCTCAAGTGTGGTTAGATGTCAGATTGCTCCAAGCCGGGATCAAAACTCGACTGATTTGACACCAGTCCGATATCTTACTTCTAGGTCATTGTTGCACAGCAGAAAGGAAGGGAATTTTAATGTTTTTCTTTTATATGAAATACGCCAATGGCCTGGAGAACTCAATTCGTATTTGAAGAGTAATGCTTATATATATATATATATATATATATATATATATATATATAGATGAGAGATATGTGTGCATGCATCAATCACTTGCTAACACAAGTTTCATTAAATCATGTAGTGAATTATATATATATATATATATATATATATATATTTTTCTCTCTCAGATGGAGCATATCTATAAAAGAGATAATGACTTTTCCTTGTCTTTTCATTCATACACACATTATATACACACACTGCAAATAAGCAACAGGATAAAATCTAACTTCAAAGTTACCTCAATCCAGTAATTAACTGTTGTCTTTAGTTTTTTTTATTCAACAATAGATTTGGATATGTAGCTGATTTTCTCAATTTGTAGATAATGTTATGCCTAAATTTGTTCCACATTTTTTAACTATTTTCCTGATTAAAAACGACAAGGTGTCAATATCTATATTTATATATATTTTTTTTTTTTAAGATTTTGATAATATAAATTTGTTATCCACAGGTAATAGAAAGGTAATAATAATTCAGCATGGAGGTATTTTTCACTGTACATATCTTGGTATTTAAATTTTTTTTTTTTTTTTTTTTTTTAAATTTTGTGGCTGAGAATATAAAATGTGTATTATACAATGACAATATTTTACTTTTGTCTTTTTGGTGGTTGTTGCTATCATTCTTTTTATGACCTTGAATTTCCATAACCTTGTAAATAAATAATGTAAGTAAATTGAAAAAGATTTTTAAAAATAAGTTATTTTAATGATTTACATCCGCATTCATTGGAAAGAGAGAAAGAGAAAAATAAGTGGTTACAAGTGTGCAAGTTAGATTAGTTAGACCCACGGACAATTTATCTTTTACCACCTCAGCCATGTAATCTCCTGTCAGTTTAAAATCACAGGTTTACTGTACAAAACAGTGTGTAGTAAAAATCCTGTGTGTCAAATTAAATAAATATTCTACATAGCAATACTTTCGTAATAATTGTCGATTTTTATTAAAATAATAATTTTTAGTGGTAACCTTATTTAAAAAACCTCAAGATCCCAAAAAATTTAAAATTCCCAAACTTAAGAGAACGAATTTCTTTTAGGCAAATTCTTAACATTGTGACAGTTGAATTTTGTTTTAAAGTCTTTTTACGCCGTGCTACTGTGTCAAATTATAAAACTTGATAAAAAACTAAGTAGTCAAATATTGCTGATAAAAAAAAAAAAAAAGAAGTCTCTGTACTCTCAGAAATATTTCTTTAGTAACGAACCAATTTATTTAAACTAATAATTTATACTTATTGCTAATTGCTGGGGGACTAACTGACAACACTACAATTATGCAGAAATCAAGGTCCCTAAAGAAAGAAAAAAAAAAAAAATATATATATATATATATATATATATTGTCGACATTAATTTATTTTCCCGGGATCTCATTCAGGAGTAGGGGAGTTTTTTCACTGACCAAAAAAAAAAAAAAAAAAAAAATCTGAAAAATTAAAATATTTTAAGGATTTTGCTGTTATTTTTAAAATTATAAGTACATATTCGTTTGAAAATGACTCAAAAATAAAGTAAATTTAATTTAGTTGTTTCAAATAAGAGTTTTAGTTAGAAAAAAACTAAAAAAAAGTAACCCGACCGTCTCTCTAGTTAGTAAGTAACCTAGAAAATAAAAAAGATTATCCATGAGAACTTTGATCCAGTTTTATTCAATAATTTATTCCATTCACTTTTTTTGCCCATAATTTGCTGGTAAATTTAAATGCCTAAATATTTGTTAATGTTACACATATTTTCTGCTATTATTTTATGTGCGCAAGAAAGAAGTTTTTGTTTTCATATGCCAAGCCAAGGCGCTTTCGAAAGCCAATTAAAATTTATTTTTAATCCTCGTATGATCTCGGAAAATAATATTGTGGAATAAGAAAAATGCTCTGTATAACTTATGAATGATAAAATTCTTGTCTTAACATCGTAAAATTCACAAGTTGACACATTTTTTTTGAATGAACAATTCCATCACCACTGGCATAAGTGATGTAACAGAGAAGGCACATGCAGTAAATTTGGAAAGTGGGGGGGGGATAAAAAGATGATTACAATACAATTTCTACCCCTGTTAGCTACTACATTAATAATTGACCCTTGCCTTATCAATATTCAATAACTATTTTTTTTTTAAGTTTCAGTTTTTTTTGTTTTTTTTTGCAAGAATTGTTTTTTTTGAAAGGATTTCCTTTTCAACTGTTGCAAGAAGTTTGTAAAATACAAGAGACCAAAAATTTGAAAATTACAAGACATTTTTAAAATTTATATTTTAACGTCTTGCACTAAGTTAGTGCACAATAGAGTCTAGACGTTATAATTTTTATTTTTTATGGATGCCTTTAAAATTGTTACTTCTTAAAAGTTATTTACGTAAAAAAGAATGCATTTTTTGGGGGGGGGTCGTCTTATGAGTGAAACCATGAGAGGGCACAATTATTTTAAAAAGAAGTAAACTTTAAAGTGTTACTAACACAAAGAAAAAGGAAACCTAATGAGTTTACAGACATTTCAAACTGGTTTAAGTGAAACTCAACAAATGGGTGGAGACCTAGATCATAAAAATCTAATATATCAATGTTTTCAATGACTAAACAAAGACTAACTTGTTACTAAACACTACTACTGGTAATGAAATTACGATATAGGGTGGGATATATCACTTGTTTACGTCTCCAAGGATGGAGTAGGAAGCTCTTAAAAAGCAACAGTAAATTTATGAAGGAAAGTTAAAGATCTGAAAGAAAAAAAAAGGTACTTCATTTTCAAATAAAGAATATTTAAAAAAAAAAAGAAAAGAAGTGAATGTATCAGCAAAAAGAGAAAAGTCCATGATGCCGATGATAAAAAAATTCGTTTATTTTTTTTAATAAAAATCAGTCATAGGTAAAAAAGGTCATAGTCCAAAAAATTGTGGTTGATACAACAAGACAAGTCAGATAAGACAAAAAATTATTTTTCCTTTAAGAGAGGAAAAATTCATTAATTTCTTATTGGTACCATCGAAGATTGGTGACTAAAGAAAAAAAAAAAAGTAAAAATGACAATGCCATTTAAAAAGAAAGTTTTTTGGGTTTTTTTTTTTTTGTCTTTTATTGCGTCCTAATTTCTTAATTAAAAAAAATAAATAAAATAACAATAAGGAAGTGTATTCAATACAAACAACTTATATACTTTAAGTTTTGAGTAAAGTTTGCAATAATTAAATCAGGATTTAAATTGAACCATACACGCCCACCCCACAGCTAAACGAACCATCTCAGCTGTTAGCAAAAAAAATGTCAAATTTCTTGTCTTGAAATAGAAACCGTGAGAATACAAAAAAAAAGTTAGAAAAGATAGGAAGTCACATGCATTAAAAATGTAACTGTCATTCAAATGTTAATTTTTTTATGTTACTTAAATTTTTGTAAATGTATGCATATTTATTTATTTAGTTACATGCAAAGATTTAAAAAAAAAAAAAAAAAAAAGTGTAATTTAAAAAAAAAAGAAAAAGAAAAAGAATGAAAAATGTTAAAATTCAAAAAAATAAATCAAAAAGAAAATAGCAAAGAAAAGGACTTGTCAGGTGGAGATCTGAAACACTAAACACTAAACAGTCAACACCTGTGCTGTAATGTTTGCTTGCAAAATTTTGTTATGAGAGTAATTAATCACCGAAATAAACATAGCACGTGTATTTAAAAGACCGTAAGATGAAGCATATTATTTTTTCTGCCAAACAGCGGTCATCTTACAACTGGCGGTACATTCTGTCAGAATTGAAAACACACCCATCAGAAGTTCTTAATCTTAAAGTATCAGCTTTTTGGAGAGAAACACAACCTCCACTAAAGAAAAAAGAATGCACCTAGGGTTTATCAGTCCGTCACACACTTAATGCACAAGTGACCAGTGACCAACACATAAAAAAAATCAGAATTGAATTAAAACAAAAATAAAAAGATTTGTTTAACTATCAAATTCTGGTGTGACTGACAGTGACATCAGAGCCCAAAAGTAAAAGGGATCACGTATCAATCATCAACAGCAGCAGAGGTCTTTAATGTTCCACGGTATACGGAAATGTCCAACCTTTAAAAACTGACCAAAGAGCAATACCGACAACTTTGTTCTTGACTTTTTAGATATATATTTTCTTACTTTTCTTTAGCAGAAAAAACAAAAAACAGGTAACTAACATCTTCATCTTAGAACTGAGAACGTCACCATAAAATCAAAAATCTATATGAGCAAATTCTTTAGTTCTTGCCAGTCTTACACTAAGAAATACTTTGTGCCGATAAACAAAAATTGGTGAAATTATTAGAAAACTTACCACACATCCTTTCCCGAGACAATTAAAAAGCTGTTCATTTTCTTGTACATCTAACAAAGTGCAACCAACGTTGACCAGTTTAGTCGACTGGTTATTAACGCGACTCTGATTTCTATTATTGGGTAACGTCATACTGTCAATGCCCGAATTATTTCGCACTCTCTTTTTGTATTAACTTATTTTGCGGGGTTGACTTCTTATGTCGCCATTTCGTTGACAACTTGCCAGCGACTGACACTATTCACCTCCCAACCCGTCAGCAGAAGCAGCCGAACCGAATTACCGACATCCGGCGAATCACAGCCTCAGAATCTGGGTTAGGGGGAAAAAAAAAAAAAAAAAAAGGTCAAAATTTTGTTGGAAGAAAAATTAATTTGGGGAAAAAAGAAAAAAATTATTCAAAATTTAAAACATGCAAATCGCAATATTTGATCAAAGTAACATAATTTTACCATGTACTAAAATACATTTTAATTTATCATGATTGCATCCTTGATAAATATTTAATTTGCTGTTTTGTAGGCTGGAAAAATTAAATATTGAATATTTAAAAAATGTTAAATTACAAGAGATTTTTTTTGCTTGCTTGTCTACAGCTCATTTTATGATTATGTAGCAACTTGAAATAGCATTGCAAAGTGTTGAATATGTTTTTTTTTGTTTTTTTTATCAATGGCACTACTGTAAATTGCTTTCTTTGCCTATATAAGCCAACTCAGCAGCTGCAAAAATACTTATTTCATTTTTTTTAACAATATTTATTCACAATTATAATGCAGGGTAAAAATATATTAATATATATGGATAAAAAATAAAGAAATGTAACAGATTTTATCTGTTATGAGCAAAAAGAAAAAATATTTTTTTTAAATTAAAAAATATATAAGCTTGCAATGAAAATTGTCTGGAAAATATTACTCCGCCAGCAAGCGGAAGCTAATCGAATTGCTTGAAGAGTTATCTCCCCATGCTGGAATTTTCAGTTCACACTCTCTTTTCCACGGCTCATAAAAACTTTGATATGTATCATCCTTGATACTGTCTCACATCTGAGTTTTCCTTCTGAAGATGAACTTTGCTAAATCACAAGCGTTATCATCATCATCTTATACAGGAATGATTACGACTATAAATATTTTATTAAGCATGGAAAAGCTTGTTTTGTTCTCATAATTTTTTTCAAAATACATTGTTTTCAAAAACTTTTCATCTTTGTTTTTTGTCATATCAATTTCATAATTATTTTCCTTTACTTTTATAGAAATTACAATTTATTCGTGTCATTTTTTAATTTGAAAAAGTTTAAAAAAAACAGCCAATGTTGCAAAAAAAAAAAAAAAGCATATAAGTTCATAAAAAATAATAACACAATGTTAGTCATTCATTGTTATTAGTTTTTTCGCTTTTCAAACTACACAAAAGAATTTTTTTAAACTGTTTTTACACGTAGCAAGGTATTCAAATTTAAATTCTTTAAAAGATGGGTTATTTAATTATCATTGTATAGAAAGGCAGTATGATTTTTAGTTGTTCAAAAGAGGATGTATTGTAAATAAACATTGATACAGGAAAATTCACCTACATGGAATTTTTTATCTATACCTAGGGATTAAGGTAATTTTTTATATTGTTCTGATATTCAAATGAGAAACTTTAACTAATCCAGAAAGCTTTTGTGGCTTAATCATCTGTGAAAGACAAACTTCCAAGTTATAAGATCTGAGATCCTGTTTAAAAATTTATTTGGTTATTCCAGATTCCTACAACTGAATGTATTGTAATGCAAATTAAAATTAAAATAATATGGGGATGAGCTGAGAACATGGAAATTCTATAATCTCATGCCTCAGCCTTTCTCTAACCCTTTGCCTGTATCTTCTTTTATTCTCTCCCTTAAAAGAATTTTTTGCCTGGGAGGGAATGGGAGAAAAGAAAATGTCCCCTTTCTTATCTTGAACATTAACAAAGTTGCAACAAATAAGACTCGTAACTACTGCGTAAAATTTAAAAGAAAACATTTTAGGTTGGTGCAAAAATAACGACGTAATAATGTCGTTTTTTGACGTATTTTTTAACGTCAAAAAACGACATTATTACGTCATTATTTTTGCACCAACCTAATACATTATTGAAACAATACAACAAAATACAATATTATACAGGATGGGCTGCTGGCACAAAAATTTCCTTTTGTGCTTTATTTAAAAACATAAAGCAAGATAACGTATAAAAAAAATATACAAGTGATTTTAAAAGATTTCAAAACAATCTTTGAAAAAAAAAAAAAACCTTAAGAAGGTAATGTAAAATTAGAAAAAGGGAGATCTTTTATTTTTACCATTCTGCATTATTCACTACTTTCCTTTCCACTGCATTGTTTTTCAAGGTTCCTCTACCTCACTACTTAATTTAAGTCTTGGTCATTTTCTCTTGCTGTAGCTGAAGATGACAACACAACTGCAAAATTTAAACACTATTATTCATTCATTTGCAGTGGCAGGATAAAATTTTTGTTTTGCAAGCAAAATCACCTCTAGTATGTTAAAGGTTAAAAAGAAAGGTGCACTAACCTAACAGACAAAAAATCACATAATAAAGGAATCTTTGCCAATTTCCTACCACCAGTGTCACAGGGACTTTTATAATAATTTCATGGTTCTATTAATAGGTTTCAGTTCCTTTTTATGTAAGCTTCTTAGTTGGCAGCCAAAAATTGCTTTCCCTTATGTGTCCTTATTTTTCTTCAGGTTGAAATTTTTGTGTCATTTTGTCTTCTGCCTTGGTTGAAACATTCAGTTCTAAATTTGATCTTCTTTGGAAATCTGATTACCTTTTGAGTTTTGGATTTTACATATCGTCCAGTTCACACTTCACCCCACTCTTTTGAACAGGAGTAGGCGTTTATCCTGTGTTTCCAGTTTAGGATTGGGTTTCCTAGTCTACTTCAACTCTATAATTCTAATGTTTCTGCCTATAACCCTGAACATTTATTTATATTTTTTCCTCAATTGGAGTAGATAGGTTTGTCTATCGTCCAGTTCACACTCCTCCCCGGTCTTTTGAACATGAGTAGAGGTTGATGCCTTATTTCCTGTTTAGGATTGGGTTTTCAGTTCCCTCTAAAGTCTATTCATTCCCTTTCACTTCTGGTGATTCCTTGCATCTTGGTGGTATTATCACCATTCTTGGGGTGGTACCTCTTACTCTGTAACCCTCTCCCTCAAGTGACTTGTTGGCCTTGTACAGAGTGAATATCATTGTTAAAAAAAAAAAAAAAAATGAAAATACCTTACTCATTGAATTTTGAATATGTTCTGAAGCTTATCTGCTGGCCCTTCTCTTTTTATAACTTTTGAAGGGGCCCCAGACAGTCCTTAATTTCAAATTCAATTTTAATTTAAAAGATGAAATTGAAACAATCCACCTTGATCGAAATAATTTTGACGGTTCTTTAACAGCAAATTCTAAAAATAGAAAATTTTACAAATGTATCAATTTTTTATAAACCATCTGGCATTCTTTAAAATACACTTCTCTAAAAAGTATGTGTATAAGACAAACCTAGATGATTATATTTATTCATTTGCTTATTTATACTTTTTAATTAATTATTACTTTTAATTATTTTGTATTATTAATAAAAATTTTTATACCTTTATCCCATCCATTCTTCATTGGCCATTCGTATTTTTATCTAATGTTATACAAACATGGATTAGTTACATCTTTTATGAATTCATGTAAAGTTAAAATCTGTCAATGCGTCCCATCTTACATCAGCAGAGTAAAACAGTCTGCATTGATAATATGTAATGAATTTTTGCCAGCCTTTTATAAATATTACAATAAACCAATATAGTGTTTAACCATAAGCAGTAATATTTAATGTGTGTAGCAATTTTATAAGCATATTTTAATAAACATTTCTAAATTATTTAATTCAAATTTTTATTTAATTCAAATTATTAGATTGTAAGAATTATTTTTCTGGAGATAATAATGGTTTAGTAATTCAAATCTTACTAATTAACCCATAGGAGGAGGCAAGATGAAACAATGGTTAGCAGTTCAGATTGAGGAATTCCAGTCAAGTTCATTATATTCACTTATGTGCTAATACCCCTGGGAAAGGTATAAATCCCTCTCTTTTCCCTCCAGATATGGGGAAAATAGCAAAACAGACCGAGTCCTATAGCCTTGGGTGGCAACCAATCTAGGAGAAGGAAACTGAATTAAAACCAGATTGTATTATCCTAAATTATATATGCAGCTGGGGAGCACTTGTGAATCCAAATTCCCACTGAAACTCCTACTATATACTTGCATGTCCAAATGAATATGACCTCTGCTATACTTGGTCAGTTTTTGTTCGGAAGTCTTTCCCAAGGGTATTTACATGTAAGTGAATATAAACTAGATAAAATAGTTAAAAGATAATTTAGTTAATCTCAATACCAGCAATATTATTATTTATGAGTTAAATAGCAAAACAGATTGGGCCCTCTAGCTTTGGATGGCAGCCAATCTAGGAGAAAGAAAAATGAAAACCTGAGGTGCGCTGTTTGTAGACTTTGTACACTGCACTATTTCTCTATTATCATTTCAAAAAGTATACATAAGGCCATATCATGTTGAAACATTGGTTCCTGTATGATCACCGAAGTTAAGCAATGTCGAGCCTGTTCAGTAACTAGATGGGTGACTGCTTGGCAATACCAGGTTCTGTAAGCTTTGAATAGTGTAATGGACAATCGCTTGGAATTGTTAATCAGCAAAGGTTTGATAAGCTGTAGAAAATCAATCAAATCAAAAAAGTTTGGCTGTTTTTGCACAAAACTTCACCACTATAATAAATCATCTGTATGGGTAGTCTAATAGTTCAGTTCTAAACTGAACTTTTGAGCTCTTATATGTCAAAAATCGACAGGAGAGTTAACAATACATACTGAGTGAAACAGCAAGATTGTCTAAGTCATGTAACAGCAAAATTGTCCAATTGTTAGATTAAGTTTTGAACTGTTGTATCTTAGAAAATTTTAAAGATATCTTACTGGAATTCTCAGAGGTTTTTATAACACTATTGAACTCTACTTTGAGCAATAATAATATATAATTACACTCCAAGCTTAACATAAGAATCATGATGAAATCAATCATGATGAAATCAATCATAAATGAAAATGATATGTTCATCATGTAATCATAGCTAAGGATTGGATTCCCATGAAGGATTGAAATAAAGTTCAAATATATATATATATTATTCCAGAATCATTTTTCAACTTATTCAAGATAATCTTTACTCTCTTTAATCTTCTTTCTGTCTTGGAGTAACACGGTGCCTAACAGGTTTCATGTATGATTTCATGTTCAAGTCTTTTTTCACTGCTCTTTGGACTGTCATAGCTGAAACTCCTCTCTCATGTGCCAATGATTTAAGTTGAATCTTTTCTAAATTGATCTCTTTAAGTCTAAACTGAAATGATGAGCCCTCTTATTGTTGTGACCTGAGCCAGTTTTCCTCTACTGTTCCTTCATTTTTAAACATTCACCATTCTCTTAATGGTTCTTGAATGGACTTTGAAGATGGAAGCCAGAGTATGATTGTTGGTATCATTACTGAAGGCCTGAACGATTTTTTCCTTTCACCATTTCTCAACTGGGAAGACAGTGAAGCTGAGACAATATGATTACCTTTTTCTCTTTATAGCTGAATAACTTCAGTGTTTCTTATGACAAATGGTGCCAAGTTGGCTAAATGTCTTATCTGCAAACCTGGAAAAATTAAACTCAATTAGTTTAGTCTTTTTTAGATATTAAACATTTTCTGGGATGGACAATTATCACATGATGTTACATAACTTGGACAAATTTGTTGTTACACTGGTATGTATATATATATATATATCTCATGGAAAAGGCTTCATCATGATGTTGATAACCAAGTGTTCCTTTGGACAATATTGGTGGCATGGAGAAAGGAAATATGGTAAAAAAATAATCTCTTGTGCAAACAATTTATAAAAGCCTATCCTTAATTTTTAAGTGGTGAAACACTTACAATTAAAATAATATTTAAAAAAAGGATATAAAAGAAAGAAAGCTAGTAAAATGATAAAATGAATAACACTGTTAAGAAAGCTGTAAAAATACAGCCAGTTGACATTTATGATAGTGACTGCAACTTACATTACATTGCCATGTTCATGTGCAACGCAAGTGGCTCTTTAATCCTGTTGCACTCTTACAATCTTTCTTATATAAATAACAAATGAATGGTGTAATGAGAGTTTTGAAGATTATTTTGTCTTGATGAAATCTATTAGTTTTGCCTCTTTAAACTAGCTGATGATTTACAGATTTTGTTGCAAAACTGATACAGGGTGCCAGTTGGTCCAGGAGGAAAGCATTCAGTCTGAGAAACATGGTCTATATTATTGTGGCAATGGTATCTCATGTGACTGGTTAAACCAGCTTTGGACAAGCAAATTCTGCTGCAAAAAGTACATTTATGCTTGGAGTCTAGAGGCAACAGATTAGCATCACCTTTCCTTAAGGCCTGTTTCACTTTTGCATGCTCATTGCTCAACCCTTTTTTTCAACCCTTTTCTCTGTTACAACCATCATAAACAAGTTTCCACCAGTTATAGACCTATCACCTGCCTCCTTCTCCCAATTGTACTTATCCCAAGATTTTTAAGGTGGTTTTTAATGACATCTTTGAAGCGCTTTTTTGGATTGTGTGGAGGACGTTTGCAGCTTGTCAATTCACAATAGAACAACTATTTTGAGAAACGATCATCCTCCATCCTTATGATGTAACCAGCTCAAGTGCTTCTCGTTACATGTTAGCATGTTTTCAATATGTATCAGGTCATCCCATAAGTTCTGTCTGAATTTTGAATAAAGAAAACAAGTGACCAAATGTTAACATTTAATTACAGATTCAATCAACAATGTATTTTCCCTGATTATCTATGACTTCTTTCCATCTATTAACAAGATTACTTATTCCATTACTGTAAAATTCTTTTCGCTTTGATTTGAAGAACTCACAAATGTCAGTTTTAACCTCTTCCTGTGTTACAAAAGCTGTTTCTTCCAAATGATTCTGTAAGCTACAAAACAAATGGTAGTCTGAAGGAGCAAGATCGGGAGAATAAGGTGGATGAGGAATTTTCTCACAACCATGTTCTTCGATCTTTTGTGACGTGATTCTTGCTGTGTGGGGTCACGCATTGTCCTGATGAAACATCACCTCTTTTCGATACACTAGAGCAGGTTTTTTTTCCTCAAAGCTTGGTTTAAACACTAATTGCTGACAGTATATTTGAGCATTAATTGTTGCATTAGGTGGTAAGAATTCAAAGTGGATTATTCCTTGGCGATACCACCAGATTGAAAGAAGAACCTTTTGCCCATGAAGTTCCCTTCTCGGCTGTGGCTGAGGTCCTTCCCTTTTACCAAGCCACTGTCTACAACGCTTAACATTTCAATAAAAGATCCATTTTTCATCACCAGTCACAAGTCTATCCAAAAAAGGTGAAACAAGTTGGTGAGAATGGAGAGAAGAGCAGATGTCAACTCGGGATTTGAGGTTGTTTTCAGACAATTCATGAGGCACCCATTTTCCAAGTTTAGGAACTTTTCCAAGTTGTGGAAGATGACGATGAACAGTTGTATGGTTTGAACTGAGAACCACTGCCAATTCCTCAACTGATAAAGCAGGATTTTCTTCAAGGGCTGCTTCAAGAAGCTTTTCATCAAACTCAACTGGACGTCCAGTTCGATCTTTATCTTCAAGGGTGAAATCTCCACCTCTGAATTTTGCAAACCATCTTCTGCAAGTTCTTTCATTCACACATTCCTCTTCATAAATTGAGTGAATGTTTCTAGCCGCTTTGGCTGCTGAGTTTCCTTTCTTGAACTCATAAAGCATTATGTGCCTCAAATGATTCTTGGGTACTTCCATGTTAGCAGGGTTTTAATCAAACAAAATTTAATTTTATTGTTCTCTGAAATAAAATTTGATCAGTTTAAATGCATCTAAACATAAAAATAATGTTCAGCTCCATTAGACATTATAAAATACTCTTTAAATTTCATTCATTTTAACAAAAAGTTAAAATTTGGACAGAACTTATGGGATGACCTGATAAAATGGGATGGTGTATACATGACCTTTGTTTTCTTTAAGGTAAGACCAAAAGACGAACGTGCCTTAGAGAACAGGTCCATGGCAGCTTGCATATCTTCCTTACTGCGAGACACCAGGTCAGCATCATCTGCATAGAGCAGCTCCCTGACTACGACATCAAAACATTTAGATTTTGTATTGAATCTCCAGAGGTCAAAAATATTTTCAGATATCCTATAGTGCAGGTAGATACCTACATCACAATTCTGAAAAGCATGCGAAAGGGTCACAGCAAAATAGATGGAGAACAAGATAGGGGCAGAAATATATCCCTGCTTTACACCATTATCAATTGTAAAAAGGTTCTTATGAAAATCCGTTGAAATTTAAACTACCCTTTGTCTTCCAATATAAATCACGAAACATTTGGACAAAGCCAGAAGGACATCCTAATTTGCTAAGAATGGTCCAAAGAGCCTCACTATTTACGGTGTCGAATGCCCTGGTGAGATCAATGAAAACCTGATAGAGAGGAATCTGATGTTCTATGCATGTTTCCTGCAACTGATGTGCTGAGAAAATCATATCTATGGCATCAAGACCTGTTCGGAATCTACTTTAACTTTCATTTAGAACAACTGCCATGAAAATATTTATAGAAAAGACAGAGGGAAGTCATGTCATGTTGATGGGATAATGACTGAAGTTGAGATGCCAGGTTTGTACTGATAACTTTACAGACCATTCATTGAATTTTATAAAGAATCTCAAGATATATAGCTGGAGCACCAAAGCAGATATGGTAACAATAGTCAATACACTGATAAATGGTAGATTTATAAATGTGCAAGAGGGATTCTGACATAGCTGGGACCCTAACAAGTGCTAACACCCCCAGGTCAGGGTGGATTTGGTAACAACATCAATTAAGAGGTGGTTCCACACTTATCAAAACCTTCTAATCAGAGGCCTTGCTGCCAGCTGTAATTTATCATCATCTGATGGTTCAACAACTTTACAAATACTTTACCAACAGTTTCTAGTAAGCTGATCCCTCTATAATCACTACATATCGATTTACAGCCCTTCCCTTTATAAAGAGATAATGATTGCATCAATCCACTTTTGATAAACAGGTCCACCCAACCACACATCTACAATAAGCTTATGAATAATTCCATGAATGATGAGCACCCCCACAACACAATATTTCTATGGGTATGCTGTCCAGACCAGGTGTCTTTCAAGTATTAATTTATTTTAAAGCCCTTTGAACTTCAACCAGAGATGGGAGGACTAACATCTCTTGAATAATGTCATTCTGTAGGAAACTGTTAATAATAGTCATCAACAATGGATGGGTTGTAGAACAGGTCAGCAAAATAATTTTAAGTAAGTTCCTTTCATATTGTCTGATAAGCTTAATAACATTATCATTGAAAGACAAAAAGAAATCACCATATTGATACATGTTTAAATCAAATCTAAGCTTTCAGCTTACATAAGCCATTATCAAAGATGGCAATTACTTTTCAATATATCAACCAATACACGGACGAAACAATAATGAGTCTGTTTTTGTTGTATGAAAAATTTCAACGCAATGACTAACTCATGTATATGAGACGGGGAAGCGAAAATCGCGTCACAGCTCATGACATCACACATGACCACACGAGAGTGAAAATGAGAAATATTAAACTGTTATCAATTATAGGCATTTAAGAATATTTAAAATAAATACTTAAAATAAATAGACAAAAATTGTCTATATTATTTAATGAAACATGCATTAATGAAAAATTGCTGCCTAAATATACACAATATATATATATATATATATATTTTTATATTTATTATTTGAATGATCTGTTTCCTTTCATCATTGCTCAATTGGGAAGACAGTGGGGCTGACAAACAATTTTAATCTGTTCTCTTTTTAGCTGAATAACTCAAAAGATTTTACAGTGATTCTTATGACAAATGGTGTCAAGATGGCTTACCTGAAAACCTGGAAAAAAGAAACTCAATTAGTTTAGTGTTTTTTAGGATGGACAATTTTGCTGTTACAGTAGATGTGTGTGTGTGTATATATATATATGTGTGTGTGTGTGTATTTGAAAAAATTTGACAAATGGAAAACTGTTTCATTGAAACTAGATTTGATTATGCATTTTGCCCTAGTCTTCATCAGATCCAAAACTGAAAGAAAGAAATGTGTGTATTTGTGTGTGTATGCTTAAATAATAAATCCTTAGCACTTCTTTGACCTAGCTGACTCTTCTTGTGATGAAAGAAAATGAGTGATTTATAAAAAAGCTGTTAATATTTATTCTGTATCTTTTCTTTATAATTCCTAGTTTATGTTGAAAGTTATTAATATAGTCTCCCAGCTTTTGTGCATTAAAACTAAGGTAAACCCTCATCTTATTTTGAGAATGGCTTGAAAGCAAAAGATTCATATAGCCTTTTCTGAAATGAATTTAAGGCAAATCATTATCCAATTTTTCAGAATGGGTTGAAAGTAAAAAATTTATATATTTTTAAGTCCTTGTTTGTATTATATATATATATATATATGACATGTAAGATAAGTAAAGAATAAAAAATAAAATGAAGACAACTAAAGTTTCACCTTCAAAATGAAGGATCATCAAGTCAGATTGAACCTGGCCTGGTGTTTTTTTTTATTTTTTATTTATTTTATATTTTATAAGCCCTACATTTTAGCATTTTTAATTGCTAACTTTATCATAGTTGGAGTTTGCCAACTATGATTGTTTCATTATATATGTATATATATATATATATATATATTTTTTTTTTTTTTTTCTTATTACTATAATGTTACATGTGAGTTTAATTTGTTCAGGTGGTTTGTTGGTTGTTTTCCTGTTGTGCTACTTTTATTATTTGTGTCATGTTCTTGGTGCAATTATAGCTGATTTTTACTGTGTTTTTGTTGAATATCTTTTGGAGAGTGCTTGATGTGATGAAGTGTTTGTGTATGAGCTGAATGAATATTTTTCCTATGTTTGTTTTTACATTTTTGTTGTATGGTGGGATAAACCATATGATATGTCTTTTCTTGTTAGCTTTTTTTTCTGTCGTGTGGTGTGTATGCGGGTGTTGCCAGGAAACCACTATCTTTTAAGGCTGTTTCATAGTTTTTCTCGGCTTCATTGAAGATGGTTTCATTGGAAGAATTGTTGTGTATGTGTGCATGCATATATATATATATATATATATATATATATATATATATATATATATATATACACACACACACACACACACAAGCCATGGTCGTCATCATCAACAGGTGACCAGATGGGATTATACAGTTGCTGTACAACTGAGCACTCGACCAACTTCCTCCATATGTCTCAGTTGCATGCCAATAGCTAAGACTCTGAATAATCTTCCAGTCAACTTAGTTATGCTGCCAGCCCATTTTTGTCGCTCTTTTGCCATATGTAAATATATTTAAATAGACATTTGTAGCTTAGTTCATTTAAATATGTTATTTATAACAGTATTCATTTTAGTGGAGGCACGGTGCAATAATGAAAAGTGATTCAGACTGAGGGATTGGATAGATGAGTTCAAATTCCAGTTGAGTTCATTACATTCATTTACTTGCTAATACCCCTGGAAAAGGTATGAATCCATCTCTTCTCCCTTCTCTTCTTCTATGTGTCAATAGAAGAACAAACTGGGTCCTATAGCCTTGGATGGCAACTGGTCTAAGAGAAGGACAACTCTGAATTCAAAATTTGAGGGGCTAGTATACAGAGCAAGTGTTACCCACACCATAGTTCATGGTCTTTGGTTGTCGATCAATTGCTTAGAGAGTAGATGGGTACAACCAAGCTATCTGAAAGCCGACTGAAAGGATCATGAGGAAGAAGCATCAAAGTTTGTTACTTCTGTCCTCAGGTTCCCTTGACAATTGAAGCAATCAAGTTCCTGATGATGTATTTCAAATGTGCTTGATCTACCAAGAATGGTTAATGCAATTAAGAGAAGGAAGGAAAAAGTTGAAAAATAAGAAATGATATAGTGATCAACTCATTTAAGAAGTGTGGTATCAGTAACACAATGGATAGGATAGAGCATGCTATTTTCTTTGATCCTAATATTGGATCCAATGGTGAAATATCTGTTGGCTGGTTGTTTTTGTTTAGCAGCATATCAACCCTTATAGGTTATTTAATACTGAAATCTAAACATTTTGTACACAATTTTATGACTTCAATTATGGATTTTTTTCTATATAATATTATACTTTCATGGATGTATGTTTTATTGATATATATATTAGGTTGGTGCAAAAATAATGTCGTTTTCTCACATAGTAACATATGTGAGAAAACGACATTATTTTTGCACCAACTTAATAGTTTGTAGATGCTCTATTAAAGGTGATATATGTTTTGGTATAAATCTATTTCTTTAAGATAAGAAATTATGTTCATGGTTTCCACATTTTCAAATAGTTTTCTTTCAGTTCTTTTCCTTGGAGTATTTATGTCTTATGGGGTTAAGTTAGTAAATTCAGTTAAAATATATTTCACCATGAGTGTAACTCGCCATGTCATACATGTTGATTGCATTTCATTCTTCAGCAAGTTTGAATGGGTGAGGTATGTGTGGCCTGTGTTTAGTTGAGCTAGCATTACTTAATCTTTCCTTTCTAGAGATGTGTTTCCATTCACCTAGGGTGAAATATCTGATTCTTTTCCAAGTGACAATGTTTACACAATGAGGATGTTGCAGGTTGAGAACCAGAGTTTTAAATAGCAGTATAGCTTTCTTTTTGATGCACAGTATTTTTTTTATTTTGTGTTTGGAACAAAATGTGCTGAATTTTTGCTTAATAAAAATCTTTCAAGCATGACTTCAGCTTTTTTTCCCCCAAAAACTCTGTCTTCAAAATAAGGATGTCTTATACCTTGGTGCATCTTATATTCTGAGAAAATTCTTTATATCTCTATTAGTAATATGTCATGTGAGTTTCAGTTTATGCCTATCTCTATCTATAAAAGGCAGGATGTGTGTGTGTGTGTAATGAATGCACAGCCGCAATTTTCAACGGATTTGCATGAAAATTTACATGCACATGCTCCAAGTTAGCTGAAAGGCCAAGACCATCTTTGCATTTCCCAACTCCCATCGATAGTGGAAATAATCGATTTTTTTCATGCTCCTACTGCAATTTCCATGTAGTTTGCAGCCATTTTATACTGGCCAGAGTGAGAGCCTATAGCTGGCTGCCACAAATAGGCAGGAAGATTCTATTGGCCAGCGTGAGAAGCAACAGCTGACTGACATGAATGTTAACTAGCATGTTAGCATGCAAAAAAAAAAAAAAAAAAATCGATAGCTGCATTCATCACAAGTGGCTCATTCGCTTGCTTAAACTCAACGTTGATCCTGATTCCACAGAACTGGGTTGGGTGTGAAAAAGGATTTGTTGTTAACATTCTTTTTTCATTCGGTTTTTCCAGTTACGAGTCCTTTTTAAAGCTGATCGTTTTGTGTTCATTTTGTTTAATTCTTTTTTCGTAACAGATTTAATGTTTAGTATAGAGGTTAGAAAAAATTTGCAGTGTGAGATAGACAAGAAGTAAGGCATGTAGCAACATCAGTACGGCAAAGAGCACTCCTTTAAAGGCAAGGAAGGGCAAAAATATTTTAAGTTAAGTGATAGCGATTGCTGTATGAGTCGTACGATTTTTGAATCAAGCACAGGCAACACCAGGCCATGCTGCTAGTCCTTATTAAAACTATTAATAAATTGTTTTTTGGTTGTCAGATCTTATCATGCTGGGGTCATGGCTGATGGTGTCTGAGAACTGTTGGATGAACTCAGTCATGTTTATAATGTTTGAATGTGTCAAATGTTTCTTTCTTTTAACCATAGATGACATCCCCACCAAAGAACTGAAGATGAATACAAAGACCCTTTGAAAAAGTTGGCTATCACTAAGTCATTCTGGTTTGTAGCTAATACTACAAACTTAGCATTCCTTTTTGTTTTCTATGCCAGTTTGAAAGCTACCATTTTAAAGCACCTAATATATTTGAAAAAGAAACAAGATGGTTAAAATTTGGTAGATGTTGTATCACATTATGTTAGATTACCTTCTATTTATGACCTGCCAAAAGGTGTGTTCTCAAATACTTGGTATACCCTATATATTTCTTTTAAACAAATTCTGTTGAAAATAATAGACAGAATTTCACATGGATTTTTGAGAAAAATTGGTGAGGTGGCTTTGAAACTGGGGCATGCATATAAAAATTTAATTTCCTACCAAATCCAAGATCTTGTGCCAGACACAAAAACTTAGTCTTAGAAACAGCAAGTCATTATAATAGGCACAAAATTGCAAAACAAGATGACCATTGCATAAAATTTTAAAAAGGAAAAACACATTGAAAAGTTGGTTTTTTTTTTTTTTACACAAAGGCATATATTTAAGAAAATTTGATACACAAAAGTGTATATTAATTTTGTTTTTAATATTGTTTTTTTTATCAGAACAAATTGTTAGAAGGAAGGCTTTTTTTTATACCCATTTTTTCTGAGAAGTGTATTTTTCTGAAGGCCAGACAGCTTGTGTAAAAATTGTTACATTTTTTCATAGTTCTTTTGGCTCAAGTGGTTGACCACCAAAATTATTTGTTGAATTGACACGGATCCATTTTTCAAATTCTTGGAGAAAGGTTTCATATATATTGGCCAATGAGAGATGATCTCTGGAATCCCTCGTGAGAACTTGAAGTGAGCTGGTATGATGGTCCTTTTTTCAATAAAAATGACTGCTATGAGTGGATAAACAGTGCAAAAAGGAATGAACCATTGACAAGAAAACAATAGTTGAGGAAGAAGCCTTAGCACTCATGCTCAAAAGACAGAGGAGCTGTCAAGCTGAGGGGGTCATAAATCAACACAGGAAGAAAGAAAGAGCTGACAGATTCAAGACCCAAAATACAACATTCCTTTCTGTTCCTTCCTGAGAAGAATTTAAACTGAAAGTACTTTCAAGTTAACTTTACAGCAAAATACTTCAAAAGGTACTGAAGAAAACAATCTGTGAAAACACAAAACCCCTTCAAGCTGAGACATCCTGTTTGAGTATTCACTTAAGAGCTGAGGTGGGTGCACGCTTGTATTTTTGGCCTTGTGCAATTTTTGGCTTCCTATAAGTTTTTCCATTTTTAAAGTGTGGATTCATTTTTGTCTTTGAATCCATGTCTTTTCCTAAAAATTGTAACACGTTTTTCCTTGTATCTAATGGCAACGCATTTTTTATAACCCCAGAAAACTGTTATCCTGCCGTAATAGGTGCACAAAAGGAAATTTTTGTGCAACTTGTGTATTTGTACCTTTTTTGTAACATAGTAAAATAAATGTTTTTACTTTTTAAAATTTTATGCAGTGGTTGTCTTGTTTTGTAATTTTGTGCTTCGTGACTTGCTGTTTCTACTAGACTAAGTTTTTGTCTCTGGCACAAGATCTTGGATTGGGTAGGAAATAAAATTTTTATATACAGCCCATGATGACTTAATGATTATGAGAGAAATCCAAGAAAATAATAAAAATCAACAAATAATGACGTATTTATTTGTAAATTAATTCAGTTCTTCATTTCTTTTTGGTAAATTTATTGATCACATTGTTGTAGAATGTATCACCATCATGATCATCATGATCATCTTCAAAAAGAAGCAGCTAACATTGCTTTCTTTTTTACTTTTCTCATTCACTCACTCAATCTTAATGCTTCATCCTTCTTTCCCTCTCTTTTTGCAGATTTTCATTTCCTGAGCATATAACTGGTGTGGTAGTAGAAGCAAGGGTGTTCTCTGGTTAGACAACTCTACTAATGTTGCTTGTTCACAATTTGTCTTAAGAAATGGCAAAATTGAAGATTTTTTTAAAAAAATGATCATGGGTGCAAGGAAGTAATATTAAAAATTATCAATAATTAATTTTTTTTATTACACAAATTTTCAAATTATCTATTCAACTCATTTTTTTCTTATTACACAAATTTTCAAATTATTTATCCTGAAAAAATGCATCCATGAATACTTTGCCACTGCTTCTAACCTTTCCCCTGGTGTGAGTTGGCAGAAAATATGTGATGAAAATAACTAAAGGTGTCTTAATAATAAAAAATTTAAGAAATTTAGAATTACATTTTATTTTTCATATGGTTGTTTTGTATTTATTTTTTGTTAATATTAAGAACTATATGAAAGTTAAAAAAAAAAATATTCAAAATATATGACAAATATTCAAAATATATGACAAATATTCAAAATATATGACAAATATTCAAAATATATGACAAATATTTCTCTTGATATTTCTTTGCTTTTCTTCTAATTTCTATATTGTTGAAAAGAAAATGCTTGAAAAGTTTTCTAAGAGTCTTCTCCAAATTACATCAGTTGAACTGGGAAGTATTGAGGCAATCACAAATCATGGATCATCTGTGATCAATAAGGTAACTTGTGATAATAGAGTCAAAGTGTTTGGAAATATTGTGTAAATGTGCATACCATTTGCAAGATAGGTACAAATGACCACTTTAATTGGTTATAGAGAAAAGTGTCTTTCTTTCTTTCTTTTTATGTGTCATGTCTTTTCAGGATGTAGGTGAACATGGCTCTCCCCCTCCCTCTATCCCTTGCAGCTCTCAACAAGTTCTTTCCCTCTGCTTCGTTTCTAAGACCATATTCTGTCATCCACTTGCTTAAGTCCACCAGGTATGTCATGCATTATTTTCCCTTGTCTCTCTTTCCCTCTATTTGACCCATGAGTATCAGATTCTCCAGGCCCTCTTTCCTCATTATGTATCCTAGGAACTTCAGCTACCTCTTCCTGATGTTAAATATAAGCCTTCTCCTTATTTACATCGTCTCTAAGACCTCATCGTTGCTCACACACTTGGACCATGATATCCTTAGCATCCTTCTGTAGAATCACATCTCCTGTCTCGCAATACTCTGTTCAGCTTTTGGAATGTGTCCTTGGCCATCCCAATACATCTATGGATCTCAGTGTTGCACTTACTGTCCTCTGTCAAAATGCTTTCCAGATATTTAAACTTCTATGTCTGCTTGATTCTAATGACCCCGACCTGCAAATCACATTTTGGGTTTATCCTTTTACTGATGACTATGCATTCTGTCTTCTTGTAGTTTATGCTTAGTTCCTTCTTTTCACTCTTTGTTACTACCTTCTGTAGGAGACTTTGTAATTTCTTTTGTGTGTCTTCTATCAGTACTGTGTCAGGTGTGTATCTTATATTGTTAAGATTATGGCTGGCAATGCTAAATCCCACTAGGGTTTCCAATTCTCTCAGAATTGCCTCACTCACTGTATAGGTTGAACAGGTCGGGTGAGAAGATGCATCCTTGCCTTACGCCCCTTTCTATTTTTGTATATTCACTGAACTTGTTCCCTATGCGCATGCATGCTGTTTGCTGCAACTATAGGTTTTTGATTATTCTGATATCTTTCCCGAATATATCAAGGTTGCTGAGCAGTTCCATCAGATCCTTGTGGTGTACTTTGTCGAAGGCCCTTGCATAGTCTATGAAACATAGGTACACGTCCTTCTGCATTTGTATTGCTCTTTCTGATAACATCCTGAGCATGATTATCGCATTCCTTGTTCTGGTGTCTTTAATGAACCCACACTGTTCTTGTCCTATCTTTGGCCTGATTCTGTTGCATGCTCTATTCATCAGAATATGGATGATTAGATTTGTCACATGGCTCATTAGGCTTATTGTTCAGTGGAGTTTGTATTTGTTTGCACCTGGTTTCTTAGGCATAACTATGAAGATAGATCTGCTGAGATCTTCCGGTATATCCCCACTGTTGTAGATTTCATTTGTTATTTCAGTGACCTTGTCTATGTCAAAATCATCTAAGGCTGTCAGCATTTCTGTTACAATTCTGTCTGGCCTAGCTGCCTTGTTTCTGTTTAATTTGGCCAATGCAGTTTTTGCTTCAATTTTCAGAATTCTAGATCCATTGGTAGTTCCATGTATTGCTGGTTGTTCCCTTTCATTGTGGAAGAGTTCTCCAATATACTCGCTCCAGTGTTGAAGAATTTTTTTCCTTCTCTAATACGAGCATTTCATTTTTTGATTTTAGGCAGTGTGTTGATGAGCATGTCTTCTGTCCTGTCAGTTGCTTTATTCATTTGTGCATATCTCTTTTGTTGGTAGTACTTAATCTTTCTATTTGTGGACATTTTTCGTTTAGTCATTCTTCTTTAGCTTGCCTGCATTTGGTCCTTATTTCATTGTGTAATTTTCTGTATGCCGTTCTGTATTTTGAAGAGTTTTCTGTCTCCTTTCCATCATGCCGAGAATCTCATCAGTCATTCATTCATTTTTTTTCATCTTCGTCTTGTACCCTTTGGGGATGATATCATTTGCTGATGTCACTAAAGTGTCTCTTAGTGCATTCCCATTTTGAGTTTCCATTGTGTACCTCGTATATTCTTTTCTTTTCACATTGTTCATATATTTTTCTTTTAGGTTAGGGCAGCTCAGAAGTTTGTTGTATTGCAGTTTGGGTGATACATTAGGCTTCTTCAATTTCTGCAGTTTCACACTTAGTTTACATAGACACTTGGGTAGGTTTTGCAATGAATCATTGCATTTCTGAATCTTTTTTTGATTGTTATATAATCAGTTTGGTTTTTAGTTTCTCCTCCTGGGCTCCTCCATGTCCATAGTCATCTCGGATGTTCTTGGAACCATGTGTTGGCTATTATCTGGTCATTGGCTGCGCACCATTGAATCCATTTTTCTCTGTGTTCATTGCAGGTTCCTAGTCTGAATATTCCTGCTATATCCCCTGCCCTTTCCCTGCCTACTTTGGCATTTAGGTCTCCCATGATAAAGAGGATTTACTGTCATTTGCATAGAGCCTTGATACTGTCCAGTATGGAGTAGAAAGATTAGAGGTGGTGTCTCCATAAACAACCGTGGAGAAAGCAACGGGAAACCACTCCAGTATCAATTCCAAGACATATCATGGTTAACAACTCAGAGAAAAGCTTACAATAAATTCAAACAAAAACTGTTGGTAAAAATATTTTCTTTACTTTTAACACTAATAATGCTTTAAGGTACTGATTAATAATTTACCTGTTTTTATATGTAAATACTTTGTCAAATATAATTTATTGAATGATAAAAAAATTGAAACTGCATTTATTTTTTTCATCAAAGTTAGTTGACAACCAGCAAGTTAATAATTTAATATGAGAAATTTATAAAATTAAAAATTTTTTTATTATCTAAAAATAATGACTTAATTTTAGCAAACATTAAACATACAAATCATCTTTGCATTGGTTTAATCTTTGACCCACAATGAATTAAATTTTTGAAAAAAATTCTTTAGAATTTTTTTCAATTCTCTCTGTATGAGTTTGTAAATAAAAATCATGGAAATGGACAATGAATTGATTTTTATCACAGTGGAATTAACCATATATATATATATATATATATATATATATATATATTGATAGAAGTTTGGATTGATTGTTGTTGTTTTTTGTTTTTTTTTACAGCTTAAATCTTTGTGTGTTATTTAAAGCCAGCACATTTTAACTTCAGGGATTGAACAAGAATTGGTGTTTTGAATATGATTTAGCCATAGGTAGTTAGAGGTTGGGAAATTTTATTACTGAGGCTGGAAAAACAAAAACAGTCTTAAAAAATTTTTTTAAAATAAACTGAACTGAATCAATTTGTTGGTCTGGTCACAGTTTTAAATCTAACTGTTGACAAAAATTTTATTTGTATGGATAATAGATGCAAAAATATATTTGATTTTAGATTTTTAAATATTCGTTGTATACATTTTTTTATGAACACATAGTAACTTTTCCTGTGATTTATATAAAATCTTTAATTTATTTGTAATAAAAAAAAAAAATATTTTAAGATCCTTTCACCTTTCGGATCATTTTTTCCATTATGTCCCATTGTTCATTAGTTACCTCCTTTAGTTGGTTGAACTCTCCTGCTATACTTGGGTATTCACCACCATCAAATCGGAAAATCTAACAATATCAAATAAATAAAAAAGAAATAATTATTTTTTTAATAAAACAGGATTATTGTTAACATGAGTTTATATATAAATGAAAATTTTAAAAATAGGTAAAAACATAATCAAATAAAAAAGTTCAGTTATTAATTGATTTGGCATTAAATGTTAAAATAGAATGGGTTAAGGCTTTTTTAAAATAATTATTTCACTCCAAGCAAGGTGATAATGCCACTAAGATGTAAGGGGTTACTGGGAGTCAAAGTGAATTTTAGTGAGGAGGAAATGACAATAAAAGAACAGGTTTTAGCAAGACAGAAGATGGCAATTGGCATTGCATTTAAATTTTTAAAGATTGTAGATGGCAGAGCAGCAAGAAACTGAAAGAAAGATCCACAGATGAGAAGTGCAACAAAAGAAACTATTAGAATAGGACTTACAGTTACACCTATCAATTTCCACTGTAAAACAATGAAACCTAATTGCCAATCTAGTAGTATACTTAAATTCATACGGTCGAGGTACCAAGAAGGAGAGCTCATTTAGAATAACTGCCATGAAAATATTTATAGAAAAGACAGAGGGAAGTCATGTCATGTTGATGGGATAATGACTGAAGCTGAGATGCCAGGTTTGTACTGATAACTTTACAGACCCTTCATTGAATTTTATAAAGAATCTCAAGATATATAGCTGGAGCACCAAAGCAGATATGGTAACAATAGTCAATACACTGATAAATGGTAGATTTATAAATGTGCAAGAGGGATTCTGACATAGCTGGGACCCTAACAAGTGCTAACACCCCCAGGTCAGGGTGGATTTGATAACAACAGCAATTAAGAGGTGGTTCCACACTTATCAAAACCTCCTAATCAGAGGCCTTGCTGCCAGCTGTAATTTATTATCATACCCAGGGCACTGAAAACTTTGTAAACAGTGAAGTAGTCTGCTAACTCTTACACAGCAAAGTGAAATTTTGGTAGAATTACTTTATTATTTATTATCAGGTAAATATTAGTATCAAGAACTACTTGGGATCTCTATTTTCAACTATACAACTATTCCAGTAGGTATGCATAAGCACTAAGATTGTTTACTTTGTCCTTTTATTTTCAGAACTGGAATCAGTAAGACTGTATATTTTTATACTGGTCTGCATGAAAATAAAGCTCCAAAGAAAAGAAACATTGATATACAAAAACACTATAGGATTATCCCACTTGTCTATCAAAGAACATCTGCTAATAACCAGTAGATAGTGTTGACAAAAGCAGTATATGAGAAAAGTGAGTACAAAATCTCATTTTCTTTTTTCTATCTTTACCTACAGGATGCTTTAGGGATAGAACATGTCTCTTTCTTGCCTAGTCCCCAGCTACATGTCACATTGAACACGACACAGCATCAAAAGTCCCTCAGCTTAACTATACACATGCATATGTGATAACTATCAAACCAACAAACAAAAATCTCTTCAACATTTTTAATAGGACTTTCTCTCCCCTCAGCTTTTTTAATAGAACTTTTCACACACACACACACACACATATATGTGCATAAAAAAGGACATCTCTATATACACACACATACTTTCATCATTTTGTATTCTAATTTATTGTATTACTGATAATTGTAATAACCTTAAGTACTGAATGAAAAATTAGTGGAATTAAATCAGATAATTATATACATAATGGAAATACTGTTAAATGATATGACATTGACCAATATAAGATATGCGGCCAACTTAATGTAATCATAAAACACACCTTCAAGCAAATGAAAAAAATATGTGTCCAACTTAAATATAGGCAAAGTGGATCAGAAAAGTAACTAAGATGCTGATTTAAATTTTGAATTAAAAAAGAATAAAAACATGTGATTTCACAGTTTAAACAATGAAGAAACAGTTTTTTTCCCTCAGATTGAAAGCAAATGTGATCCTCTTTTTTTCCTCCCTTTTAAAAATATACAGCCAGTTGAGTTAGACAACTATCAATTACCAAACAGATGCCGGGCCTTTTTTTTTTTTTTGAAACATGTACTTTCACTCTAGAGTTTTGCATACATTCACTATGAAATTTTTTCATCATGAATATTGTATATACTTGAGTATTGTGTGAATTTTTATGATCAGTTTTTTATGTAAAAAAAAAAAAAAATAGAATATTATACACAGGTAATTTCTTTAGAAAAGTTTAAAAATCAGGCCTGACAATTAAGTTTAAGCATGAAAGAGTGTCACCACTGGGTGTTGACTTCAATGTCCACTTATTTAATTTATCGGACAGATTTTTATTATTAAGTATTAGGTTGTTGCAAAAATAATGACGTTTTCTCACATAGTAACATATGTTAGAAAACGTCATTATTTTTGCACCAACCTAATAGTAGTAGTGATTAGTAAATATAAAATACATCCCCATTTATATATATATATATATATATATATATATATATATATCTGTGTGTGTGTGTGTATTTATTTTTAAAAAAGAGAGAAACCGCGAATATTTTTGATCAAACCTAATGATTTTATTACCACTTAGGCAGAAATTCACTTTTGCCAACACTCCAGAAATGAGATCAAGGATCACTACAAATACAGAAAATGAATATTGAAACATTAAAAGAACACAAGGAAAATTTATTCCTTTAAAAATTGATTCCTTTTATTTGCATGAAGAAGGTCATGAGACTGGAAACGTGTGTAGCAAAAATATGAAGAATAAAATATAATATATACACTAAAACAAATCCACATTATAACCAAAAACGTTTGTAGCTTCTCTCTTTTTTTTAAAATAGACATTTTTCTCTTGGAATAATTATAAACCTTTTCCCTCTATATATGTGTGTGTGTGTATATATGATGCGATAGGTAAATTGTCGCCATTTTATATTTTTAATTTTGTGCATATGTGTTGTTTGTTTTTGATTTTGTTGACTGCACAGTATAGTAAGGTCAATTGGGCACCATCTGTGAGAAAAAGATCAACATGATGCAATTTGCTCTGCCTGAAATTTGGAAACAGCATGCTGTATTGCTTGACATTTGTGCCAGAAGCTCCAATACAAACATTTCAGAGTGTAACACCAAAGATGAACTGAAGGCAAGGATCATGGCACCATTCACCAATTTAAACAAGAAGAACATCCAGAAGAGTTGTAGGAGATTCTGAAGTTGTCTGAAAGCCATGGTTAAATTTACTCTTTAGTATTTCAAGATATTTTTGTGTGATTTTGGTAAATATATCTGTTAAAATGAGATGTCAGTGTTATTTTCATTTTTGCATAATTTAGATGATAATTTATCCATTGCACCATATATATATATATATATATATATATATATATATATATATATATATATATATATATGTGTGTGTGTGTGTGTGTGTGTGTGTGTATTTTTTCTTCTCTTTTTCAAAGCTCATTATCATACCAAACTTTGTCCCTAACCTGTTTTTGCCTACCCTCCTCACCTTTATATCGGAAGATGAGAATAATGTCATTACTCTAATTTTTTATCAAATGCCTACCAATCGTATGTGGTATCAGCAGGAATCAATTTTACATGGCAAATTTGACTTAAATAATGTATACATTCATAGTAGATTAAAACTAAACTTTATTCTTTATACTATTTACCAAAGATTGAAGGAATAAGAAAACAAATCTAATTTTGATTTCCTGATGAAAGACCAGTTCAAAATTTGCAAATTGGTATGAAGATAATGCTTCCAGCAAATAAATTACTTTTTGATTATTCTGAGATAGAAAAAAAAATCTAACTTTATGGGTAGCAAGTAATTCATTTGGTCATAATTTACATAGAAAAATAAAATTGTCTCAAAGTAAGGATAAATGAATACCAAAATGTAGAACAATTTATTACCAGCAAAGCAACAGAAATAATATGGAAATAGGAAAAAGGAAATCTAAACAGGAAATCTAAATAGGAAATCTAAAAATCTGTGTGAAAGAAGAGTAAAACTTAAAATAAGACCTTGAATAGTAATTTGATTGATTTGTTTCTTACGGCTTATCAATCAGGTTATTTAAAGCCATAAAAATTTTTTTTTAGATAGTAAAATTTTTTTTTGAGATACTAATGGTGGCAGTAGCAGAGATGGCTGTGAATCAAAGAGACTTTGATGAGGTTATTCGCATAAATTTTATTTTGGTGGACAACCCTGCATGACAGAGAAGTCCACACACTTGGCCAGAAGCACTTCACTCATGACTCAAAGGGGATTGAGACAGGTGAGATTGGGCAAACCTGGTTGCATCATTTAGTGATACATGTTTTATAATTAACCCATATCTGGAGAGAGAAAAGGTGGATTCATACCTTTCCCAAGGGTATTTGTGCTAAGTGAATATAACAAACTCAACTGGAATTGAAACTTGGCTCTCCAATTAAAAGTTCTGAGCCACTATGCATAACATTGTCTTCACATCCAAGCTTACAGCACCTGGTATTCCAGGCTTAACATTGCTTAAATTCAATGATCATATAGGAACCTATGTTTCAACATGATATAGCCGTAAACCTAGGTAATATTCAGAATATATGTAAACAGTATTATGATGAAATGTATATAATGATTCTCTTCTCGTGTCAAATTTAAGGAAATAACTGAGATTCCTGTTCTGAAAAGATTTAATCCAATTTTTCAATTATATTTTCAGATTATTCTCATCTTCATGGTTGATTTTTTTTTTTTACCTTTATAGCATTTATGTGCTACAGGGTTAGAATGGACGCAGTTACTGTAAGGGGTTCTAGGAACATTCTTTATAAACATTTTTGCCATAGGAAAACTCGCATCAATAATTTTTGCCATAGAAAACTTTGCCATATAGGATTTTTGCTGTAAAACAATGTTGCTGCATTTTTTTAAAATATGCAAAGTACCATGTGATCAGTATATCTGGCTCACACTATTGTTACTTCGATTTAAACATTTTAATAAGCGAAGTTATAGGATCAAAATCTTACATCATTCATCCTTGTCAGTGAGGAGTGCAAAAATTTCAACTTGATACCAGAACCTATGTCACGCAATTTCATGTTTCAGACTTAACGTTAAACTTTCTGTTAACATAATATCAGTCTGCCAATAATTCTCATTCAAGCAATATATATTATTTCAAACAAACTTACAACTTGAATACACAACCAACTTCAATGTAAAATATCTAATCAAAGAAAGATAACCTTTTCAAACTCTCAGTAAGTCTTTTGAAATTTACATAAATTATTGGCAAACATAAACTGTCTTTAAATTCATTATAAATAGTATTTACTCCAAAAGGGATGTTCAAGATAAGGGTATTCAAAAAAAAAAAAAAAAAAATGCAGCGAAATTGTCTTGAGGCAAAAAATACTATGTGGTGAAGTTTCCTATGGCAAAAATTCCTGAGGCCAGTTTTCCTACAGCAAAAATGTTTACAGCAAATGTTACGGATACGACTGTTAGTCAACAATTTGTAGAGTGAGGAGTTTTGACTTGTTATGGCTTATTAGGAAGAAGACTTGCAAAGTAAAACAAATGCAAACATTTTCAAAAAATAAATTCATCACATGGAAGAATTTTATGTACTGTATATATTTGTGCCTAAGTCAATAGTATAGTGTGACTCCTGAATTTTTTTACATGAATTTTAACCCCTCCCCCAGAAAAGATTTACCTCTGAATAGTGCAACCAATCACCGAAAATACATGATTTTTAACTTCTTCAAAAAAATTTCTTATGTATAATGTGACCCCTATTTTTTGCATAAAACACTGATCATAAAAACTTGCACTATACTTGAGTATATGCAGTATATATTTTTATATATGGAATAACATAATTCAATAAGAGAGAAAATATACTTCTGTGTACAGAGTACATAATGAAGAAAAACATTTATAGGCTTGGCTTTTAGAAAGTGTGTGTGTGTGTGTGTGTGTGTATATATATATATATATAGAGAGAGAGAGAAAGAGAGAGAGAGTGAGAGATAAGTGAATATTGAGGTCAACACCGACCGGTGACAGGTTATTTCATGCTTGTGAAAACATATATAGGAATTAAAAACCAAAATGAAATCACACCAAAAATATCATGGAAAATAAGGTAAACAACCCTAACCCTGCAACAATAAATCATAAAACTGTAAACACTGTCTGAAGGAGAAAATAGTTATAATTACCTTCCTAGACCAACACAGACTAATAAATAAACGATCAGAACTACTCTCAAAATGCAGACACAACAAATCTTTACTAAAAAAGTAAAAATAAAAATAAGCAAGCAAAATAAAATAACCTAATTCAATAAGTAAACATATTAACAAACTATGAATGTGCAAGTAAACATAATAATAACAAATAACATAATTATTAACAATAATAAAGTAATAAACAATAAATAATGAATAAAAAAATTAACAAACACTATAAAATAGCCATAAAATTGCATTTGGACCCACAATTATTTCTTCTCAATAGTTCCTAGAATAATTTGAAACATAAGCATTACTACCCACCCAACAACCATTAAAATAATACAATAGACCTACCCATAATGCACCATTGACCAGCACATACAAATAGTTGATCCAAAACAACACACACGGCCTGAAAATTGTGTTTAATCATGAGACTGACTGTTGCTGCTGGATGCTGACTTCAATGTCCACTTTTATATTTACTTATGCCCTATCCCCGATATTGAGCACTTTAACCCATGAATATAGCATATATATATATATATATATATATATATATATATATATATATATATATAAGGTGTGTGTGTGTGTGTGTGTGTTTGTGCCATGTGGTTGGGTTTGAAGTTTAGTAGTCAGCTGCACAAGGAAAGACATTTCTCTGGAGGCAACAAGATGCATCTTGTACCAACTGCATGCAAGAACGTAAAGAGAAAGAATTGAGTCCTTGTATAGAATGCCATCTAGTAGGAATTCTGGTATACAAGGTGGGTGGGGGGCAATCCCCACACCTCCACCATATTTTGGCTGGTTTATTCCCCAACACTCCCCCTGTTTAATCTTTATTAAAGAGTAAAATAAATGTTATTCCTTTGCAGTTAGAGCAAACTTGAAAATCTGATAATATAAAATTTCTATGCTGAAATTGTAGAAATCCAGATTTATTTGTTTTGTGGGGATAGGGGGGGTGACTTTGGACATTGTAAAATTAATTGGTTGCACCACTTTTAAATAAGGAAATAATGACACAGTGGAGCCTTCATGACATAGAAGTCAAAGTCTTCTACTTGGAAGATTAGAGTTTTTTTATTTCATTAAAATTAATAAATGTCTTTCCTGGAAAAGTCTTGAAACTTCTTGAACACACCTTGTAAATGCGAAATTTCTTTAAAAAAAAACAAAAAAAAAAAAAACAAAAAAAAAAAACAAAAAAACAAAAAAAAAAAACTTTTTTTCACTCTTTTTTTCAGTAGGTATTCAATCATCTGGAATTATGAATTATCCAAACATTATTTTGGAACTGTCCCAAGACAATCAAAGAAGTATTAGGTTTGTAAAAAGGAAATTATGAGACCAAGTAGATAAGAGAATTTGATAAATAGAAGACAAACCTCTCATCAAAAATCATGACTTGACCAAAGAGGAGAAATGAATTAAAAAAAAAAAAAAAAAAAAAAATGAAACTTACTGCTCCAGTTACCCAATTTGAATAGTCACTGACCAGATAGAGGGCCATATTTGCTAATTCATTAGGTTGGCCAAGTCGTCCAATGGGAATGCGCTCTTTTACATGTTCAGAAAAAGAGCCGGAAGGATCCAATCGACTGAAAGCACCCTAGGGATATTGTGAAAATAAGAATAACAGATGGTCAGGAAAAGATAATTTTGAATGACATAACATTTTTTAATTTTATATATTTAATTTAAATACAATTTTTTTTTATATGCCTATAAAAGCATAACAAATAATAAATTAAAGTGCTCAATGCCTAAATGAGACAGAGCAATAAAGTATATATATATATATATATATATATATATATATATATATATATATATGATAGTGGTACTCTCAAGAATTCTCTATGTTATTTTCTCTTTTAATAAGTGTGTCATTCTTTACATTTAAGTTGTAGTTGGACTTATTTTTGTGTATGACTAATGCATTTGATAAATTGTTATGTATTAGATTATGATAATTTATCATAACTTACAAAATTCTTGAGAGTGCCACTATTGAATCTTGCCAAAATGTTAATGTTTGCCCTGTATTTTTTCATAATACACATACACACACACACATATATATATATATATATATATATATATATATATATATATATATAAATAAAGGGTGTTCCAAAAACTTGGACTGATTTTAAATGTGAATTAATTTTAAGTGTCTGATGATTTTTTCTTTTAGATTTGGCGGACATTTGGGTGATATTATTTTTCACACATAATTACCATGACTTAAATAACATGATCCAATGGAGAAAAATAAATTTTCACCAATAACACTGATTCATTTACTTTGATCCATCTTAATGAAACACCCTTATATATATATATATATATATATATATATATATATATATACACGTGTGTGTGTAGTGCCAGTATGGTCTGCAACCCAGGGCCCCAAAGACTAGAGAGGCTCCCAAAGGTTCTCTAGCCTTGGGTCTCTGAGAAAACTAAAAAGAAAAATAAAGACAAGAACAGAGGAGAGTTGTTTATTTTCAGATTTAATGGGGCTCTATTGAACTAATTTGAAACACTTTAGTGTATTTTGTGCCCCTGTAGTTGAAGTGGGTCTTTTTAAATTGGAAGGGTCACCATTAAGATTTTGATGCAATTCCTTTGTAAATGCTTGCTCAGACACACTTATGTTTGTTCAACACCCACAGAGCAAATCAATGGTTTATACTGCAACTATGCTGAACAGACCATACCTACTGTTTCTGGGAGAGAGTGCATAATCTGTCATGATCAATAGTTTGAACAAGGTCACTATGCTCAAATCCTTAGTCATGATGACTTGTGGCTTTATGCTAGCATAACTATCAACAGCTTCCAGACATTACAGTCAAACCAATTTCACTCACAAGGCTTGGGTGAACCAGTGATATGGTTTTCAGCTACTTTCTAAAGTTGGCACACTTTTCAAATTACCTGCCAAGACTGATGACATCAAGAAGTCAACTCCCAAACAAATCGATAATGGTGAGATTTGAACCTGGTTCTCCTAGTAGAAATATGGGCACGTGGCCACTTGGTTAGAAAGTACACAGCAATATATATGTGGAATGAGCTGGCAAGACTGTGTCATTCTACATTTTCTGTAGTCTGGCGGTGGCCTGATCCCAAGGGTACCAGATTAAAGAGTTTGAACTGTATGTGAACACCATACAAGATTAACTGATTTGATGTAGACTTGAGTGGCTTCGTGAAGGTCTTATGCTAGTCTACAAAGATTTCCAAAATGCTTTTTCTTGCTTTTCACAAGCAGATCAGTCAGCTTCAGTAGTACCTAATAAAGAAAAGGCATCTGTGGAGAGACATGTTCATCTATGTCCTGAAAGAACATGACATTAAAGAAATAAATTTTAAAAAAAGATAAGTGCACATAAGCATATGCTCACATAGATATCTATGACATGTTTTATTTTGCATCTGGTGTTTCACTCTCAACTGGTGTTAGAGAGTTAAATAAAAAAAACATACACATCTGCTTCAGTGGTGGTAATGTGAGATACTGTTGGGGCCCACTGGGATTGTGGTAATGATGTTTCAGCCCCAGAGTCATTATCTGATCAGACTTATGTCCTCATCTTTGTTGTTATTAGACAGTGGAGACTTGGTATTATGATAAGTAGTTTTTTCTAGGTCAAGTTGTCTGAATATTTGCATAGCACTTAGTGTATGTGTGTGTGTGTGTGTGTGTATATATATATATATATATATATATATAATGTTTCTTCTAAAATTATGCTTCTTTGTAGATTATATTCTTTTTTTATTTTATTGCAGTGAAACCTCAACTCATGAATTTAATTCATTCCTGAAGGCGGTTCATAACCGAAACTATTTTTCCAATAGGAATCAATGTAGAGAAAAAAAAGTCACAGTAGAATAAAATTGAAAAAGAAAAGCATGGCACAACACATGAATGTATACAACATGGCAGTCAATTCAGAAATTATTCTGTTCAGGTTAACTCAGTTTGGCAATGTTGTTCGAGAACCAAAATTTTGTCCAATAATGGAGGCATTTTCATCTTGAATTTTCTGTTTGAAAACCAATTCTTTTGTCATGTGAGATGTTCAAGAACTGAGGTTGTACAGAATTAGGGAATTGCCATGACTTCTTGGGGAAAGATAGTGGTGTGGCTTTCCATTAACTTCTCCACAGTTCGGAATTCAGAGTCATTTTTGTTTCTTAGACTGGTTGTTACCCAAGGCTAGAGACCTCAGCCTATCTGCTATTTAACCCATAGCTAATATGAGAAGTGATGGATTTATACCTTTTTCCAAGGGCATTAATGCAAAACTGAATTCAACAGGCTAAACTATAGAATTTGAACCTGGTTTTGCAATTCCACTTTCTGCACCAGTAACTGTTATACCACCTGCACATTTTTGCAGTTATATAGATTTATATCTAAAAATCAAAGTTCATATAGTTTATCAGCTTATAAACCTGTAATTCCATCTTTTAGGGCAAAATTATCATTTGAAATGAATAATAAGTCTTACATTTGAAGAAGGGAACATTTTGAAGTGATATTGGAAATGTAATGTAAATTACTAAATAATGCCAGCACATGCATTAAGAATTTGATCAATTTATTTTTCTATCAAGTCAGCATTCCTCCTCCCATGTCTCAAACATTTGTCAAAATTAATCCACTAAGAAACAAAGAACTTTGCTTTCAAATAAATTTAAAAAATTAAGAAGCAAAAATGTTATTAATATTTAAACCCATGTGTCATTTTTATGGATGGGATGCCTCTAAAATGATGAACAATTTTTTATAAAAAAATAAATAAAATGCTTGTAAATTTTACCTTAGTCATGATAGGTCCAGGAGCAATGCAGTTAAACCTCATTCCATAACGCCCCCATTCTGATGCAAGTGATCTAGAATTGTGAAATGAAAATAATTCTTTATAATTTTATGCAGATTAATCAAGAGTCTCATGTAAAATGATACTGAATATATGCTTTATAAAGTGGCATCTGTTATGTATATTTCCTTTATTGATATTTTAACATTTTTAATTAGGAACTGAATTAAAAAAACATTCAGTTACAATTTACAAAAATATCCTTCTATATTTCATCAACACAAAAACGAAGAAACATTTCACCTGGATTTTTGGTATGGTCATAAGCAAAAATTAAGGAAAAGGGTATTATGTTGTGAATGGCATTATTAAGATAAGAACCTCAAGCAAATTTAATTCCATTTTTATGATTAATGTTTTTGACATTTAATTTAAACACATTATGGAGATAAATTTTACTTAACATAAGAATCACCATACCTGCAATATGATAACACTTTGTTCATGGATAAAAACAGATGATATACCATGTTATCTACAAATTTGAATTTAGTGAAGGTTACATTCGATTGGTTAATCAAGGCAAAACACACAAGCTGATTTTTTTAAAGTATTCTGCTTTTGAAATTAATCTTTCACTGGCCAGTAGTTTAACATTCCCTGAGGAGACACATTTGTAGTGTTGAAACATAATTGCCATTATTTAGCATGTTTTAATATCCAAAAATACATAATATATATGTGCGTGTGTGTCTATGCTTAAGGGAAAACATTTTAGCTATATATTTACAGAAACTTGAATGCTATAATAGTGAACTAGTAACAAATTAACAGATATGGAAAAGACAAATGAATTAAATTATTACTTGATAATTAACCTGGCTATGCCATTATAGCTGTGTCAAGAGCAGACAAATTAGTAAAAGATGCCTACCAAAGGTTAAGCAAAGTCTTACAAAACAGGAAATTATTAGAAACAAAGAAAAGAGTGCTTGGCTGTTATATAATATCAATTCTCTTATATGGCAGTGAATGCACAGATAAAGAAGAGACTTGCAGCAACAGAAATGTGCTTCTACAGAAGGATACTGAGAATAACAGAGACTGAACATGAGTGATGACAAAGTTTTAAAGGCAATGGAAACAAAAAGGAAACATATACTTAGAATCAGAAAGCGATAACGGAAATTTCTAGGGCACATAATGAGGAAAGAAGGTTTGGAGAATTTGACACTCACAGAACATACTGAATGCAAGAGAGACAGAGTAAGACAGTTAATAACCTACATAAGCTTATGTAAATGATTAGTAGAACAGGAATTAGGAGGGATAGCAAAAAAACAACTACAAAGGACAGGAAGTTGTGGAGAATCATGAATGCACATATCCTGAAGGAACATGGCACATAGAAAAAGAGTGCATGTTAAGTATAAATAAGGCAGGATCAAAAATAGGTAATAATCTCAGCTTCCTTAAATGACAAGACGATTTTAATTTCTCATTCAAAATGTAAATTATAACCTTGAAGCGATACAAAATATTGTTTGTCTTGGCTTTGTGAACAAAGTATATGATTTTTATGTGTGTTTAAAGGCGTGTATATATGGATATATACGGGTGTGTGGTCGAGTGGTTAGAACGTTCACTTTCTGACCATGAGACTCGGGTTTAAATCTCACTAGGGTCGATTTGTCAGGAAGGAGACTTCCTGATGTTATTGGTCTGGACAGGGGACAATCCCAGTGTGCGTCACCTTTGGAAAGTGCCTGGAAACTGTACTATGGGTTGACCCAAGCGAGTGAAATTGGGTAGACGGAACCCTTGGGGGCTGTCAATAGCTGTGCTAGTATGAAGTCATAAGTCATCGTAACTGAGGGTTTGAGTGTGCTGGCCTTGTTCAGATTGTTGATAACACTAGATAACATGCTCTTTCCCAGAAACTGTAACTAAGGTCTGCTCATCATAGTTGCAGTATAAACCACAGGTTGGCTCTGTGGGTGTTGAACAAACACAAATGTGCTTGAGTGAGCATCTACAATAGGGATTGGCTAGCCACCCTAATAGACAGGTATCCTTGAATATGAGTGGCCAGCTATTATATCTAGATACAAGAAGCCTGTGGGATAAAAAAAGGTGGAGATCTGGAAGTAGACTTAATCTGAACTTGTATTTATTAGTCTAGCAGGATAATATTCATAAAAAATGACAATATTTATATACATATCAGCACTTCTGTCTGGGATAAGAGTATCTATGCATCAGCCTAGGATCAAAGTGATGTTTTACAGTCCTCTACCTTTTATTCCAGCTTACCCTTTTATTTCAGTCTACCCCTTTATTCCATTCTACCCTTGTATTTTAGAATCAGTGACATATTTGTGCATTAGGTCTAGGATCAAAGTATTGCTCCCCAGGGTATTATCTATGCTTTTCAGTATCCTTTATCAGAACTTCCAAAATCCCAAAACCTCCAAAATCCAAAAGTTTTTCTGATCTTGAGGTGACTTGCCACAAATAGAAAATTTTATAAAGCAACATGGCTACCCATAGCATGAGTTGCAGCATTACAAATAAAATGCTGACTTTTTCAGTTTTCATTATATTTAAGTGTAATCATAATCCATGTTTTTTAATACAAATACTGTACCTTTATATTGTAACATTTTAATCATAATGACATTGTTAGTAGAGACTGTCGTGTTTCTTACACTAAACCGGATATTGACTGCTCGACGACCCAAGGCAGAAGGCAAAAACACGTCTCTGCGCATCATGGCTTGACACATGTTTTCAGTATCAAATGATAAAATGATCTTTATATATTGACCAGTAGAAATAACTCCCGCTAAAAGACAGACTGTGATTTGGAGCCGATACGACAGATATAAATCCCTTGTTTCAATGCCGCAGAAGACAGAGTGGGAGAGAGACTCAGCTGAGATGTCGACACGCAGAGTTTGGTCAAGAATGCTGCAGGCAGACAGAGACTGTATGCGATACTTTTCAACTTTCATCCTTCACAAAACATCAGTTAACAGCCATGACCAACATTCTTTCTCTTTCTTTCTTCCTTCCCCACTCTGTCACCTTTTAAAACAGCAATGAGTAGTATGCTGGTTTTGTATATATGTAAATAAATTATACATCTATTTACCCAAAATACAATGTATTCCTTTTCCTCGAATTTACGTTTGCTGAGGTGAAGAAGAAATTAACCTCTTCAGCAGAAACAATAACAGTGATAAGTTCTGCTTTCCAGGTTACCCATTCTTCATTTCTGCAATGACTGATAACTTACTGAATTTTCCTTCTCACACTCAAAGTGATGTCATCGATGATATACCCTCTTCCTCCAGTTTCTCACACATGATGTAGAAGTAGTGTTTGGTGTTGTATTTATATATTTTTGTAAGTAGTGATCATGTTTTTGTACACATACAGAAAGTACAAAACATTATTTTGACATGAAATCTTAATTAAAAAAATCCATGTGAGAATTACGTGAATAGTGTCATTACCTGTATCTGTATGCACAAAAAAATTTATTAAATTTGATATAAAACTACCTTCAGGATATATGTATAAGCTGTGTTATGAAATGTAAAGTGATATTCTGTTTATGCTTGGGTTCCAATCCCAAGCTGACCCAATTATATAGATGCTATATACAAATTAAATAGGCTGTATTCCAAAATCCGAAAAAATCTGAAAACTGAAACACTTTTGGTCCCTAAAATTTCGGAAAAAGGATTCTCAATCTGTATTTGCAAGTTTATTTTACTTTGCTTTTCAAGTAGCAGAACACTGATATAATGAATATATTTCTTGCTTGCTTGTCTCTAGGTTAGATGTTCAAATCAAGGTAGGATTCACTTGTTAATTTTATAGATCTGTTTGCTTTAGTGTAATAGAAGCTATGGACACAGAAACAAAGAAACACATGGAAGAAAAAAAAAAATCATACGACTATATATACTAGAGTATTGTGCAAGTTTTTATGATCTGTTTTTTTAAGTAGAAAATAGGGATTCACACAATACACAGGTAATTTTTTTTGAAGAGTTTAAAAATCATGTATTTTCAGTGACCGGTTGCATGATACACAGGTCAAGTTTTTGGAGGGGGTTAAAATTCATGTGAGAAAATTATATATTCAATAAATTAAGAAAAGTTCAAGTGACTTAGCTAGTTAGCCAACTTCAGAGTTTAAGTTGAAATGCTCGCCAACACCAGATGTTTGATAAATCAATTGAACTTATAAGATCCCATATTTATACTCTTTCTGAACAAACACTAATTGTAAGTTTCAAATTCAAAACTTAACATGCTACAGTTTCATTAGAAATGTCTGAAAGTTTAAATTTAGAACATGTTAATTCATATGTATGTGTGTGTGTGTGTGTGTGTATATATATATATATATATATATATATATATCTCAAAAACAAAAAGAAAGAATAGTTAGATTTATAATCCAGAGTTCTTTAGCATTTATTTTTAAAAAACAGTTCTCAATACACAGTAGAGCATAATATTATTAGGTTGGTGCAAAAATAATGATGTAATAATGTCGTTTTTTGACGTTAAAAATACGTCAAAAAACGACATTATTACGTCATTATTTTTGCACCAACCTAATATAATTATTTTTTAAAATGTTTCCATCGCGATGCAGAAATTACTGTTTCAAAACTTGCTCTACATAGACTTATTATACCTTTTTGGAATAAGGATTATCCCAGGATTAAAAATCTGTCTTTCATCTGAGGCTTGAACATTCAGCATTGGGATTTGTGTCTGGATGAGGAGGGAACAGTTAAGTCAAATTTTAAAATAACTCAAACTACATTAGTGATTTTAAAAATTTTTAATTTATATTGGGTTTAAAGTAATACTAAGACTTTGTGAATTTAAAAACTTTTGTTTTAAATTTAGTTTAAGATATCCCCCAAACTTTGTGAATTGAGGAATTCAATTTTATTTCTTCAAAATCCAAGGAATTAGAGTTAAAGTGAGAGGTTTCGTGACATGAGGTTTTGAAGTTCTGCAAGATTTGTGATTTGAACAACTCCATTATCAGCCTGAAATTTTGGCCCAAATCTGTCTTTTGGCCAGAATTAGACTTATAGCTTGAATCAGAGTTAAATTGAGGTTTTGAAGTTCCATAGAGTGAATTGAGGAATTCAAAGTTATTTCTTCAAAATGTCATGGAAAAATAAAAAAAAACTAGTGCTCTTATGCAAAGGGAAGGAAGTGCATCTCAAACACCAGAGGAGGCATAAGCTAGGGGACAAGCAGATGCTGCAAATCATAGAAGACGAAGAGCATCTGATACATCAGAAGAGGTACAAGCCAGAAGAGGTACAAGCCAGAAGAGAAGCAAATACTGCATGGCAGATAAGATCAAGAGCATTTCCAATATCAGAGGAGGTGTAACCAAAGAGAGAAGCAGATGCTGCAAGAAAGACAAAAGTCAAGTGCTGAAGAGGATGACAGTCATATTTTATGAAAGAAAGAAACAGATGCTGCAAACTACAGAAGTGCAAGATCTTTGGAAGCACCTGATGAAAGACATGCCAGACAAGTTAGTGATAATCCCAATCATGTTAAAAGGAGTGCTGCTTCATTTTTGAGCCTGTCCAAGCTGGCTTTTAAATACAACTGTGACAGTGACTATTCAAATCATCCAACACAGATATCTACTGGATCAATGATCATTCAGTGTAAGCATTGTAATGCTCACAGATTAAAGGATGAACTAAATGGGATGTGCTGTAACAAAGGAAAAAATATATCTGAAAGGATCTATCAGTTCCTCTAGAACCATTGCTATCATTTCTGGATGTGAACTCAAAACACTTCATCCAGAACATGAGAAACTACAATAACTATTTTGCAATGAACTCATTTGGAGCCCAAGATTGCTACCTTACCAGGATGGAAAACAATTTACAGAATTCAGGGCAGGAGCTAGCTTAAAAGTCTGCATGCTGAAATACCACAAGTGCAGTTAAAGACAATTATACAACCTTTCACTTACAACGAGAGGGTCTCAACTGCTGATTTAGCAGAGGCACTGGGCACTACAAATCCTGAACCACTTTCTGCATAAATAGTTGTGATGGCAAGAAAGGCTGCCCCTGGAAAAAATCATTAAGAGAATTTTGATGGTTAAAAATATAGGATGTAAAAAAAAGATTCAATAGCAAAAGAAAAAGGTGTATCAAAAGCATTTGCATTTTTTTAACCTCTCAAAATTTCCTTTTTTGAAACTCATGTTTTCTACTTGGTGTAAATATTCAAGGGGCATTTTTTGTTGACACCATTAAACATAATCAAGGAAGTACAAAAAAGAAATCTGAAAGGAAAAACAATGAAAACAAAGCAAAACTAAATTGATCATGTTTTAGTACCATTGACATTAAGTATTTTATAATGTGCAGTGTCAGTGTGTAGGGAGAAAGCTAGCTGCTGAAATTAGTTCCTACTTTAACACTAGTCCAAAGAGGTCTGTCATGTGTGAGCCTGAGAGTAACAGAGAGTTTTTGAATTTAGTGCTGGTTTAATACTCACATGTCATGTGATTACATATACAAGAGGAGCAAAAACTGACTTCTGCAACTAGTTTTGTTTGTTGATCAATGTATATATGTAGTGGTTACTTTTTATCATCTTTTGATGATCCTAGATCTTTTCAGTTTTCAAGTACTGATTGTTAGGTTTTCCTCTATATGATGTTTTAAAGCATTATAATTGGAACTTCTGGGCTTCATTTCAAGGGAAAATTCATCACTCTTAAAAAGCTTAAACTACTTTTGGACAAGGCAGTCAGATATTGTTCTGTTTCTTTTCAAGTCCTGAATTCTGCAGATAGATTTAGGAGCCTTGAGGTCCAATTTAAAATATAGTTTCAAAATTGCCAGAATCTCAATATTTGTATCAGCCATTATGACATCATAAACAGAAGTTACACCTGAATAGTATTTGTTAGATGTGCTCATGAAAGGAGCTTTGGAGTAAAGGCCTGTAAAAAATGAAAATACATTTGATACTCCCAAATATTTATAATTGTGAATGTTTGTAATTGTTATTGGCATGGAAAGTGGAATTGCTGAACTGAATTTTGCTCTATTCTATTGCTTTCAGTTTCATGAACATGCCTATAAGCAAGGCATGAAACCACTTCTTTTCCCCTACTATGGGTTAAAATGCAGAGTAGATTGAACTCTCTAGCCTTCAGTGGCAGCATATCTTGGAGAAGGAGAAGTCATGGTGAAGGCAATGGGAAAACGTTCCCCTATCTTACCCAAGAAGTCACGGTATTTCACAAATAACAAAAATTTAAATGCAGCATCAATCGTTATCTTCTACCGTCTTAATTTTTGTTCTTTTATTGTTCTCTCTCCTTAATAGTGTATTTTCTCATATTCTCTAACACTCAATAACCCTTTGCATCTTAGCAGCTTTATTGCCTTGCTTGAGGTGAAATGATTAAAAATAAAAAAGGTGTTACAGACAAACAAAAAACAAATATACACAACTGCTTCATATGATTGTTGAATACTTTTTAGCTATAGTAGGTAACATTTCTTATATATTTTCAACTGAAAAAGTCTGGTGGTAACATGAAGTGCTGCTGGGGCCCACTGGGACTGTGGAAATGTTTCAGCTCGTTCTGATGAAGGCTTTGTTGGGAACACTATTGAAAATACATCTTGACAGTGTATGTGCATATATTATTATTTACATTTGGACTGATATCATTATCTTTGTTCCTATTATAACGATATTTTGGCTGACGTGTTCTCCAGCCTTCTTCAGGTGCCTGTTGATCCAGGTAACCTTCATGGAATTTTGAACTGATCCCTTTATTTAATATTAGGGGAGGGGATAGATTGTTCTTATTCTTCTGTCCATGTCTAGGGATATCTTGTCTTGTTCTTTTCTTACAGCTCAGTTATTGCTCAACCTGCTTTTACTACCTGGCCAAAGGATTGAACTCACAATTACTATGCCACCAGATTCATGAATTAATATTAACATCTGGACTATGGTCCTCATCTTTGTTGTTGTTATCCCATTTTGGCCAATGCTCCCTTTAGCCATCATCAGGTATATGTTGATCCAAGTAACCTACAGGAAATTCAAAACTGAACCATTTATTGAATCTATGGGGTAGACTGTTCTTGTTCCATTGCTCATCTCTAGGGAAATCTTGTCTAGTTCTTATTTTTAGTACTGGGACACACTGCCTGCCTCTGGGACTGAACTCACAAATATGATGTAACCAAATTAACAAACCAATGCTTTAATCAACTTGGCTACTGTCCTGTGACCTGATGAAAGCCAAAAGGCACAACAGCCAAAATGTTGTGATAACAAGATGAGGACAATAGACTGTGTGTAGCAATAACTTCTCATCCTAGAAATTCATACCTTCTACAGCTTATCAATCATTTGCAGGTTATTTAAAGCTAGAAAATATTGTAAGAACTTTTGTTTTAGTGATACAAGTTTTACTAATTAACCCATAGTTGGAGGGAGAATTCATATCTTTCCCAAGGGTATTAGTGCATAAATGAATATAACACAGCCAATGGGAATTGTGGAAATTTGAACTTGGCTCTCTGATTAACAATTCCAGGCTATTATCCATTACACCATCCATACAGTCTTACAGCATTTGATATTCCTAAGTGGTACTGGCCAGGCCCAACATTGCTTAACTTTGGTGATCATATGGGAACTGGTATTTCAATGTGATGTGGTCATAGACCCCAGAAATTCAGACAGAAATCATTAATCAATGCTTTAATAAATTAGCCTAGTTGGTTCATGAATTTGGTGGCATGGACGCGAGTTCAATCCCTGGGGTGAGTAACATAGACTCAGTGGAAACAACACAAAAAATAATTGAGTAGTAAGAAATAAGAACAAGAGGAGATATCCTTAGACAGGGGCAGTGTAACAAGAACAATCTATCCCTGTAGATAAAGTAAAGGGTTCAGTTTGAAATTCCCTGAAGGCTGAAGAGTACAAAAGCTGAAACATAATGATGACAACAAAGATGAGGATATTAGTTCGAATGTAAATAGTGTATCCTTAAATCTAATACACCACACACACACACACACACACACATATGTGTGGTGTATTATATTTAAGGATACCCTAATTTAATATATATATATATATATATATATATATATATATATGTTTTTTTTTTTGTGTGTAACAATTGAGGGGCAGTGTGCAAAATTTTGACATGACACACAGAAGTCAAGACTCCATTCATGTCCACATGCAAAAAGCTACCATACTGACTACAAACAGACCACCCCCTATGCACACATGTACTGACTCACCCACCCAAAATTCAAGTATTTGTATCAATATTTGTTTTTGAAAAGAAAAAAAAAAGAAACATTTAGCAACACTAGCAGGGAGACCTGGTGTTGCTTGGAAGAAATAACTTCATCTTAGGTTTCATTGCTATGCTGAAATCCAGTAACATGTTGATTCATTGTCTTGATCATCAATCTGATGCCATTGCAAAGACTCGGGGTTCTAGATTTTTCAAGAGTATAACTGGAAGTCTCCCTTTTTATGAATGAGATTGTAAAGTGTTATGCCAGATGGTTCAAGGGAATTATGTACAAATCTTTTTTCTTTTAAAACAGAAAATTATAAGATGGACATTCTACTATTTATTAAAGTAAATATATTGTCTATGTATTTTATCAAATTAACACCAGTAATTATTTTTCTTTAAATCAGAAAGTAATTACTTCATTTAAAATAATTTATTTGCTTTCATATTGCTTTTTAATAAAGGTATTTTACACTTAAATTGTTTCTTGTCAGTAAAGTAAAAATGTAAAGGCAGAGATTGATTTCATGAAAAAATATTGTTAATTCAAAAATAAATCTATATATTTATATAAAGTTGTAAACCGTCTTTCATGTCCTGTCTATAATAGAAAAAATTATATATAATATAAAAATATAAATATTTTTGAAAGCATAAATATTTTTTGAAAATTTAAATTTAATAAATTTTTTATTAATAATAAAAAATAATTCAACAAACAGAATTTTTTACTTTTTAATTCTGTTGCTAACTTCAAAATGCTATAGGAAAATCTGACCCAATATTTTTTCAACTCCCAGTGTTTCACCCAGAGATTTTTTCTGTTAAATTTTAGGCCATTCATTGCATCTCTGAATAATAGTTTATTATTGAAAATTTATTGATATTTTTTGGCCATCTTATATGAAATAATTTCTTATTCAATTTTTAAAAAATAAACTTCATTGGTTTTTTGGTTTGTTACAAAATAAGTAAATTTAGGAAAATACCATATTATTGAGCATCTAAAAATTTTTATTCAAAAAGACACTTTATTTTCCAAATTGAATCCTTACGCCACACACACACACGTTTTTTTGAGTGTAACAATTGAGGGGTAGTGTGCAAAATATTGTACAGATGTAGTAGAAGACATACCATGTGGCTTTTTAGGGCCAATTAGGAAGAAATAAATATAATTCTAGGGCTGATGTTCTTACAAAAAAGTGTATAAAACTCACTAAATCTGGCCCCAAACATGAAATGCACATAAGTCACCAAGGTTGACCACACTGCTTATCTTCAAGACCCATTCATATCCACATGCAAAACTACAAACTATGGCAACAGTTCACAGTAAGAACTAAATTCTAACACTTGTATCCCCCTACTAAGCATGCACACACATATGACCCACCTGCCCAAATTCAAGTTCAATTTGTTTTTGAAAAGAAAAAAAAAAGAAACATAACATTTCACTGTTTCTCATATGCATACATCCAAATTTTGACATTTAGCAAAAACCTGAGTAGAAGGATTCCTATAAATTTTTGCAATTTAGACAAAAATTAATCCATCTTTATATACTTTAAAATTACTACATGATTTTAATACATTTTTGTATTCCTTAACATTAACAAGAATTAATATAATTTCCTTTAAATAATTTTGATTATTCAAGTTCATTACATTGTTAAATATTTGCATGAATTCATATTGATAAAAAGATATAGACTGATTTAGAAGTTTTTTTTAAATATTGTAAGTTTCTGATAAAAATGATTTATTAAGGAAAAAAAAGGAGATAACATAATGTATACATAATATGTTTTGAAATAATTCCCTAACAAAGAAATTGGGTATAATTATCTAAGAAAATTTCTAAATCAGCTGTGTCAGGATTGCTCGCTCATGAATTGCAATTAAAAGTTGATGCAATTCTTATGCTCGTATGAAACCAAAACCCAAAGAAGGGACAAGACTTATTGTTAGAACCTTAGGAGTGCACAACATTAAAGCTCAAATTATATTAGACAGCAGAAAAGGAGACTCAGTTTTTATACCTAAAAGTGATTTGGCTCTTTTATTCTGAAAAGGAGACAGTTTCCTGTAATACTATCGTTTGTCCTTGAAATTAATATGTCTCAAGGACAGTCATTCAACACCGTAGGTATATTCCATTCCAAACAAGTTTTCATTCACAGACAGTTTTATGTTGCTCTTAGTAGGATGAAAAATAAGCAAACTCTGAAATTACAGATTGATACTACAGACTGTCAAGGATTACTCAAACCTTCCAAAATTTATACAAAAAATATTGTGCTTTGGGAACTTTTGCATTAAATATAATTTTGGTTGTAAATATGTAACATTTATGAGGAAATCTCTTATAAATTGTACTATATATTTTGAATAAAGTATAAAAAATATGTTAGTATAAATCAAATGTTTGGTGTTTATTCCTTTATTAAATAACTGTGTATTAATAATAAAGTTTACATGACAATTTTAACATTGCATAAGTATTTTGTAATAGAATCTTTACCAAATTCCAATTCAATATCATTTACTCAAATAAATAAGTGATCGCCAATGAGAATTCAGCATTAAAAGTGGTATCATTGGATAGAAATATTAGTGAACATTTGAGTTATTAATGTTAGCAAACTATTTTAAATTACAAAATTGTACTCGGATTAAACAAAGATTAGTTACAATATAATACATATTACTTATAATACATTCCTTATTGCTGTCAATTTTGATGGTATGGGTACTCTCATATATATATATATATATATATATATATATATATATATATATATATTACTTACCTTGATTTGCTGCAATAAGTCTTTTTCCAATGTCAAGAGTGACATGGGCAGTACCATTTAAGACAATGTCTATGATAGTTTTCCAAGCATTGGCAGAGAGTCTTTCAGATGGTGATATGAAGTTCCCAGCTGCATTGTTAATTATAACATTAGGTAGACCAAAAGTGGAAACACATTGGTCAACAGACATTTTGATATCTTCTGGATTGCGTACATCAGCAGTAACTGGTAAGACCTGGATAAAGATAGAAAATTTCCCATTAACCCTCTTCCCCACTGGTTATTTAGGGAAAAACGTTTAATTTTCAGACAAATTTTTATTTATTTTTTAATATAGTAACTAAGAAACTGATGCACATTGAAGTACCTGAGTAGTGGCTAACAGTTGACAATTGGACTTGTTTCAAGTTCAGAAGGGCATAAAAAGAATCCAGATTGATGTATAAAAATGTCTGTAGCCAGTTTTTGAATGTTATGTTTTGGACATATTTATTCGTCTGTGTCTGAAATAGACACTTCTGGTAAAACTTATATACATGTCTACATCAGTTAAGACTTTTTTTTTTTTTTTTTTAAATACTTGATAATTAACTTAAGGGAGGGAACAAGAATAACATGAATGATGGATTTTCCTTTGAAAATGCAAAATTAAAGAATGCAAATGAACAATTTGGGCCACTTTTCAGGAAATTCAATTTTCTATATCACAAATGCATATGCTCTGGTGTTACCTAATGAGGAAATGATTTGAGAAACTTGAATGTCACAGTTTTAAAAAAAGAACAATACACAATCAAACTGAAACTCATTCTGGAAAGGTCAAAGGTCAACTGACAACTAAATAATAAAACATGAAATGAATATTTATTATGACATGAAAACATTTTCAGTTGTCATGTATAGTATAGTTCACCAATAATAGTTCATCTTGTAAATTTATGCACGAGAGAAAATTTAAAAGGCGTGATCACTATGCGGGTAAACAATTACAAAAGTATTAAAAAAGAGAAATATATTAAAGCCACATAGTTGGAAACCTCTTGTTATATGCAATATCTTAAGAAAGAAAATTATTTTCTTTTTTAATCAATTCACCCCAAGCAATGTGAGAGTGTCACTAATATGCAAGAGGCTACTGAGAGTAGAAGAATTAGAAGGAATCAAAAACCAAATCCTAAACAAGGGATAAACCTCTACTCCTGTTCAAAATACAGGGGAAGAGTTTGAAATGTCATATGTAGAAAAATTTTGTAAGAGCTTGATCTGTGCATGGACAACAATTTTATGTATTTAGACTGCAAGGAAAAAGTCAAGACCACATGACTGCAAACCTGTTTGTGAAACTGAAAATTTTGTGGAAATAAAACTAACATGAAAATAAAAGAGGTAATATCTACAAATTTTAAATCAAATCAACAAATACATTTAATTCTAGTTATTCATTAGATGGCAGAAAATGCAGAATTAAAGAATGTATTATTTAAGCAATTAGCAGAAATGCAGAATTAAGAAAATACAGAAAAATACAGAACTAAAGAATGTGAATCAGTAAAAGCTGTAGAAAAATGTAGAATTTAAAAAAATCTAAATTGGGAGTGATTTTGCATTCTTTAATTCTGCATTTTTTTCTCTTCCACAGAATTTACATCCGCAAACATTTTCTTTTCTTGAGGTAACCTGTTGTAGCAAATAATGAATAATAATATTTTGGCTGAGCTTTTAGGACCCCAAAAATTGTAACCTTTCAATGATTACAAAGAGTTCAGATCATTATATCATTGCTGAGCCTTGCAATATGTGTCTTATGTATTAACTAAGAACAAGAATGATTATGTAAACTTGAATAATAGAGATAAAGAAAATTGCATACTGTTTGGGGTTTTTAGTAGTGAGAGAGAAAAAAATATTCATGAGACTTAGTGTTAACAAAGCAATTATGGGTAATAGTCAATGATAATAAAAAGAGAGAAGAAAGCATGTCTGAATGGCATTCATTTTCCTGGGCCAGTGTGTGACTGAGAGGAAGTTTAAAGACAATTGGAGTGAAGAGAGCAAAACATATACAAGCACAATAGAGATATACAAAACTTTAGGCCAAAAGAAAGGTGATAAGATAATACTCTCTTTAATATGGTGAAAAGACATGAGTCAAGAGAAGAAACAAGGGTTTTTGAGCTAGTTAACTTGATGCTGGACAATCTCTTAACAGATGAAGAGAAAATTGAAGGCCACTGAAATGTTATATTACAGGATGCCGAGAATACTGTGGACCAAGTGTGTAAACAACAAAGAAATCTTAGCAAAAATGGAAAAAAAAGGACACTTATGCTCAGAATCAGAATGAGAAAGCTGAAATTTATTGGACACAATGAAGAAAGAGGGCTTAGAGAATTTGACACTCACAGGAAATACTGAAGACAAAAGGAACAAAGGAAAATGGTGGGCAGTTAGCTGATGAGCTTATGTGAAAGGATGGCTGAACAGAAGAGGCTTGGCAAAGGGACAATTTTGCTAAGGTTTACAAGGGATAGGACGTTGTGGAGAGCTGTTATAATCCACAACCTGAAGAGACACAACATATAGAAGAAGAACTCAAAAAGAAAACAGTCATTACAGATCTCTGTACTTTCTTTTCTCTTTCTCCATGTTAGAAAGTCGGGTTTCTCCATTTCTCATTGCTAAAGCCAATTCCGATATAATCATATGAAACTCTCATACATGCTGATTGCTTCTCTAAGTCTGGTTTTTCATTGGACCTGTGATATTTAAGATGTGTTTCCAGTGTTTCTTATTTAGCTGAATCACTTCCTTTTCTCCTCTGGTATTAAGAATCCTAATTAGTGAACTCCAAAAAAAGTCATGCACTATAGCAACCTGACCCTAGCCAGTATAATGATGTCAATACTTACTTTATTTCCGGTTAGTTGGGTGATCTCTTCTGCTGTCTTTTCAAGGACATCCAACTTTCTATTTAAAAAAAAAAAAAAAAAAAAAAAAAAAGGTAGAAAATTGTGGGGTCAGTCTTTAAACTAATGACACCATACAACAGAATATTCTTTAGTTCTGCAAAAAAAAAAATATAATATATATATATATATATATATATATATATATATATATATTTCATGAATTATTCATACATAAAACAAATACAAAGGTTAATGATTTAAATAGAAAGAAATCCATCTTCGCAAACAATTCAAATAATATACAAAAACCCCGAACCTGTTTATGAATGAAAAGATCCTGTTTTATAAATCTCAGTTGCATTAGGTCTTTTTATTTTACAAGCTTTCGTCTGTTCCTACAGACATCCACAGGTATGAAATAGATTGTGTTCTTGTTTTTACTCTCAGTAATAAATGGACAACGAAAACAGGGTTGTAATCCAAAAAATGCTATGAGAAATGTGTTATTGTTTTGGAACGTGCAGTCGCAACGCTGAGTTTGAATTTAAATTTTAAGGTTCTGTGTTTATGTACAAATGTACACTTGTACATAAATGCAGAACCTTGAACAATATAGTTCATGCCACTTTGATGGAAAATTTACCAGTAAAAAAGAATTCTGTTATCCCTACATTTGTACATAAACGCAGAACCTTAAAATTTAAATTCAAACTCAGCGTTGCGACTGCACGTTCCAAAACAATAACACATTTCTCATTGCATTTTTTGGATTACAACCCTGTTTTCGTTGTCCACTTATTACTGAGAGTAAAAACAAGAACACAATCTATTTCATACCTGAGGATGTCTGTAGGAACAGATGAAAGCTTGTAAAATAAAAAGACCTAATGCAACCGAGATTTATAAAACAGGATCTTTTCATTCATAAACAGGTTCGGGGTTTTTGTATATTATTTGAATTGTTCGCGAAGATGAATTTCTCGCCATTTAAATCATTAACCTTTGTATTTGTTTTATGTATGAATAATTCATGAATTTGTAAATTAATTGCACCTTTATTGAAATATATATATATATATATATATATATATATATATATAGAAACATATTTAATAAAAATGTTAAATATATCAAACATATATTAAATAATCACAAAAAGAAACAAATTATATAATTCTGCTTGTACCTTCATTAGTTAGTAAGTTAGTATTTGCATTATGCTCTGCTGTTTACATCCAGTGGTAGACTGGGTTTAAAAATATTGGTTGTCAGGAGACAAAGGGGGACCACCCACAGCTATGATGCGATCAAATAATTTTCATAAGGAATAAGTAAAATTTTCAAAAATGCATATGGAAAAAAAAAAGGACTATGATTAAAAATTTGTGAAAAAAAAAAAAAAAAAAGTGTATTTCTTAGTAATTATAGTGTATATGTACTGTACATATTACTGGCAGTAGATATCAAATGTAAATATAGAATGTTATAATTGAATTTTTTAATTATTTATCTTTTTAAGTAATTGTTTGATATTTTTAAATAGTTTATTGCACAATTAACCCATTAACCAATAGTTCAAAAGCACAATAAAGCATTGCATACAGTCCACTATATTAAGAGCAATCATTTGTGTTCACTAGATTATTTTGCAAATCTGCCTATAAATTTATTCTGCATTCAATTCATCTAATAATTCCTTTTCAATGGATTGCAACATGTGTGATTCTTAACCTTGTCTTTATGATCTATAACTTTAATAAAGATCTCTCAAAGTGAACTTCAGTAACTGATAGTGTGCCTATTACTTTATAATGTTGTTATTCCTTTTTATTACTAAAAATGTTGTCCGTGTTTTTTTATTGTATTTTTATTTGATAGAGGAGGCTCAATTGCCATCAGGCAAGTTGATACCCTGGACAGTGTGTCATTGATTACCTCATTCTCTGGCAAGAACTACAAAATGCATTCAGATAAATTAATGTAGAGGTACAAGAAAGATTTTGTTATAATTTAGATCTTCTCTTTTCCATTTCATTTGTTAGCCTCTTGATGCCATGTCATGTCATATGGATATTTCCAGACTTGTTAATTGAGAGTAAATGTTAGCTACAAAAGTGAAGGAAGCAGAAATAACATATTCATGCATACACACTTTTCTTCAGACTATTCTTTGACTTACATTAAGTCTAATGACTCATCTCTATTTTATATTTTTTTCTAGTACTTAAGAAAAAACTGTAGTGAGATTTATGGTTTAGTTTGGTTTGTTTTACGGCATATCAACCATAATGGGTTATTTAATGCCAACAAAATTTTTATTGTTGGTAATATTTATTTTTTCCAAAAATGTATTGCTAGTAATATTTTTTTCTTCAAAAATCTATTGCTGGTAATATTTTTTTCAAAAAAATGAATAGCTGTTTCTATTGCTGGTAATATATTTTTTAAAATGTACTACTGATAATAATTTTTCCTTCGAAAATTTATTACTGGTAATAATTTTATTTTTACAAAATATTTCTGGTATTAAAATCTAATTTTACACTTTCATAGTATTTTGACTCCAGTTTGGGGGTTAACTAGTTGCCCATAGCTGGGACCTTAACAGGTGCTACCACCCTTGGTCAGGGTGAACCCGGGAACACCAGCAATTAATAGGTGGTTCTATGCTCCTCAAGACCTCCTGATCAGAGACCTTGCTGTTGGACATAGTTTATCGTCTTATCCAGGATGTGGATGTAATTTATCATCATACCCAGGACATGTGGGATTTATAGCAACTTAAATCATAGGATTAGTTGAGATACAATAAAATTCCTCAACAACATGATCCACTAAACATTATATTCTCAGAGCAATATGAACTGATAAAATCTTTAAAAAATTAACCATATTTTTTTCTTAATAAAATATTGAAAACTGAGAAGTATATTTTTTTCAGAGTTATTTTCATCTTGTATGCTTTAAAAGTTATTTGTTTTTTGCTTAAATCTATTATTTAAAACTTAAGTCTGGAATATAGGGTCAGACTGGAATAATAGGGTTGAGTGGAAAATTAATTCAAAATTCATTTATTTTAGGAACAATAAAATGAAGCAGAAGACGGTGGAAAATAAATGTGGGTCTATAATAACAGTGGGTAGGCTGGAAATTTTTTTTTTAAATAACCAGGAAAATATCCAAAAAAAAAAAAAAAAAAAAAAAGAAAATAATTCAATGAAAAATTTAGTTGATTGGTTGGGTTTTATGGCATATCAACCACTGTAGGTCATTTAATGCCAAATTGAGTTTTTATATATATATATATATATATATATATTATATATAATATACAGTACAATTAAACATATAGCTGGCAACATTATTCCTTCCAAAAAAGCGTGTAGCTGGCAACATTATTTTTTCCAAAACAACGTATAGCTGGCAAAATTATTTTTCTGAAAACACTATCTGAGGACTTCCTTGCTGTTGGACGTAGTATATCATCATACCCAGGACGCGGATGTAGTTTAACTTAAATTTAGTTAATAACTTACAAAAGAATGCATAATTAATTACACTAGTGTTTGGTGATGAAAGTGGAATTGGCAAACCAAGTTCAAATTCCAGCAGAGTTTGTTGTGTTCACTTTTCCATTAATGACCTTGGGAAAGGAATGAATTCATCTCTTCTTCCTCAGTTGACTGAGCTCTACAGCCCCATATAACAGCCAATTTAGGAGGATGAATACAGTGAAAAAGGCAATGGGAACCCATTCAACTATCATACTTAAGGCGGCTTGGAAATTCACAGATAATAAAAATAGAATCTGTGGATAGCCACGATTGCCTACTTTTTGAAAGAACATGGCATTAGAAAAAAAAAATGTTATCAGATACACCAGCTTGGAAGCATTGGTAAATGCATGTTTTTTTTGAGTTAATTTCATCTCTTAAACGAAAATAAAATGTTTGGTTTGACAGGGAGAATCCTTACCTACTTGATATAACCACTTGAGCACCAAGTTGGGACAGCATAGTTGCCATTGCTTTTCCAAGACCGGTGCCACCACCAGTTATGAAGGCAGTCTTTCCCTTGAATGAATCTTTTGGAAGCATGGGTGTCGTCAATGCAGGAAAAAATTTGGCCTGGGGACGGTCATCTGATAAATAACTGGATGATGTATGGAAAGAACTTCTGGGCAAAAACTGAGAGAAAAAAGAATAAAGAGAATGAATTGAAACACAAACCTGTCAACACCGGTCTATATTTCCAAGATGAAGTAATGTAATTATTTACATTATTCAGACTGTTGTCCTCATCTTTATTGCCATATTCACTACACAGTGGATAAAAGCATTGGTTGGATCAAGTGACTTGACCCAAAGATGAGTTCAATATCTGGCTACTGCAGCAGTGAACAAAAACTTGAAGAGTTGAGTTAAAGGGAGATAACTGAGACATCTGGGAGAGGCATGGCATGTGGAACTAGAACAATTTACCCTGGTGAATGAAATAAAGGGTTCAGTTCGAAATTCCAATCACCTGAAGAAGGCTGGACCATATAACGACTGAAATGTTGTGAATATGGCAATAAAGACAGTCCAAATAATGTAAATAAATCTGTCAACATTAATTTTATTTAATTCTTTGATCAACTTGGTTCCATATCCATTTTGTATTACGATTTTTTTTTAATCATTTCAATGCAAGCAAGGCAAGTGCAAGAGGTTATGGTGTGTGTGTGAGAATATGAGAAAAAAAAAAAACACTATTAAAGAGAGAGAATAATAAAAGAACAGGAATTAAGAAAACAGAAGATAACAATTGACATTGCATTAAAATTTTTGAAGATCAAAGTTGACTTAGGAGCAAAAAACTGAAAAAGAGTTCTACAAGTGAGAAGTACGAGAGAAGAAACTGCTAGCATAGAACTTATGGTTACATCTTACCGTTTCAAGAGTAAAATGATGAAACCTAGTTGCCAATCTAATATTGTGATTAAATTCCTAAAGTCTAGGTACCATAGAGGAAAGTAATATTTACTTTGAATAATACAAAAATGCAGTACAAGGCCAATAGGGGAAGGCTGGTCTTCAGTCTGTCTTATCTTAAAACTTAGCTAGCCACAATTACTGACCCAAACATATCACAGCATTCCTTACACCAAAAGCAACACATTCTTACTTGATATTTTTACTACAGCCACTATAATACCTCAATTACAATTTGTCTATGCAGAGTAGGGGAATAAAAATAACATTTAAAAAAATGAAACCCCAATACTATAGAGGAAAGTTCATCAGAACAATTACCATGAAAATATTTATAAAAGGCACAGGGAAGTTACATTAGGACTAAGGAAAAGTGTTGTAATGGAATGTCCCACACTCCCTATGTGGACTGTCTATATCAGTAGCGCTATATATATATATATATATATATATATATATATATATATATAGTGAGCACAGGATATACCTAGGGGCTTGCTTCGGGAATTAGTTAGAGATTCGTCTCCAGCTGTGCTGGTTGGACTCTCTGCCTTTGGACAGACAGGAACCCAGACGAGGCTATGCTGAAGGGCAGAGTTTCATCTTGGGTTGTTGACAGCTACCTGACCCATGTATACAGGGTCTACGGGGAATTTTTGCCACATCCTGCCTCATGGGGAGGTAAGGTAAATACCTTTGCTTCAGGAATTACTAGCCTGCTAACCGATTCTCTGTCTTTCAGTAATGTATTCTCTTCTACAATAAACCTCTCTTTCTTTCATCTACGTGCGTGTTGCTATTCCTTTACTTGAGTACCAACTTTGTCTGTTTGTAACCTCTTTAAGGATACAACAGAAAGTGACTCAATCCAAGAAGCCAGGTTAGAACCAATAACATTGTAGATTCTTCTTTGCATTTTATCAAGAATCTTTAAATATGTAGCAGAAGCACCAGACCAGATCAGACCAGATATGACAGCAATATTCAAAGCATGGATGACTATACTAGTAGACTTATAAATATGTAAGAATAATTTTGGTGAGAAAAATTGTCTCACATGACACAGTGAACCAATTTTCCTAGCAGAAAACTTATATAATCTATATAGATAAAATATGCTTGCTTTTTACAATGAGCAATGATTTTTAGTATCTGCAGAGTGTTATATTTGTAAATAATGAACACAATCTTAAAGAAAATGAAAAAAAAAAAAAATAAATAAACATTAATTTTTGATTAGTATTCCTTTCTTCTTAATTCCTGTTGCTTTTTGTCACAACTAACCAGATGATCATTCTGTAGTCATTAGTTATTAATGTGGCTCCAAAATAACAAATAAGCTTGTGATGATACACAGGCTCTTGTATCAATTATCTCATAAAGCCAATGGCTATTCTAATAACAAATAGAGCTATGAAAAATATTCAATTAACAGAAGATCAAAGGTCAACATGTAAAGTTAATCCTTATTTCTCTGTACCCCAGATTACATGACCCATAATGTTATTGTTTTGTTTATATGCACTAGAAGTATTAGTAGTAATGTTATCTCAGATTTTTATGAAGCAATGTCATCCATTATTAAGTTTTAACTGGTATTACTTTAATCTTAATTTCAGTTGCTTTCTATTGCAACTATACAAGTATTCCTTTTATAGTGATTAGTAATCAATGTGGACCAGAAATAAGGAATGAGTTTTAAGAAAGACTCAAAATTCCAATCCTTTTGGCTTGGAAAACCTGTCTTAAACCTAATAGCTGTTCTAACCATGTAAGTTTATAGACATAGATTTAGTCTTCTGCCAACTGTTATGCTTTCATGAGGCTGTACAATAATAAACAGCAGATAGAGAAACACTGAAAAAAACCCTCTCTGATTCTGACTGTGTAGCTGATTGTATTCCAGTCACAGCTAATAATGAAAAGGTAGTAACAATCTGAACACAGAAACTGTAAAGATTGAATAAGATTCCATAAGAAGCTCATACAATGAAAGTGAACTTTGATGAAAGAAGACATAATAAAAAAAAAAAACAAAAAAAAAAAAACATTCAGCTGACAGAAAACGTTGGAAAGATATGACCAATAATGTCAAATGATATGGCATTCTGAAACTGAGGGTGTGTTCAAAAATCATGAAAGCATTTAAAAATGGCTCATCTTAATAAAATTAAAAATGGTAGCCATATATTTTATTTTTCAAACAGTGTATTTATTCATGTGCTGTGTGAGATTGATTTGTTTTTAAAGGTTTATCAACTCTTTGTGGGTTATTTGAACACAAAACATATTTTTGATTGTCAGAGTAATTTTTGCAAGTGAATATTGCATTGGCTAGTTGACCACTGTGAATCCCAAAGTTCATTGGGTACAACTGTGATGAGCTTGATAAATGAGAATTGAGATTTTACTTAGTTTTTGAACGTTGTTAATTGAATTTTTTTATGCAAAAACATGCACATCAGCCAGCCACAGACCTTTTCCAAGGTTATTTGTGCATAAGTGAATGTATCAAACATGACTGGAATTTGAACACAGCTCTCTGATTTCTTATTCTGAGCCACTATTCATTATACCATCTGCACATCCACACATGCTGTGTGAGAAATTTATTAGAAACAAAAGCCAAATTTGAGAGAATGGATGTTGTTGCATATGAATTTTATGATTGTAATATTGTGGCTATTTTGTTAATTGTACAAAGAAGTAATCACTCCCCAATGTATATATCCAATAGACACATTAGAATTGTAATAAAATCTAAACATATGAAAGTGAATTTATACATTTGTTTGTCATAGAGAATTTACAACAAAAATATTAAACACTTTTATTGTTTATTTACACTATTTATTATATTGTTTATTGAAATGGTTGGCAATTGCCAACTGATTCAAACTTTATAAAATAGTAAATAATGATTTCCATGTAGTTGGTTCATATATTTTAATAATTTAGTAAATGTGTATAAATTTATGAATGAAAAATTGTTTTCATATTTATTTCTTTATAAAGTGATAATTAGCTGATGTTTTGCCAACCATTTCAATAAACAATAAAATTGTTTATTATTTCTGTTGACAATTCTCAAGAATAAAGAAAATATATAAATTTACTTTCATATGTTTAGGCTTTATTACAATTCTAATCATTCCTTTTCAAAGATGAAACATTGTTGAGGAGTGAAGGTAGTTAAAAAAATAATGGTGTTTAAAGAAAAATTGTCCTTTTGCCAATCCATTTTTTTTGCAAGCACAAAGGTCTAGATTACCTCTTCATCTTTCTTTCTGCCAAAGCAGTCAAAGATATCAATCTATTACAGGGTTTAGAGCAGCTTGGGTGGGATTACCCAACCGTGTCAGCTAGGGGGCTTGTCTTAACACTTACTAGGTGGCATTGTATAAAAGAAAAGCCTCAAATCTTTTCTCTTCCTTTGTCATGTTTTCTTGTGGCTGATTCAAGATTTGTCTGAAGAAAATCAATTCACTTAGAAACTAGATCTGTGAACTGATTCAATTCTTTAAAAAGCTTAACTCAAGCATTAAAAATGATAAAAAAATATTTTGTTATTTTTATTTTTTTAATAATTAGAGGGACGAGTAAGGGCATCCTAGTCACAAAACTGTTTTGTAACTTCAGTTTTTAAAACTAAAGCCTCAACCAATCAGCTTAGTAGTTGATGTTGCTCATTCATGCAAATCAATTTATGGATTGAAATGGAGAATGAGTGGATAAAGGAAGTTGTTAGATAAAAATAGCTGATGAAAACCTGTCAAGAAAAAAATAAAAAAAAAAATAAAAAAAATAATGTAAAGATCAATTTTGATAAAACATTGGGTTGGTTAGTCAGTGTTACCAACATATCGACTATCTAGTTTTGTTGGTCATTTGAATGACGAATATAAGTTTTTTTTTTATCTCAATGAATTAGGGCTTGAGGCTGACTTAGATCTAGTTTATAGCCGGTTCACATTCCTCCTGAACTCTGAAAATTTTATTCACTAATTATTTTATTTTATTTTTGTTATACCTTGTTTCCTGTTTATAAGGATTAGGTTTCCGGTTCTTTCTAGCAAAAAGTCTGCTTTAGCTCTGTACTTCTCTACTTCTTTTTTACGCTAAATCTTACGCAAATCCACACAGTAACCCTCTACTTTGAGTGGCTCTTGGGTTTTGTATTGGGCGTGAACATTAGTAAAAAAAAAAAAAAAAAAAAAAAAAGTATCCCCCACAGAGGTAATTCCTTTCCGTGAGGTTCTTATTCTCCAAGGGATGCAATCGGCGTATTTGAAGAAAAAATATTTTTTATATTGTGTCGGTGTTGGGTGATGTTAAAAAACCAAATTTAAATGAAAAATTAAATTCTCAAATTCAAGTTTTACCCGTGCACGATCTTACATTAAATATATTTAAATTATAAATAAATATATCAATACACAAGAAGACTAAAACTGCCGATTTTGTTCCCGGCTTCTTCATAGGAAACTAACAACAAAAAACTTACTCAAATAAGGAAGCAGACGATCTTAAAATTATTGGATAACAACCAAAATACAATGTTCAGAGATAAAAATCTTTATAACAAATAAAAAATTACATGCATATCGTTCCATATGCTAAGTAGTAACGAAAAGTAACGATGAACAACAAAATAAAACGGATTTATTTACTTACATGGATAATGTCAAAAATATGTATCATTCTAAAAATCTAACATTATGCAATAATTCCCCTTCTAGGGAATTAAATTACTTCTTTTAGCTTCGGAATTCTACCGAAGCTAACAAAATCTTTTTTTCAAAGTTTTTTCAAATAAACAAATAATCTCAGCTACGGAATTCTACCGAAGCTAATAAAATTTTCTCACAAAGTCCTTCGATGTGAAAACTTACCCTCCTCTTTTCCCATCCATAAAACCAATATAGCTATTAAAAGCTAAATCAATATTAAACTGAAGGTAAATAATTCGATATTGTAAGTTGAATTAAACTTTAAAGGTAACACTTTATTTTACGTGGTAAACTTAATTAGTTAACCACGGAGCCAGAATACAAAAACGTCTTAAACGACCGAGGATAAATAAATCTAACTGAGGATAAAATCCTCTGATAAAAAGGAGTCGTCTGCAGCTTCCAATTCCATGAAAATGATCGGCAACAAAATTTTTCGTCTGTTTTGCCATCAGACGCGTATTATACAAAATATCAATACATCATAATATTTTACCACTGAAGTTATTGGAAAGATGTCTTCTCACTCTCTATTCTAAATTTCTGTAAATAAAATTTTTCCAAATATTCACAACTCGGCCGACAAGACAATGATAAACGTAGCACCTGTGGTTTTAAAATAACTATATCGACAGAGCCACATCAAATACATAAACATTGTTTGTACGTTCAAATTGTGAGATATTTCTAATAGGCAGATGTTTCTTTTATTCGAAACACCAAAGCAAAGTACAAATGTACTGAAATTAAAAACTGAATAAAAAATAGCATATAAAAATAATGCGAAACTAAAACAAAAAAAACGTTTCGCTTGACTTTTACAGTTAGTTACACTTTGACTTACTGATGTAAGAGTAAACAAAAACTAAAAAAAATTATATAAATTAATTAGTTTCTAGACAAAGAAGTACTTACATATCTTATGTCATTCAATAACATTTTCTTCTCACAGCCAATCCGTAAAAGACGATAAGCCATTATTTAAATTTTTTTTTTGTAAGAAACTGTTAACAAAATATAAATCGGATGGAATGCAAACAACTTCACTCAACTTCGTGACTGATTATTTCCGCTGACCTTTGGTTTGAAAAAAGTACTTTAATCTTAATCTGTCCTTATGTAGTCATGATAAAATCGAGTCTTTATTTCTCCCAAATGTAAAAGTAACTTTTTAAAATTTACACCGCTTTTAAAGGTAAGTTACTCTAAAATAATATACAAGAGTTATTTCCCTTAATAAACTCAAACATTAAACCCATCAGCAGATTTCAATTAATTTTATGGTCTGAAAAGAAAAGAAAAGAAAGTATTTCTTAATTTTCAGATATTTGTTTTTAGTTCCCAGATAGTTATGTATTTCCACAGATATCTTTATCTTATTATCTGGGAATTGCCATGACTTATTGAGAAAGATAATGGACTAGTTTGTAGAGTGAAAGACGGAAATAAACAGCAAAACAGTCAAACTAAACACCAAATAATAAAAAATGGTTTCTGGGTCGGAGTATTCGCGCATCCTTCCGGTGAATAAATTATTGCTTTGAAAATAAATATTTAATTTTTTTCAAATAACAGATCGCGATACCGCCGACAAATAAAAGCATGTTTCGTGATCTCTTTGAAGGGTATATAAGCAAAGTTTCTAGACCAGACAAGCCAGTAATGAGACGGAACGGCAATATACGGCAATAATTCACGACACGTACGGCTTAAAATTCTCATACACCCGTCTTCCTCAACAAGCTACGTGACACTTACACTTTTTCCCTTCCCTCTTGTTTTTCACATATACACGAGAAGAAATCACATTTCTTTTCATCTTAACAAACAACTACAAACAACAACTGTAAGAACTTTAACATTCATACATGGTACGAAAAATTTAGTTGTAAGAACACACAAATAAAAATAATTTATATTTTTATATTTAAACACCTTTTTCTCCTTTTTCTTTGTTGTGGGTTGATTCAAATCCGCAACAAGATTCACGTTGCCTTTACCATAATTTTTTTTAATTCAAAGTGGTCTTTCTCCGACACTGTCTGCCACCCATGGCTAAAAAGCCGTATCTAGCCTACTATTTAAGTCATAGCTAGGGGCAGAGAAAAACAAACTTTTTAAAGGGTATTAGTGCAAAAATGAAGGTATCAGAGTTTGAAATTTGTTCATTGCTTCCACTTTTTGCACCCATAATCAGTTTGCTACTTGTACATCACAGAAGCTGTTACAGTGACGTAAGCTGGGAATTAGCGATGGTACTATCGAACATTTTTTTCTGAATGTAGAATGGATTTTTGTTGTTACCCTTTGTTGGCTGTTGCTGATTAGGATGAAGACTTTCAAAATTGTTACAGGAATCACCACCTCCGTTGCAAGGTGTGAACTTTCTTCAGTAAATATTTAATGGTTCCTTGTACATCTGTTTCGCAAGCAATATCGGTGTCCTGGCAAAAATAAGTCACAAAAACATGGATTTTAAACAAACAATGCGTGTATTATTAACAAAAAGAAATTACATTAATGTGTACATAGTTGAAAAGAAAGGAAAAGATATTAAAAATTTAGCTATTAAGAATGTGCGATCTCTGTGCGATATTCGTATGTGCGTGTTTGCTGGAGTTCAGTCATCAGTTGACCGGATAGACGAGCGTGCCGTAGTGGGGATGTTCTTAACTGCGACTGCTAAATCTTGGAGCAAGAGGGAGAAAGAAGTATAGGAAGGAAATTCATGTAATTTTAGAGACTTAAAGAAGAAATTGTTTGAATATGTGGAAGAAATTTTTTATGCACACACACACACACATATATATTTATCGTTCATAAAGAAGAAAAAGAGAAAATTATACACTTGTACAGGTAGTTAAAAAAAGGGTAATAAAGCATTTAAGTACTTAGCCGTTGTGTGTGTGTGTGTGTGTGCGCGCGTGTGCGCGTGTGTACGCGCGTGTGCGCGTGGTGTAATGGCCACGTGGTTGGTTTGAAATTAACTAGTCCTTATGAATGCTGGTGTTAATGTCAAGAAGATGGTAAGTAGGTGGTATTTTCAAGAGATAAGAAAACTCTTTTTATTTTATCTATTAAACTTTGTCTATTACTACAGACAGACAGATTCACTCTCTCTCTCTCTCTCTCTTTTTTGCTTTCCCATGCAGACGTTGTCCAGTCTCAACGGACAAGTCGCCTTCTTCCAAATCCCGTGGGGTACGTCCACACGCGCGTACGCGCGTGCCCATCACACACACACACACACACACACACACACACACACACACACACACATACGGAGTATACTATAATCTATTTTTTTATTTCTTTCTTATTTTTTTTTAATAACCTTTGTGTATTTGTACACCAACAACTATATTTTCTTCTCTTTTTCCAAATCATGTTGTTCTGACTAAAAATGTATATGGAAAAACACACGTATGTGTTGAATCAATTTTATTTGGAAGTTTCTCAAACGCATCCATACAATCCTGAACACGATTTACATGATGTAAACTCCTGTCTGCTACAACCTACTCACCGGTGAACTTTTGAACTCAGTTTCACAGAAATATTTGAACTTATACCGCCAAGCTTACACAGGGTGCGTCAGAAATACCTCCCACATAATGGTAAGGCATTAGCTAGATGAAGACACCATTGCCACTAAATGTCTTACCATTACATGGGAGGTATTTATGAGTAGTAGGAGGTATTCCTGCCGCCCTCTGTATCATCGAACAATACAATATTTTATGCAATTTTACATCTTCTCTTTTCTGTTTCTAAAAAGAAAAAACTTTTGGTAAAGTTTAACATTCGCGCCCTCACCCCCTAAAAAACGGTCTATCAAAAGGACGGTTTATCTCTTGACACCGCTGTTACTGTATACTCCCTCCACAATATTGTTTAAAAAAAAAGAAATGCATAAATCCAGTTTCATATAATTTGGGTTTTATTCAAATTCTAAAATAGCTTTTTAAGGCAATAAAAATTGCTGAGGGAGTACAGTAATACCGGTGTCAAGAGAAAAAAACGTTCTTTTGATACACCATTTTTTGTAGGTGCATTTGTTAACTTAAACATTGTCACTTTCTTTTATTTTTCTTCGCTCAATCCATAAAATACGTTTTTTACTTTTATACGTAAGAGAATCTTAGCAAGAAATTCCAATGTTTTGTCTCTTACTTCCATAATAAATTTGTTTATTATTTTGGAAGTTGATGGTCTGAATTCTTTTTGAAAATCATAACCCAGTAACATTTTTTACGTTATCTTTCACTCACAGAAAAATGAAAAAGGAATCAATTAGCAGAGCTCAGTCTCCTCGCTACTCTACTGACCTTTCGCAATAAGATGCTTCGAAGAGAAGAGAGAAGCTAAAGTGTGTGGCAAGAAAGAACATCGTTATTTTGATTCCAAGTATTATGAAGAATTTAAATAGATGACGCGGGGATGTAATCAATAACAGCGAATGTAATTTGCACGAAAATTGTCTTCGCCGAAAGCGTTAAACCAAATTTTCACTTTACTGAATGGTTCACTTCGAAAAATTAAGCTAAAAAAATTAAAGGGAGATAACTTGTATATTTTAGGGGCGGCAGAAATACATCCCACATATACCTGCCAGTTATAACTCTTACTGTCGTTTCATTATTTGGGAGGCATTTCTGAAATGTATATGTGGGAGGTATTTCTGCCGCAGTCTGTGTGAACAGTAATTTTTTTAATTATATATTTCTTAAAAATCACACTCGTTAATTCGATTGTGATTTATATTTATTCACGAAAACGAATCCCTTTTTTTCTCCATAAATTCATTATTGAAAATTTCATTCGCGTAATAATGTTGCTTACTATATTGGTTTTATTCTAGGAATGTTTAAAAACGAGTAAAAAATAACGAAAAACAAAAACATTTAAATATTTTTCTTATTCAAAATACATGCGTAAATAAATTAAATATTAAAAAAAATTGTATTACTTCATATTACTTTAGTTATTTATTTAATACCAGCTTAAAAGCCACACTCCAGCTTAATCGAGGCTTAAATTCACGCGGTTGGGGTACCAAAAAGGAATGCTCATCAGAATAATTGCAATGAAAATATTTATAAAAAATGCACAGTGAATCTACGTCACGGCAGTGCGAAAGTGACTGATTATTGATTGACTTGCCTTTTTACGGCTTGTCATTCCTTTGAGGATTATTCAAAGTCGAAACATATTTCGTTTTGTGGGTTAATATTGTATTCACATTCTTTTTTAGAATAACTGATTTTTTTCCTTATACAAGTACTAAAAGGGTGTTTCATTAAGATGGATTAAAGTCAGCAGTAAATAAATCAGTGTAATTGGTGAAATTTTATTTATTTCTCTATTGGATCATGTTATTTAAGTCATGGCAATTATGCGTAAAAAATAATATAGCCCAAATATCCGCCAAGGCTTCGGTGGCACACCTCCACTCGATGGTCAAAATTTTTGATGACGTCTCTTCATAGTTGCTCCTCGATCTCACCAATATGGATTATTATGTCATCCTTCAGCTATTGTATGTTGTTGGCTTGTTGGCATAGACCTTACTTTTGAGGTAACTCCAAAGGAAGAAATCTAAGTGTCAAGCCGCACGATCGTAGTGGCCAATTTACTTCGCTGTTTCGAGAGATGATGTTACCTAGGAATTTCTCATTGCATTTCTGTTTGAACGTCCATTTTCGTAATAAGCTTCGATAAATTTAACACATTGTTTCATTGTTAATCTTTACATGGTTGAAATTGCAAAGGCTTAAGTTGTTAAATCTGAAAGAAAAAGAAAAAAATCATTAGACGCTTTAACTTAATTCACATTTGAAATCGGTCCAAGTTACTGGAACACCTTTTAGTTAACCAATAGCTGGGGGAGGAAATCGATTCATACCTTTCCCAATTCTATTTACAAGTAAGTGTATGTAAGAAACTCGACTGGAATTCGAATTAGGCTCTCCAATTTTTTATCTCGAGCCACGATCCATCCAACATCCGGACATTCGGAATAGCAATTGAAGTCGAGATGTCAGTTCATTAAATATAATATTCAAAACGAGATCTTCATTTGTATAGCTGCTAATATTGAAAGTAAAATTAAAGCAATGATGGAAGAAAACATCAATTGTTGCTGTTAAGTTTGATGAGACTACGGATGAAATCTCTACTGCAACATTTTGCGATTCGTACTTGAAAAAGAAAAGCTTCAAGAAAGGTTTTTAAGATACGTCGATTTCAGTAAAGATGGAGGCGCTGTATCGCTGACAGAATTTCGAAAATTAATCAATGAATTCAATTGTAGCCCAAAATGAATCACACAAGCTTATGATGGTGCAAGCGTAATATCTGAACATTTGAATCGAATGCCGTCAAGAATAAAGGCGATTTTTGGTGTGCAGATCATATTTACACACTGCTATGCATATTCATTCAATTTGATGCTGTCTCAATTAGTTGTGAATATTCATGAATGTCGAATTTTGTTTCAAAATTTGAAAGGAATTTCAATTATTTGTCTTCAAGTAGACGGCTCGTATAGCAATACTAAATGAAATCGTTGGAAGGTGATCTCTTAAGTTATTTGAGACAAGTGGGAATTATTCGTCTCAAAAAGTATCCATTTTGTCTGACGGGATTCCTGAGATATCAAAGCTATTTTCAACCAGAGGATTGGATTGCTTCAGAATTAGCACAAGCAAGGGAATTCGTTGCAAGATTTTCAGTTCAAATTTTTATTAGTAATTTTTGAAAGAGTATTGAATGACTCAGAAATTCTGTTTTCATTTCTTCAAAAACGTTCGCTTGATATTTTCGAGGTGTGTTCGTGAGATTAAGAACTTCAAAAAAATTGCTTAATATTATGAGCCACAAGTTTGAAGAGCATGTGGATTGGCATACAGCAAGGTTCCGAATATTGTTTCGAATCACCAGAGAAGCGGTGTCGACGTCAAAAACCAGAAGTTACTTTGTATAAAAACGTTTTGAATGAAGCTGTGGCATATGTATTAACATCAGAAGGTCACCAGTTTGGTTATGTGGTAGGATAATTATGTTATCGGAAAACTTGGGAATAAAACAGACTGAGTTTAAAATAAATAATATATTTTTATTTATTTTCTTTTAAGTGATGAGTGTCTTCTTTGGTATTCGGCGTAGCAAAATTTCGTTAATAAGGCAGATATTGATACCTGGAGAAATATCCGATTCGGTAGTTTGAAGTCAGACTATGATAGGGATAGTAGTACTCTCAGAAATTTGGTCAATGCCAATTTACTGAATTTTTATTGGCCCTGAGCAGAGCGGAAATGTCAGCCGTAAATGACCTCTTAACTGATAATTCATGACCCATCCTCGTGACATCCGCCGCTAGCCCAGAGGTGTCAGGTTTATATCCTTTCGACCAGGCTCGAGTAGTGGTTTAGGCTAACATTAAAAGTCTGTGTCATTTTTTTTTTTTTTGATTGGCCAAAATTATTTTATTTTCCGGCGTTCCATTCTTTTTCATTTTTTTTTATAACGGAAATGAAACGTACCTGATTTTTGTTCTTTTTCAGTCACAAATAAGTAAGCTCTGCTCCTGCAAACTTCCGGCGTTTTGTCCCGGGTTCAGTCTTTTGTTCTTCTTCCTCTTTTTATTTGAGGGTCACTTTCTCGTTATTTGAGAAAAACATAGAAAGAGAAGTTCAGTGTGTGTGTGTGTGTGTGTGTGTGTGTGTGTGTGTGTGTGTGTGTGAGAGAGAGAGAGAGAGAGAGAGAGAGAGAGAGAGGGGTTAAAAGCACAAATGCCTTATTTTAATTTTAATTCTTTTTATTTTTGTTTATGCATTTTATATTTTTATCGGGACTTGCTACAAAGTTATTGTTGACTTGTGAAAACAATGGGAGAATTCAAATTTGTTGAATTATTAAACTTGTAACTTTTTTGTGTTTACAAAAAAAAAAAAAAAGAAACAAAAAAAAAAAGAGACATTTCGTGGAAAGCGTTTTTATCTTTGGATGCCTACAATAAAAACAGATTAGATTTGGATGGATTGAAATGCAAGTCTTATGCTACAGATTTTGCAGAGTAAGCGTCAAGCATCCAAGAACTCGCAGACATAATATGGGAACTTGAACTAAAGTAAACTAAATCAAATTATGGTAGAAGGAACCATATTTCTACATTTGATTCTGACTGTTTGCCACATTTCTTTTCTGTGAGATGTCATTTTCACCATTGAAGCGTATGAATAATTATATGTAGTGTTCTCAAAGTGACGATAGATTGTGTAATTTGGTTTTCGTTTTCATGAATAAAGACTTTTTGAAGATCAAGATGAAGCGTAATGCTAATACTGCATACAGGATGGCCCGAAAGTTTTGTCACCCTCTAACAAAATGTACTGAGAGCAATAGAAGAACAATTAATACAGTAATACAAAGTACATTCACTTTATTCTGGATTCAGTTTATTTACTTTCATTGACGAAATCAAGCTCCTTTGTCATATGTGTTAATATTGTGGTTTTGTGAATTCCTAGCTCGGAAGACCATTTTCGTAGTACAGATGCCTCCACCTTTGTACATATTTCCCTTTGAGTTGAGGGTCGTCCTTTCCCCGGTATGTATTTAATTGATCCTGTGAGAAACAGTATGTTCCCGTCGTCCTGTTCGGAGGAGCTGGTTTGCAGGAATTTGCAGTGAAGTCATGTCGCACATCCTCAATGCTCTTGCCAGATTGCACACAAAGTGTGAATGCAAGAAAAAGAAAACTAAATAATACAAGGGATGGGGAGATAAGTTACCAATTAAACAGATATTAATGCGGCGAAATACATGTGAATACGGAGATAGCAGATTATAAGATATGGAAAAACATGCAGAAACTTACATAAGGTTGGAATCGACGTCGATTGACTATTATCGGGGTACAGTTTGTTCAAAGGATATTCATACACTTCTCTCAAAGTAATGGATGGGATTGACAATGTTCTAACATGAATTTTTGACTGGCAACGTCCAATCCGTGTTGATGGCGAGGAGAACCCACAGAAAAATCACGGGAGTGTAGCCGACTTGGGTTGAGGATGTTGCTCCAGATTCTGTCGTCGGTCCTTTGGTTTTTGGTGGCATCTAATTCTTCTGGCATCAAACAACGAAGTCTGGTTTTGGTGACAACTGCTTCTTCTAATGGCAAATAGCTAAGACTGGTTTTGGTGACGTCCGATTCCTCCGATAGCCAGCAACTATGTGAGATCGTTGTTACCTCAACACGTGCTAAACGAAAACTGCTATATGTTGAGTCACATGTTGGCCCCCCAAAAAGGTATGCGTCATTCACGGACTATGTTAATGTCATTCGCACTTATCTGTCAAACAGCGTTCATTTTGATCTACAACTAGGGATCTGGTTAACATCATTCGCACCTATCTGTCAAACAGCGTTTGTTTGGCCTACGCATCAGAGACCAGGTAGGAAATGGGGGGGGAGGGAAGGTTCTTTTCCGTGAACTGGTCCTGATTGAATATGCAGATTGTGGGATATATATTTTTTATACTCAGATGAATCAGGGCCAGTTCTCGGAAACCTTCATTTCCTCCCTTCATTTCCTCCCTTCATTTCCTCCCCCCAATTTCCTACCTGGTCTCTGATGCGTAGGCCAAACAAATGCTGTTTGACAGATAGGTGCGAATGACATTAATCAGGTCCATACTGAAAATATACTTATAAAATCTGAGGTGAGGGTACAAATATGGGGTTAACGTAACTGTATATATATATATATATATATATATATATGTGTGTGTGTGTGTGTGTGTGTGTGTGATCCTTATACGTACCTATCTACAGTATTTGTAACCCTTTATAACCCCTAAAATTAAAATAGCTCAATTGTAATAAGTTATCTGATCATACACAGATCTATTGTCAAACTGCTTGAACGCACCACCCAAGATAAAATTGTAAACGGAATTTGACCATCAAGTTACCATCAACATGGCTTTCAGTCCAAATGTAGCTGCATTAGCCAATTTTGGTGGTGGTGGAGGGCACGAGACTCTTGTACCGGCCCTGACTGTATGGAAACTGATATGATCTACTCTGTCAAAGTTTTTAATACAGTGCTTCATAAAAGACTTCTGTTCGAATTGAAGCAAGTGGATATTCGTCGCAAAGTTCTATTTGGATCAAATTATTCGTCCTTTCACAAAGACAAAGAGGTTTGTTCTTCAAGATGATTTATAATAATTTATAATAATTTATGTTACCTATTTATAGTGACGTCGGCTTCGGGGTTAAAAATAAACAGTTGGTTTAACCCACACCAAGAAGATTAATGGAGGATGATAATGACGAGGAAACACACGGGTAATTTTAACAAAACTAGATAAGGAATTTATATACCAATTTACATCCTTGATGTAGTGTCAGTAGCTCGTTTTAGGAAAATAAATCAGAACTTTTTAAAGTCCGCAGTTTTAACGAATTGTCATGAAGAGGAAGTGTTCATACAGCAGATTAATTGATCTGACACAATGTTTAAAACAAATGAAAGAGAGTTCGTTGCTGACAGAAGGGATATACGGTTGCATGCATTCAAAAGTAGATAAAGTGTGATAGTTTGAAATACTTAAATTTCTTGGATTGTTGAAGGAAACATTTTTGAAGAACCTTGTGCCTGGTAAAAAAGCCACTAATATAATTGGCAGTTAATTTGACACTGGCGAAAACTTCAACGCTGGACGTGGTGAACAGAAACGAAACCTTTCACATGACTTCAGACACTCTTCTCTTATTAATTTATTTTTCCCCCTCATTTTTATTTAAAAACAGTTTTGCATAGGCCCGCTACTTTCTTTCTTTTCTTCTTGGTTCAACGGCTAATTTCTGTGAAGCCAAGGTTTTCATTGGTCCAAAACAATTTCACATAAGCTTACGAATTTATTTCTATCTTCTCGGCTCGCCGGTCAATCTTTGTGAATGCGAGGTTTTCATTGGCCCAAAGAAAATTTCACATAGGCTTGCGAATTACTTTCCGTCTTTTTCTTCAGTCTTCCGAATTTGAAGTGAGTGGGTAAAGGGGGTTATTATTGCACATTCACTACAGGTTTATCTTTTTGGCAGAAAGTCATTAGTGTTGTCTCACAAGGCTCCATTTTGTAACCAATCCCGTTCTTGACTTATGCAAACGATATTTCTGATCTGATAAAAAAAAAAAAATGATAAATTATTCACTGATAATAGTAAACTATATCGTTGCATCAACAACAAAAAAGACTGCTCATTACTTCAAGATGATTTAAATTCTCTTTCAGATTGGAGTTCGTTATGGTGTTGAAGAAAATTTCCATGGGTCACATTTTCTTGAATAAAAAAAAAAAAATTAGAGAAAAGATTGTTGATATTGCGTGTTCAAATAAAATGATAATATTTAACATAAGATACACAAATTCTGAACTGGAACTACTTATCATGAAATGAAAGTTATAAAGTTATATTCTCTGACTGTAAGACGAGTAGGAGAAAAAGTGAATTTATGAGACAAGATCAAAGGGAATCCACTGTTGCTTTGGTGAGAAAGACAAGACGACAAGTTTGACTGGTGTCACTTTACTGTTGTCAGTCCTTTTGCCGAGTTGAATGAGTGTTTAGTTTTTATGGCTTCGCGTAGGCCACAGAAGCCTGTGTTTATTTATTGTCGGGAGCTGATTTTATTGGTTATTTATTTTAATAATTTGAAAATTTGAAGTATGTTTGAAACCGAAAGGCTGCACGTTGCCTTTGCGTGGTGTGTTTATTTTTTTCATTTGCTTCTTTGATTTGATACTGTTAACTTCCGCCTACTCTACAAATACCCATCCAGATTGATAGTTGAGAGAAAGTCAGTAAGTAACATACTCCTTCTCAATTCAGCGGTACGATGTTGCTGGTTTGTTTCCGCTGTCGAATCATTCTGGGATGATTTGTTACTTAGATGTGGTGATTGTGATAGTATTGTTGGCTTGATCCTATCCACTGATATATTCTCCGTTTTTCTGTTGCGCAAAATGGGAAAGTATTTGTCAGTCCTATGTTGAACAATGTATGGACCACTGTAGTATGGGGCCAGTGTTTTTTTTTTTTTCAAAGTCATTTCGTATAAGTGCATTTTTACAATTGTGTAAATCCTTCGGAACATAAATTTGAGTGGAAACTTGCCTAGCTGGTGCAAATTGTAGGCGAGACATTTTTGCTTTAGTTGTTGAAGGTTGAATATTTTTATTATCTTCGAAGAATTGCCCTGGGAGAATTAAGGTAATGCTGAAAACTATGTTGGTGTACATTGTAGACCTTCCTTTAATGTGTTTTTGCTGGACAATAGAATTAGTGGCAAATTATCTGCAGAGTCATAAGTGTTGTCCTTTGCTGCTAAAGATGCTTTCAGTTGGCAATCTCTCCACCATGCCATTTGAACATGGGTGGCGTGCAGTCGTTTTAATATGACATAAGCCAAATATTTTTGTGAATTCCTTGAAGACATAAGATTGAAACTGAAGTCCATGGTCTGTTGTGATAGTGGTTGGTATCCCAAGTTATCAAGTGTCCCAGAAATGTCTTTGCAACAGATTCCATGGTTATATTTTTAATTAGATATGCTGTTGGCCAACGAGAATAGCGGTCAACAACAGTGAGAATATATTGATAACCTTGTAATGGTGGGAGTGGCCCTACTAATTCTAAGTGTATATTGGTGAAACAAGCGTCCGGCTCACTGTAGGTTCCGATAGACAATTTGGTGTGCCTACCAATTTTATTGCGTTTACATGACAAATAAGTTTTAGTCCAATTTCGAATTAGTAATATTTGGCCATACAAAGTGTTGTGTGATTAGTTTTACTATTGCTCTGCTGCTCGGATGAGATAGTCCATGAAAGTGTAGTATGAGGTTTGGTGCAAAAATAATGACGTAATAATGTCGTTTTTTGACGCATTTTTTAACGTCAAAAAACGACATTATTGCGTCATTATTTTTGCACCAACCTAATAATATGGTTTTCGTAAATTTGGAGGAATGTATAGTCTTGGATTTTTTTAACTTCGTATCACACCATATTTTTGTCATTTGCTCCTTTAATTTCATACTGTTAATTTCCGCTTACTCTACAATGGTATCTAATATTCAATGTGGGCAAGTGTGTTGTGGCGAAGATTAGAAACAAGTTGAAATACACTTAGACACAAGATGGAGTTTGTCTTAATCAAGTAAAATATATTTTGGATATTCTGGTGTCACTTGATTTATCCTAAAAATCACAAATTTCTGAAATCGTAAAGAAGGCTAATCAAAGGAAAGATATGTTTAAACGTTACTGTACGAATCTAACTCCAAAAAAGTAATTTAAAAACTTTCACACTACTTTTATTCAACTAGTACTCAAATATGGATATGTTATCTGGAACCAGACGACAAAACAATATGGACTTATTGCAATCTGAATATTTCACACTGAAGCAAAAGGGCTGTGGATGCTTCACACTAACACAGTAAGATTTCGTTGTGTATACAATTAACTTCTAGGAAAAGAAACTCTTGTCTTAAACTTTCCTTTTGTTGATTTTGTTTAATAAATGTTATATTGTATTGCAAATCAATTGGTCTGTTATTTTGTGTATATACCTTCTGCTACGCCATTAATTCATGTATGATGAAATATTATCGTAAGAAACCTTACACATTAATTATTGAAGTAAACAACACACTAAGCCTCAACAAACAGGAAGATGGTTGGTCACTCACAGTTAGCCCTCGAAAACTGCTGCAATATCCAACTTTTTTGTCTGGAGCCTGGCATCCAGGTAGAAATTTTTGCCTGATGGTGTTATGACAGCAATGATTATCAAGAACAAACTGAAGATCCTGACCATATGAGCTGAAGGACCATCGACTAATTAATTTTAATTGAATTCAAATTTGATTACTCTTTTTCTTGTGGGGGAAGGAGAATTCCCAGCGTATTCATCGACAATAAATAAGACTTAAAAACAAAATACTCGAGCAATATGAAACCAGTTTTAAAACATTTACAAATTTATAGCGATTTGTTTTGGAGTTACTTACTTTGGAGATAACAGAACAGTAAAAACAAGAAACAAAATAACTGTTTTAAATAATCTTTTTTTTTTCGAAAGTAAGGGAGATAACTCATTAATATTTACTTGGAGTTAAGACCCTTGATTTTTTTTTTTCGCCCTCGACAGCGTGATACTTTTTTTTTCGTGCAATCAAAATTCATTTTGGCATTGAGCGCGTCAACATATTCCAATGATTAGCAAGCTGACTGTGATAGATCAATTACAACTAGTGAGTCACTAGGTGCTCCATACTTTCGCTCTTTTTTACTGTGCTAAAATACAGAAATTGGCTGATGTCTGAAAGTAACTACTAAAAACTTATTATTCTCATACTTCCAACCAACCTTCATGTTGCTTAATTTTTCATCAGGCATAAAAAAAGATTCACTCACTTTTACAGTTCATATTTTGCATCGTATTCATTTAGATTAAAGTTTCCCTCACAAATAAGTTTATTAGCGCTTTTGCCTTACATTATAGAGATAATTATTGTTTTTGCATTTATAATTAGGGGCTTCTGGTTGTGAATAGTACTTATAAAAGACGTTCCAATTCCAGAATTAGTTTAAACCAGCATTATATACATACAAAATTATAAAGAGCATTAAATACGTACTGGAATTTCTGCCTGGGACCAGAGTATCGGCATAGCATGGAAATACCGTTCAAATTCTTCGACCAGTGTACTGTAAAATGTGTACGTTCTGTGAAAAGTGTCCACAAACGTAATACATATATATATATATATATATATATATATATATATATATATATATATATATATATATATATATATATATAGTCATTAACAGCTCCACAGTGTGGCTAGAATTCCGATCGCTCCAGGCCGGGACCAAAACCCAACCGATTTGGTATCGGTTGGAGATTCTAACCCCTAGCCCACTAACGCCCGACAGTGAAAGAGGACACTTTTTGCGCATTTATTTTTTCATAAACGCACCAGTCATTCAGAGAACTCAATTGCTAGGAGAGTCTTGCATTATTAGCAGTAATAGTGACTGTTTACAAATTCGTTTCTTACTCCCCACAATGTTCAATCAATTAAACCATTTTATCGAGAGCTAATATCATCATCCACAGACTGTTTCGCTGTATCACAGCCCCTCAGTGTGGCTAGACATCTTTATATATATATATATATATATATATATATATATATATATATATATATATATATATATGCTCTGTTTCATATCCTAACGTAAACAAAGACAATTTATTTTAGGAAATGGATTAAATCCGACATATTTTTATTTTCAATTCATTTTGTTTATAAGTTATTTTTGTTTGATGGATACTCATATTCGAGTAGAAGCTCAGTTTTTTTTTTTTAATTAAACAGTATTTATTTTTTATCGAACTACATCTACAAAGTCCAACTTAAAACAACGCTGAAAGCCACTGGACATAAGCTTAAATCATTTAAAACACAAGCACCAGACCTCACCAACTGGCAATGTTCCATCACTATCGGAAACAAAAACTTTGAAGCCACCAGAAGAGAAAAAGAAAAGATCAAACGACACGAGAGAAAGATTCGACATAATTGATCTCGTCCTCCATTAACATTACTATTCACTCAGTGTCATCGGCTCTTCCATGGAAGAATTGGTCTAGTTAGTGCTCAACGCCATCATCATAAAGGAAGCGATCAGAAAAGAAGAAATTAAATTTTTGGATACAAGATAAAGCCGACGACGACACTTTTAAACTTTGATCTTTTAAAGTACGTGAAGCTTTAATAGTATTTTTTTTTCTTTTGGGACGTGGTGACACAAACCTCACGTAGGAAAGTGGGTAGAGACGTGGAATCAAACAACATGACTAATTTAAACTATTTTATATTAAATTAAATAAAACGATTTGTGAAAGAAGAAACTAGTAAAATAGGACATCTTATAAGCATGATTAATCTAAAAAGTAAGCATATTTTAAGTATGAATAGAGGCTAAGACTTTTTAAAGGCGCTTCATGTGAAGCAGGATGTGGTGTAATAGATATCATCTCGGAATAAGAAATTGGAGAGCCGAGTTCGAATTTCAGTCGAGTTCGTTACATTGACTTTACACGCAAAATACTCTTGGAAAAGGTCTGGATCCATCTATTCTCCCCCCAGGTATAGGTTGATTGACAACCAGTCTAACGCAGAAAGAAATGGCAACTTTCTGTCTAGTAAGACATGAAAGAGACATGATCGCTCAAATAGTTAAATGCCATACGTGGCATTTAACTGACTGACTATGGAAAGTAACAGACATTTTTTAACTGGGCTATAATTTAAGAAAAAGAGCTCAAATTTGAGAATCTGCTGAGCATGAACAGGCTCTGCTAAAATTACAAGTAAAATGGTTTACTTTCTCACTTTTGACACGACACGAGACAGATTCTGTAAACCTTCAGAGTTGTCGGAGCCCCACACGTAGTGTAGCCATAGCTGCATTACCGTATTTATGATAAGACTGACGGAGCCCATACCTCTTCAGGGGGGTTTTGAATTTAGAGCGTCCCTTCTCTTAGATTGGGGGCCGCCTCACAGCAAAAGAGCCTAGTCTACCCTGTTATTTAACCCTTTCTTTCCTCACTCTCGAAAGTGAACACTTCTCCCCTTTTCTCTGAAGGATATGATCTTATTTGAATAGCTATACAATTTAATTATAAAAATTAAAACAAGTCCCTTATTTATAAAGATGATAAAAAACAGATTTGAAATGGATAACAAAAGCGAATTATTTTAAAAAAATTGATTCTAGAGCAAAATATGCAAATTAGTAATCCGTATTTAGTAAGAAACCCGAAATTGGTCAATTAAGCTGAGTTGTAAGTAATTTGTATGATCTACTCACCCCATTACGAGGTCAGGTTGTGACACAAGATCGGTTTAATGTAGGGAGCCCGAGCGCGTGCACCCAGGTAAGGAACAAAAATTCTCCGACCCCTCGCAACCGTCGGTTGCTCTGGCCTCGGTGCGTGCACCGATCCTTCTCTCTAGTGAAACGAGAAGGCGCGGCCTCGGGCAGCTGTTCCCCAGAGCCGGCACCTCTCAGTATAATTTTCCTCAGTTGCGACTCTTTCCTTTGACGGAGTCACCCCTGAGTGCACTCTGCCCAAAGACAGAGACGCAACTGGGAGATGATAAGTAGACGTGAAATTACTCAAGAAATTTCCATCTTTTGGAAAACAATTTTAATAACAAATAATAAACCGTTCCTTAATAAACAGTTCTAATAAACCGTTCCTTAATAAACAGTTCTAATAAACCGTTCCTTAAATATATAATCACAGGTTGTGAAAAATGGGTTGCATACAACAATGTTCAACGCAAAAAAAAAAAGCCTTGGATTGACAAGAGTAAATCGCTCTAACAGCTCCCCCACCAAATCTGAGCTCCATGAAAGAACGGCAAGGTTGTGTATGTGTGGTAGGATCGTTGGAATATGATTAGTTTAGAGTTCTTAAAGCGCAATGAAACGCTAAATGCACATTTATATGTCCAGCAGCTGCAACATGTCGATAGAAGTTTGGTCGAACAGCGCTCTGTGTTCCTCAATACAAAAAAAAAAAAAAACAATCTCTAAGGAATACATACAGAAAGAATAATACAGAAAAAAAATTGTAACTTGGTTGGTCTGTTCTATTCATCAAACCTTTTATCAACCGATTAACATTTCCGATCACTGCAAAACGCTTTGATATTCAACTTTCTCTAATGAAATCCAGATTTAAGAGTTTGTCGAAAAGTTTTTGATATCAAAACCTGCTGAAATATTAAACGTATCAAAGAGCTGCCTGATAAATGGTAACAAGTCATTGCAAATAATGGTAATTGAATAAAATGTAATTGTACTGGGTTGGCGAACAAGTTCGTTCGGTTGTAGAAAATTTACTTAATAAACTGAACGAACTTTTTCGCCAACCCAATATTTTATTTTTTGAAGAATAAATTTGATAAATAAAAACGGAAATTATGAATGACCACTTCGTTTAAATAATTTGTTATAGACGTTAAAAATATTTTTTTGTAAAACATGTTTTCAAATTTATTTTCTTTTTCCTAGTCTCGTACAGCTTTCCTTTCAGTTTCATATTTTTTTTCTGCGCCTTATTTGCTTTCTCCTACTTACAACCAATAGATTTTTAACTGAACACTAACAATTATTTTCATTGTCTTTCTTTTTTTTAATTTCATTATTAGTCTTTCTGACTTTTTCCAGGAACATTTTTATAAATATTTTTGACTGTCAGAAAACTTTTTCCAATCAGAGAATATCTTCTTTTTTATTTATTCTTTATTTCTTTCTTTCTATAATGTCTGCCTTTGTCATTTTATCTGACAACACTTAAACGTCTCCCCACTTTTCCCTCCGTTGAGATCCCAGCAATTTTCTCCCAAATGACCCATCCCATCTCGGCTGTTTTTGTTTCGTTTTATCTAAATTCTTTTTAAAAAATTTTTTCGTCTCCTCACTCCAATAGCAAATACACAAATTCTTTCTTTGTTTAATAATTCGTTTCAGCATTTTTAATATTACCCCGTCTACGACTTTTCTTTACTTTCCCTTTGTCTGTCTTTCATTCATTCTTTATCAAGTGTGTTTTTAGTTAGATTGTTATTTTGTGTTTGTTTATATTTATTTTTTTTTATTCTATTAATTAAGTAAATCTTTTTCGAGCCAGTATCAGACTTTGTATTTCTTTAGCCTCTTTGTCCAGCCAGACTGGATTGGTCGAATTAGTTTTAAAGGTTCACACACACACACACACACACACACACACACACACACACACACACACACACACACGTACGTCTCTTTTCTTCCAATATATATATAATTGGGAAGAAGATGTTATTATCTGCCGGTTTGTGTGTCTATGTGTGTTAAAAACAGTGTTAGTCAAGGGTGTTAGTGTGTCCCAGGCTGATAGCCGTTGGCCATGAAAAGGCTAAAATAAAACGGCTTAGAGTGATGGAAAGTAATATGCGAGGTGAGGCTGAGCAATACAGACTACTGGCGACGTCATGGAAAATTCCCAAGTTAAGCATTGGCTGATAATAGAATAAAGGAACGAAGGAAGCGGGAAGGCAGGGAACGAGGGGGCGAGGGAAGGAGGGAGGGAGGAAGAAAGGAAAGGAAGGAAGGAAGATGAAAAAAGAAAGACGAATGAAGTGTTGAAAAAAAGAAAGAAAATCACGAAGACAATATGGAAATAATAACGGAAAGTATGAAGTTGAAGACGAATAATAGAAAGAAAGAAGAAAGTAAAAAGGGGAAACAGGAATGAAGGAAACAATGTTGGAAATAAAAGCAGTTTAAAACTGGGAGAGAAAAGAAAATGGAGAATTTAAGAGAATGAGAAGAGAAGAAAAGAAAATATATAGAAAGAAAGGAGAAACAATTATAAAGAAATTAGTGGGAATAGAAAGATTAATGGCGGAGTGAAATTAAAGATGATAATAATAATGATGATGATGATATTAACTCCTTGCGGTAATCGCTTTATCGCCTTACTTGGGTTGAAATGATCACCAAATAAATAAATAAATAAATAAATAAATAAATAAATAATAATAATAATAATAATAATAATAATAATAATAATAATAAGAAGAAGAAGAAGAAGAAGAAGAAGAACAACAACAACAACAAGAAAGAAAGAAAGAGAGAAAGGGGAAAATCCACAGAAACAATAGAGAGAAGGCAAAAGTAAGAATTATAGGAGTGGAGAAGGAAAGAATTAGAAAAAAATCATGACCTGACAGGCGTTGAATGATAAGAAAAGAGAAAGGTTTGGTTTAAGTGTTTGGCGGATGAAAGGTGCGTTGTTCGTTCGTATGTATAAGAAATATGTTTGCGTAAGTAAGTTCGAGTGAGAAAGAGAGTGATATAGAAAGAGAATGATAGAGAAAGAGATGGTATGAAGCAGAGACGGTATAGAGATGGTATGAAGCATAAGACGATCAATAGGCTACCAATTAATTCTGACGTTGCTAGATAAAACGTAATAATTACGTACGTTGGTTATGGCCGGAAAAATAAATTTAATTTATTATATTATACAGGTGCAGTGTTATACTGTGTACGTGTGTCTGTGTATTTTTGTAACACACAGACACAGACATACACACATACTCATATGTGTGAGTGTAACACTAAAGAGAGAGAAGAGAAATGGAATAAACGAAAAAAATGAAAACTTACTGGCATAATTTATTTTTTTTCTTGAAAAAATCCCAAAAGAAGGACATAATCACTTAACTATGTTTTAAAAATAACCAAAAACAGAACAATGGTGGCGCGTAGAGACCACACCTGAATGCAATGATAATATATGTGGTGCATGTAAATTCTGGTATAATTCACGTGAACATTGTAAGTCTGCATATTTCTGTCGTTCGTTACCTTGAATTACTGTGAGTACCCTGGTACTCGCAAATGGTATGTTTTGGCATGTGAAAGTAATTTTTATTTTTTAAGCTTACATTTTTTTGACTTTCTTTTTAGTGCTAATATAGATTATATGAAATTTGAAAAAGATAAATAGTTTGTTATAGCAAATTTCAAGAATAGTATGATTGGTAATCCTTTAAATGAGCACATCCGTAAAAAGAAAATACAGTTGTTTCGACACACGCACACACGCACACACTCACACACACACACATACACACGCACACACACACATATACACGCACACACACATACACACGCACACACACAATTGATGTTATTCCCTTTTCCGCAGTCGTTATCTATTTCAATAACTATTAATAACGCGTATGTACGTTGTGGTCGGAATAAAATGATACAAGAATATTAATTATTTAGTCCTGTTGGTGAGTTCTAGTACGCCGCCTATATCTCTTGCAGAGAGAAGTATAACTCCACCGAAAGAGGTCACCTACCAAGTACATGAATACAGACTCAAATATAAACGTGCAATATTTACCTATCCCCTGACGAAATAAATATTTATAAAGTCAAATATAAATGACAAATATTTCTATTCTCAAACCAAGTAAATAGACTCAAATATAAACTACCAAAATTTACCTATCCCTGGACCAAATAAAATTTAAATACTTAGACTCAAATATAAATGACCACAATTTATCTATTCCCTAACTATGTAAATGCTTATAGACTAAGATATATGACCAATATTTACTTATTTTGAACCAAGAAAATGCTTAGGGACTCAATTATAAACAATCAATATTTATTTATCTCCGAACCAATTATAGACACAATAATCGCCCTGTGTTTAGTTTACTTCTCCCCTGACCCAAGTAAACTCTCATGGACTCAAATATAAACGACTGATAATAGTTTTTTTACCTATCACCGAACGAAGGGAAATGCTTAGATTTAAATATAAAACAGTACACCAAGTTTACCTCTCGTTAATCCAGGTAAATTCTTATAGACTCAAATATAAACGGCCAATAAAAATTAATTATCCCCAAATATAAGGAAATGATAAATGCAAATATAAAACACCAATATTTACTTCTCCACGAACCTAAGTAAATTCTTATAGACACAAAAAAGACCGATAAATGTTGCCTATCCCAGAAACCAAGAAAATGCTTAGATGCAAATACATAACACCAATATCTACTTATCCCCGAACCCAAGAAAATTCTTAGACACAAAAACTACCAATAAGTGTTACCTATCTTCGAACCCAAGGAAATGCTTATAGACTCTTATGAAACACCAATTACCTCTTCCGGAACCCAAGTAAATTCTTATAGCCTCAAAAATGACCAATAAATGTCACCTATCCCCGAACGCAAGGAAATGCTTATAAATGAAAATATAAAACACCAATATTTGCTCATCCCCGAATTCAAGTAAATAATTTACTTATTCTTATAGATTCAAGTATGATCGACCAATAAGTGTTACCTATCATTGAACCCAAGTAAATTCTTAAACGACCAATAATTTACCAATCCAAAACCTAAAGAAATGCTTATAAATGCAAATAAAACACCAAGCCCCGAACCCAAGTAAATGTTTATATTGATACAAATTTAATTAAAAAAGAAAATAGATTTCAATATTAAATAATCTAGCAAGAGTTGACATGTCGTAAAATCAACCAATCCAACAGATAATGTGGTAGTGTTATTTTTCTTTAATTTGTTAATTTAATTTTTTTTCTTTTCATAGTGTGACGAGTAGATTGTTTGTAAACATTAAATGGATATGCTGTTCGTAACTATAGAAATAAATGTAATTATTTTGTTTTTAGAGTGTTAGTTAACAATCTTGTCATATCG
>OZ010578.1:88961143-89113643 GCA_963932145.1 Acanthosepion lycidas
CATAATAATCAAGGGACTTGCAATTTGGGGAGATAGGTGGCCAGATGCAAGGGGTGATTTGGTCGCAGAAATTTTCTGACAGCTATGACTGGGTTCTCCTGCTGCTTGTATGACATAGTGCAGAGTCCTGTTGACAGACAGGGTCTTCCAGCAGCCACCCTCTTGAACAAGGGCCGCACTATCTCCTCCAGGCACTTTATATAGGTTTCGGTGTAGAGTCTGAAGCCCTGTGGGAAGATGAATAAAGGCATAACGTCGCCATCACTAGTAATCACTCCAAGTACCATGATGTTGACTGGATATATCATCCAACTCTTTCCGAATTCTCGGCACTGTCTTCAGATTGACACCTAAACACTCTGAAATGTTGATATTGGAGCTTCCGGTGCAAATGTCAAGCAGTACAGCATGGTGTTTACAAATTTCTGGCGGAGTAAATTCCGTCATGGTGTTCTTTTTCTCTTAGACGGTGCCTAAATGATCCTTTTATACTGTGCAGTCGGCAAAATCAAAAACAAACAAAGCGCATACGCGAAATTAAAAATACAAAATGGCGACAATTTACCCATCGCACTCTGTGTGTGTGTGTATATATGTATATATATATATATATATATATATATATATATATATATATATATATTCACGAGTACTATATATATATATATATATATATATATATATATATATATATATAGGGTGTATCAAAAATACTTTTACAAAATTTTGAAGGCGAGTCCCTCACACCAAAACAAGAACAATAATTTATATAAATATATGTCCGCAAATCCTTCGTTTTTGAGTTATTGTTTAAAGAAAGTTTACAGTAGATGGCGATGTGTTGTCATGAAGATTAGGTTACATTTGTCATTCGTGTACATTTATGGCGAGTCTGTCTTAAACGTTTAACGTGGCAGGCTATTCATATCGTGATCAGGCAGATATGATTTTTACATAAGGCCACGTGATTGGCAATTGTCGTGAGGCTTCACGGGTCAAATTGCATTTCTAGAACGAAGTCAGCCGAGACATCCAACCTTTGCTGCTGTTTATCGTCGCGTTGCAGGGACAAGATCCGTGGCACCACAAACTATGGATCGAGGAAGCCTGAGATCCACTCATATGCCTGACCACGAAGAACACGTTCTACGGGCTTTCGGAGACGATCCAATCTTTAGCACACGTCAAATGGCCCTCGCATGTCGTACAGCTCATAGTACCGTATGGTACTTCAAGAGTAGCTCCTGTATCCGTATCATTTGCAACGTGTGCAGGGTCTTTCGCTCTCTGATCACTCACCACATGAGACCTTTTGTTGATGGTTTATTGCACACACTGCTGATCCCTTGTTTGTCTCTTCAGTCTTGTTTACGTATGAGACAACATTTGGAGGAGATGAAATACCAAATTTACACAACCAACATTTGTGGGCGTATCGGAATCTCCATGATACAATACAGGCTAAACACTAACATCAGTTTATGATTAATGTGTTGTCTGGAATTTAAAGTGACTGTTTGGTAGATACATATGTTCTCACAGCACGTCTGACAGAAGCTGTATACAGGGACTTTATTTCGAACACACTTCCAGACCTGCTAGAGGTTGTACCCCTGCTAATTCGAAGACGCATATGGTTCATACATGATGGGGGCTCCAACACATTTTAGTGACATTATTTGTGATGCACTGGCTGACATCTACCATGAAAGACGGATAGGTAGGCGAGGACCAGTTTCATGACCTGCATGTTCCCCCAACATCAATCTGTGCGGCCGCCTAAAACAATTGGTTTATACAGCAGACATTGATAATGCAAAGACGCTAAATCAACGTGTCACGGGTGCCTACGAAACCATACGGCACAATATGGTAGTATTTGGAACGGTCCACCAGTCAATGATCCGACGGGTGCATGCATGTGTAGAAGCAAGCGGAGGACATTTTGAACATTTGTTATGAGTTGCTGTATTGGGGTCCAACGGTAACCTTTTGAACAGATGTTTGTAAGGACATTTTACCTTGTGCAAAGTTTGTATAAATATTTTTGACTTCTATCTTGGATTGTGCATTTAACCGCAAAAATGAAGGATTTATAATATGGAATTTTGTCCTTATTTTGGTATGAGGAACCCGCGCCAAAATTTGTAAAAGTATTTTTGATACCCCCTATATATATATATATATATATATATATATATATATGGAGAGAGAGAGAGAGAGAATGTGTGTGTGTGAGAGAGAGAGAGAGAGAATGTGTGTGTGTGTGAAAGAGAGAGAGAGAATGTGTGTGAGAGAGAGATTTAGGCAACAGCATTGAATTCCAATCAGAATCCCTGCAAAATATGCTCGATTATGATTGGAATACCAATCTGTTGAGCATAATAATCTCTTCTAAATGTCTCTGAAGAATATATATATATATATATATATATATATATATATATATATATATATATATATATATATATATATATATATGTGCTATTTTTATAATGTATAAAGAGAAAATATATTAAAATAATATATCGGACTTAGTCCATTTCATAATATATATATATATATATATATATATATATATATATATATATATATATATATATATATATATGAAGAAATATACTCTTAAGGTGTGCTATATTTATGGCATAAAGTGCTCAATATCAGAGATAGAGCGTGTGTAAATATAAAAGTGAACATTGAGGTCAACACTTATAGGCGACAGGCTGTTTCATGCTAGACGCAATTGTCATTCCTGATGATTGCGTCTAGCATGAAACAACCTGTCGCCTCTCAGTGTTGACAATGTTCATCTCTAAGTGTTGACCTCAATGTTCACTTTTATATATATATATATATATATATATATATATATATATATATATGGAGAGAGAGAGAGAATTAATATAAGAAATGGTTTGTTACTTAGGTGATTGCTGTTATATTCAACATCCCGAATCCAGTCGGTATCAATTGATTGCTTATGCGTCTGGATTTTTCTTTTTAGATCCTCATATTTTGAAGTATCGGCCCACTTCTTTTATTATGGATAGTAGCTCATCATCATCGACATTTTCAAATAGGGACAACATATTGACCGCGCTATAAAATTACTATCTATGAAAAAAATGTTAGCGCCACCATAAATTCACTTTTATGAGTGAGTTTATATAATGATAATAATACGATGCTTCTGTGATTACTGTTATTATCCTTGCAGTAAACGATTTACAGAGTTATTGTCTATTTGAGTTAATTTTGCAACGAAAAGCCGTTGAATTAAAAACAGTCAAGTAGAATATTTAAAACTGTCATTAGAAGCATTTAAACATAATTATTTACACAGAGAGTACTATAAGTGGAAACCCCCATTTTAGCTTCCCTGTGTGTGTGTGTGATAAAGATATATACATTTTTATATATCAAGAACAATTTGAGGAAAAGATATATGAGAAATTGGAAAAGTTTTCGTGTTATGCGTTTTGTTTTTTAGGACATTATCGGATTAAGTTTATGTTTACGTTGATATGATTACGCGTGCGCACAAACGAGAAACGCTGGGAATTTTAATTTAAAGATGATTTTTTTCTTTTTTGATTTGTTTTGAGTATATTTTCTCGCCGATTTCATTTAGAAACTTTTTCGTTTTGTTCATGTTTTCATCGCTTTTCTTATTATCATTGTGATCATAGAAGATCTACCAAGAAAGAAAACGCTGTAAGAAGCTGGACACATTTTATTTTACTGTAGATGATTTAGCGATTCGTCTTAGTAAATTGTTTTTCCCATTTAATTAGAGTAGCCATTTTATATCAAAATAGTGGCCATTCACGTTACGGTGATCAACTAATGTATTTAATGTGTTGTTTTGTAAAACATATATACCCAAAACACATAAAAAAAGGAAAAAGAAGTAATCTTTAAAATTCCCAGCGTTTGTCATTCGTGCGCATGCGTAGTCGCATCAACATCAACATCAACATAAACATAAACTTTGTCCGATGAAGTCCTAAAAGACGAAACGCGTCACACGAAAATTTTTTCAACTTTGTCATATATATATATATATATATATATATATATATATATATTCGGTTGGTGCATAATTATCAGGCGTTTTTTAAACAATATTTATTATAAAAAAAGTAACACAACAATTCGACAATAACATTTTTAAATGATTATTCCGGAGCATATGATTGTCGACACGCATTTTTATAACCTGAAAATAAAGTAATATTTTTTATTAAAAAAAAGTAAATAAAACAGCATTTTTTATTAATAAATAACTTGCTTATAAAAACGCCTGGTAATTATACACCAACACAATATATATATATATATATATATATATATATATATATATATATATATATATATATATATATAATGTAAAAGCCAATAGGAAAACTGTAATATTAGCCGTTGCGTTTCGTCCAATGTGGACTTTTTCAACGCAAAAACGAAATGAGTTTATTAAAACAAAGTAACTAATAATAACACGGGTTATCTCTGAGAAATTTTTCATATATATATATATATATATATATATATATATATATATATATATATATATATAAAAGTAGTTACACAAAGTTTGCCTAAAAATGAAATTAAAATAAATTCAAATCAGTTAAGCAATCATGAAAAGAAAAAAAATATCCACATTGAATTTTTAAGCCAATGAAAATACAATCGTGGAAAAAAAACTTTCACCTGAGTTAACATTTGACACAAAAGAGCGTGTAATGTTCCGATTTACAATAACCTACGTCACTCAGCACAAAAGCCACATTCACACCAAACACTATCAACAATGTAACTGTCAACTAAATTCCTTGTATGTCACATAACTAGAAACAAAAGGAACTTTAAATTAATTGAATATTAGACATAACATTCAATTGTTATTCTCTAAAACCACACCATTTGGTTCAAAGGTATTGTTTAGAAGAAACATTTGTTCTTTAATAATTCATGAATAGTTATGAATTCGATAAAAGCATTTTCATTATAAATAATGCACATAAACTCGCTGTTTGATTACAAAAACAAACGGTACCTGACTCGTGCTATCGTCTAACTTTTCTACAAGAGCCAGATCAGGCCGAAAGTGGAGTACTGATTTAATATTTGGGCTGCAGATGCCCAGTTCTAACTTTCCCCTTTCGATAGTGTCTAAAAGCGTCTCCGCGTCTTTGCGAGTGACAAATTATTTCCCACCCTACAACAGCTCTCTAAAGTCTCTCACTGTTCTATTGCTACTTCCATGGAAAGTGCTCTGATGAACTACATTCCTTAGTTGCACCAGTTTTAACCTTTACGGCTAGGACCCGCTATATTAAGCACATTGTAGCGAACAACCCTCATTCCTTTCGTATCACATTGGTGAGAAGTAAGTCCCACTTGAGCAGCTTCTTCCTGTAAATCGCTGCTCTGTGGAACCGACTCCCAAGAAAATGTTTTCCCGATCACTACAGTCTTATCTGTTAAAGTGTCGGGTTAACCGATATCTCCCCTACGTATCCGAAGAAACTATGCCTCTTACTCTGTAAACCACTATCTTGAGGGGCTCCAGCGCCTTGTACAGTGTGAACCTAACTGTAAAATAAATAAATGAATAAATAAAATATTAAGAATTAAAATAAGGCATTCGCTTTTCTTAATAATTCATACCCTCTCTCTCTTTGTCCTCTCTCATGTGATGATGATGATGACTTGCCACTCTTATTCGTGGATACCCGTTTACTAGGGCAGTTAGCTAATCCCTATTGCAGACGCTTTCTCAGGCGCATTTTGTGTTTGTTCAACACCCACAGAGCCCACCTGAGGTTTATACTGCAACTATACTGAGCAGACCGTAGTTACAGCTTTTGGGGGAGAAGCGTGTTATTTAGCGTGATCAACATTTGAACAAAGCCAGCACGCTCAAAACCTCGGTCACGATGACTTGTGACTTCGTGCTAGCACAGCCATCGATGGCTACTCAATTTCACTCACAAAGCTTGGGTCAACTCGTGGTATGATTTTCAGGCACTTTCCACTTGCCGCACGCTGGGATCGCGGACCGATAACATCAAGAAGTCACCTTCCTGACAAATCGACCATAGTGAGATTGGAACCCGTGTCTTGTGAAAGCGAACGTTCTAACCACGTGCCCATGTAATGAGAAGGTAACTCTCATATAAAAAGAAGAAAAAGAATAAACGACAGTTGCGAAACGGAAGTTCCTTGGTCCAGGGTCTAGTTTACTGTGACTAGAAATCGACCACAAGATGGGAGGCTCCATACATAACTTCCGCTATAAAAAAAAAGAAAAAGAAAGCAATGCTGGGAAACAAATAAAATAATTTTGACCAATCAAAAGAACAAGCGAGCTTCGAGCTCAAACTGTCTGGAACCTTTCAAGTGACTAGGCGGAGAGACAGCTATAAACTGCGCCCGAATGTGTCGCGTGAAAAACTAAACCTTTTTTTTTTTTTGGTAAAACATTTTTTCGTCCTCCTTAAAGGCCGATATAATCAGTATATTTACGCCGCAACGTCTCCAAAGCAATCACATTTTCGACAGCTGCCGACAAAATGACGACTACTATCAAAGTCTGACTCAAACCAACAACTACCATGCCTAACAAACTTTCGACAACCAAATCTATAAAGGACTCGCCCATATAGAAGTCATTCAAATAATATATATTATTTATTTATATCTTTGATCCTGCCACTTTATTTCGAAATGTTCCAAGTTTTCCGATAAATCTTACCAGAACCTTCACCATGTTAATTTCCTTTCAAATCTCGGGCTTTTCTCTTTCTGGTGGAGTAATGGATAGCGGCTCGGACTGAGGAATCGGAGAGCCGAGTTCGAATTCCTGTCGAATCCATTACATTCACTTACGTGCTAATACCCTTGGAAAAGATATGAATCCCCTTCTTCTCCCCTAAGCTATGAGTAAATAGCAGGACAGACCGGGTTCTGTACCCTTGGATAGCAACTGGTCTACTGCAGAAAGAAATGACAACCTACTGCGGGAAAAAAATCTGCCTCGTCAGTAATGTATCGAAAGATACATGATCGCCTAAGCGTGTATCACGCATGGTACATAACTGACTGACTAGATGCGAAAGAAGGACATACTTAATTACTAAACTTCTTCGCAGTCACAGCATTTAGTACGCCCATTTGTCATCGCTAAGACTTTAATTTAGACTAAAATCTAAAAGATACTCAATATTTGTAGTCGTGAATATGTTGAGTATGATGTACAGAAAATGTTGAGTTTGATTTAGATCAATCATTAAAGGCAAGTAATATTTCCGCCATGGCGTGTTTTAAGGATCGCAAATGATTATGTGCTTTCCGATGCAATAAATGAAATTTAAAGAACCAACAGTAATTGCAATTCACAGATAATAAAGAAAAGGAAGCTGTGGAGAGTCATGATCACTTACGTCCTGAAAGAACATAGGATGTAAAACAGTGCTGTTATACGTTTATGGATTGGAAACCATTACAGTTTGATCATTAAATAAGTAAATAAGTTAAATTTATTAACATTGCTTGCCTGTTCAGCCGCTATAGCCCACAGGCATCACTTCTTCCGGCTATACTAACGTGAGAGGTTGGATCATAATAGACGTCGCTTTGTATCCGTTCGTAATGAGTGTAAGCGTATCCTCAACGAACCCAAGTCGCTGTTTACTGATAGAATGAGACACTGTATAGCTTCTCACAAGTTTGATTCTTGAAATTACTGGCGGCGCTGGAAGAGTGTATTGAACTCGAGTAGATCCTAAAAACCTTCCCCTCTTCAATTAGTTTGAAGTATTGCCATCTACTGCTGATAATGTAGAATGGTTTGTTTGGAAAATCCCTTCCAACTCCTTTCTAGACTCGTCAGGAGTATCTTTGCCTGATTTTCTGCCTAGAACGGAATCTCTACTGAGTGATATACACATAACTCCGTCCACGATTTCTGATTTCATCTTCAAACAAGATCCTCACAAATCATGCGGACATGACAGTATCCCTACAATTGTTCTACGGAAACGTGCTCCTGAACTGGCTCCTATTCTCTATAAACACTACAACAAATGCCGTATCGCTTTTTGCTTTCCAGCTTGTCGGAAATCCTTTTCACTCTGGTGAATCTTCTGGTTCCTCGAATTATCGCCCTATAAGTCTTTTACCTCCTTTTATCAAAGTACTACCCTACACGTAAGCCACCAATATGCCACTGGATGGCATGCCACTAGTGTTTTCCGCTGGTGGCCTGCTGTTGGACCATCGACGAGTTCTTCACGGCAATATTACCACTGGCTGATCGACGGTGGCCTACCGGTGGCTACCACCAGCGGTCACTAGTGGCTTGCGTGTAGGGTAGAGGCTCTAACCCAACGTTGAATTAGCTAAGCATCTCACTTTACACGGCCTTCTTTCAGATCAATAATATGGCTTTCGTTTCTTTAGATCAACCGCCGATGTTTTAACGGTTATTAGTGAATTTGTCTATTATGCTTCGGATAAGAACGGCATGGCTCGGGTTGTGGCTTTAGATATCTCGAAGGCGTTTGACAGGTTTTAGAATACTGGCCTTTTTCATAAGCTCGGCATCACAGGATAAATATTTGTATATTTTTTAGTTTATTATTTCAAATGGTGTTTACATAAAAAAAAACACTGATTTAGCTTCCTTACATCCTCATCGAGGAGACACTGTGTAGTAATAGATAGCGGCTCGGATTGAGGAATCGAAGTTCGAATTCCAGTCGAATCTATTACATTCACTTACATGCTAATACTCTTGGGAAAGCTATGAATCCTCTTCTTCTACCCCCCCCCATTATGGGTAAATAGCAGGACAAACCAGATTCTATAGCCTTGGATGGTAACTGGTCTGCCGCAGAAAGAAATGGCAACCTACTGCGGGAAAATAAACAGTATTAAATAACATTTACCGGCCTGAATGTCGGACGACGAAAATTTTCTATGAAAATTTCTCGGACATTCAGGCCGGCAAATGTTATTTAATACCGTTTATTATAAACAGAGCGTTTACTTAAATATTTGTATCTATAAAAAGAATGTTAAACACACACACACATATATATATATATATGTGAAGAAAAATATGGAAAAACAAAAATCCGAATATGAAAGTATGTTGTTTTAATGTTGCATATTCGGATTTTTGTTTTTGCATATTTTTCTTCATACTGTCGGATCTATATCCACATATTTGCATATATTAGGTTGGTGCAAAAATAATGACGTAATAATGTCGTTTTTTGACGTATTTTTTAACGTCAAAAAACGACATTATTACGTCATTATTTTTGCACCAACCTAATATATATATATATATATATATATATATATATATATATATATATATATATATATATATATATATATATATATATATATATATATATATATATATTGGTTTATTTTTTTATTAATCCGCCAGATTTTCATCACTTTAAACGTTATTTTTAGTGGATAATCGTATTTGCGTAGACGCTCCGTTTATTCATCAGTATATATTTATTTATTTTCACCTACTGGCCTGAATGTTCGATAAAAATTTACGCTCTCCGGCAGGAACCGAACCTGCATCCCTTACCAATTTGGCCACGAAGAGCGGTCGGTCAGGTGAGGCCAAATTTCGTGCTTTCAAGAGAATTTTCTGTCATAGAGCTCTTGAAGTTTTTCATACCTTCACAGTTTCGTATCCAAATGTCAAATAGAAGTATCCCCTAAAAATAACGTTTAAAGTGATATATATATATATATATATATATATATATATATATATATATATATATATATATATATATATATATGCAAACAAAGGTACATCCAAAGAAAAGAGATACTTAGGGTTTTAAATGCACTTTTAAAAATTAAAAATCTTTCTTGAAATTTTTATTTTTGTTCTAATTTCAAGCTAATAGATTAAATTTAATATTTCTAATAAGCAAACTAAATTTATATAGATTAGAATGATGTTTTTTATCTGTAAAAACGCTAAAATCCTCCATATTGAAAAATTTAAAAAAACAGATGCAAAATAAATTTACAAAGATTTTCTAAAAAGAAACATTTAAAAAATAATTTCATTCATTTGTAAATAAGTCCTGATAGTTTCATTAAAATATGACAATTATTTTATTTTTTTCAGAAATTTACAAATCACTCTGTTTTTAACCGCAAAAAGACGCTAAAATTTGCTATACTAATTTATAGTACAACATTAACACCGGAGAAACAAAATATTTAACCAAAATTTCGAAGATTCTAAAAAGTATAAAAAATATAATCTTTACATAAAAATACTTTGATCTTTCCTCTTAATAATAACAAAGATTTTGATGCAAGATTTGGGCATTTTTTTATTACGTATGCTCATATTTTAGCGAATGTTTGGTAGTACATACATATACATGTGCATGCATGAACACACACACACATATAAATGCACACACACAAATATAAAAATACATATATGCATACATCTATATATATATATATATATATATATATATATATATATATATATATATATATGTAAATTCATATATATATATATATACAGAAACACAAACAGGCAAACTTATAATTGTGTATTTGGGCAGCAATCTCTTATAAAAGTTTCGTTAAAAACGACTGACAAAGTTTTTTTATTTAATTTTTTTGTATTCTTATATTTTTTCTGGGCATAAATTGTCCATTTGAGAATGGCTAAACGAATAGCAGAAAGCGATCGGACATACAACTGGATGTATTTTATGTCCAGAAAAGAAAAAAAATATGAGAAATTAAAAAGCAAAATTAAGAAAAATTAAACAAAAATCTTAACCGAAGTACCTTGTCAGTCGTTTTTAACAAATCTCTCTCTCTCTCTCTCTCTCTCTCTCTCGCTATATATATATATATATATATATATATATATCCAGAAATATAGTTTTAAGGTGTGCTATATGGGATAAAGTGGTCAATATCAGATAGAGCGTATGTAAATTTAATTATAAAAGTGAGCATTGAAGTCAACACTCTGAGGCGACAGGCTGTTTCATGTTAGTCGCAATCATCAGGCCATCCTGACGTTATATATATATATATATATATATATACCGAATAGGTATACGAGCGAGCGAAATACATATGAATACTATTGTAAGAAAAAGAGTGCTCAATGTTAAGTAACAGAGCTGTAATATGTATGGGTGTGCGTGTTCGTGTGTGTATGTGTGTATTCAGTTAAAGAATTAAAAGATTTTATTTTTTAATCCGACATATTTTTATTACTTCAAACATTATTTTTAGTACAGTAGACGCTCAAAGTATTTATTTCGTCCACCGATCGGCGCACTCCAGAAAACGTAATAAAATAAATTTTCTTGAGTACACAAACCGGTAGAGGAAATAAGTACTGTTTAAATAAATGGAGCGTCTACTCAAATATCTACTAAAAATAACCTTTTTAAGCAATATATTAGGTTGGTGCAAAAATAATATCGTTTTTTTTATGTATTTTTTAACGTCAAAAAACGACATTATTACGTCATTATTTTTGCACCAATCTAATATATATATATATATATATATATATATATATATATATATATATATATATATATATATATATATATATATATTTGCTGTGGGTGGGCGCGACATTTCCTCCCATTGCAGATTATTAAGTCCACCTCATTTATTTATTTCATGTTTTTGACCAATAAACTGATTACCCGACCTCCACCCTTTATTAAAATTTCCGGTTTATTGCATTTTGAGGAACATTCAGACATCACCCCAATTATTAAGTTTCCCTTGTAAGAGAGCATCTTTATTAAGTAACAAAGAAGCTGTTATTAAGTGAAAACAAAAAAAAAAAAAAACAACAATAGAATTGCAAAAAGATAATTTATTTGTTGGATGTCACGTGATAGAAAGGTTTTTAAATAATAAAAAAATTGTATAACGAAATTAGTAATGGTTGGTCGATAGAAGAACATCTTTCGATTGAAAAAAGTTTGTTTTTTATCGTTGTATAATCAATCCAGGTAGTATATTTTTGATACTAGTAAGTAAAATTTGTTATTACGCAATATATTTTGAGGAAGAAGAGACAAATGGCGGAAGGAACCTGTCGTACAGGGAGAAACGCGTCAAACGATGGTGCCGTAACTATGGAAACGAAATCTCCTTGACAACTGTCAGTGAAAATCTGGATTGCAAAAGCGAATGAAGTCAGCTCGATTTGGCGGTGAAAATGTTCTTTCCGTAAGAAAAATTACCGAAAAGAAGGAAAATAAATAAATAAATTAGAAATATCTTCTTGATCCAGACATTATTATTATTTGTACGATACCTGTCGCTTCGTCGATGGCTAGATGTTCAAACTTCAAATCTAAATTGTTTGTCTATTTAAAATGCTAAATTTATTAGAAAATATCCAGTTTCAATACAGGAGGAGCCATAAAAATATATACTCTTTTAGTCTTTTCCAGTGTTTGTTGCGAGGCACAAAGTGAAATTTAAATTTCACTCAAATTGTGTGCGTATGCACGTTTACATGCGCGGATGTATATTTTAATTCAATGACAGGCCTAAAAATATTTCTTCAAAATTAAAAAAAAAAAAACCTTTTAAAATATAATTCTATTTATTAGCGAATAATTGCTGATAAGTTCAATTCAATAAAATAAATATGTGATTATTTTAGGGTTAAAAAAAATTAACTTTTTAAAAAATCTCCAGCTTTATAATTTTATTGCTTAGGGTAGGCGGTGTGCAGATAGAATGGGGATGAAATGCATTATTCCAATGTTTTATTTTAAATTGTGTGTGTGAGAGAGTGTATGTGAGTGTGCGTGCGTACATTAAATAGCATAAGCACGTGTAAATCACTCACGCACAGCACATACGCATATATGTAAGAATCACCCCTGCAAAGAACCAGTTTTACTGTTATAATATAGATTATTTATTAAATATTTATTATTAGTGTTATTTACTTATTATTAATCACACTACTGCAAAGGGCTCACAAGGAATAGGAAGTTGTGGATAGCCTTGATCGCCAATGTCCTGATAGTATACGACACATAAAAGAAGAACTCTTCTCAGTAATATAGCTGTTTTCAGTGATGTTATCTGGATGATCCCGACTCTTTTAGTTCTTCTACTCTTTTCCCCAGACCTTTTTACTCCGATAATTACTGACACAGCAGCCATCTTCCTGTTCCTCATCTCTTTGGCAAGATTGACTTATATTTCCCCTTTCTTTCGTATATATATTTATTGTCTACCGGTATAGTGAAATCTACTAATTTTTTTTCTTCTTCTTCTTCACCATGTCCCTGCAACACGCTGGTAATCATAGTTTATCACACATGAATTACCATACCTTCTTGCGAATGATACTAATGTGGTCTCCTGTTGTTTTCTATAAGACTTGGAATTTAGAGTTGTCTTTCTCCTAGACTGACTGCCACTCATGGCATGGCTGGGTATAGAAGGGATGGATTCAGGCCTTTCTTAGTGCATCTGTGCGAAATAGGCCAGTTTACAGTTGTCAATTCAGAGATTCGCTACCACCCATGTATAGAGAGCCCAGTCAAGCCTGCTATTTAACCCATAGATGAGAGGGTCGAAGGGACGGATTCGTATATTTCCCAAGGGCATTTGTGTGAAAGTAAACGCAGCAAGTTAGGTCAGAATTTGAACTATGTTCACCAATATGACTTTTCGCGCCGCTAACCGTTACACTACGCGTAAATCCAATTCTTGTTTACGATTTGGTTTTCTGGCCTGTTTGAATCTCAAAGTCCCAAGGGAGTTAATCTGCTTCATTCTTTAGAAAGAGATACTCTGGTCAATATAGATAGCAATCGTTCTTTATGGTCAAAACGTTGTCGCTTGGACGGTCCCAGTGGATCATTTTTCACCCTCATTCATTATTATTATTATTATTATTATTATTATTATTATTATTATAGAGAGAGAACAGATGCGGACCTACATTTTTGGGGCCCTGAAGCTGGGACAAATATGGAAGCCCCTTCGCAAGCAGCAACAGTATGTACCAAAATGTACGCTATGAATAAATTTTGACGAGCTCAACGATCCGAAAACAGTTGGTGTCCAGGCGCTGTAAGCAACCCCTCCATATTTTGAAATTTGAACAATTACAGGGGAATTTTAAGGCCATATGAAATGGGTATTAGAGCATAGTCTAAGGTCAACATTAGCTACTTCAACTCATAAATAAACTAGTCCGTTCATTTAAAAAAAGGGAATAATTTATTTTGAATATTTTTTTTAGATTAGCATTCATTGGACCTTCTCCTACCCACGGCATTTGTTAGAATCGAAAAATATTGATTAATTTTTTTTTGTTTTTTTAGAAGCGCGGAAGTCATGTGTCAAATCGGTTCTTGACTTCTTAAAGAGTTATATATGTATACTTTATTTTTATTTAAAATATCAAATTTGAAACTATACCAAAGTCATGCTTACCACTACGAATTGTATAAAAGGACATGAGTAGTACGCAGTTATCTATGACGTGAGTACAGTATCAAACTTTAAATTTGTAAATGTAAACAAAGTACAGATAAATCTTTAAGAAATCAAGGATCGATTTGACACTGCATTTATCATGAATAGGACTCCTTTTCTAAAATGATAAAAACAATCAACAGTTTTCGATTCTGACGAATGTATTGGCTTGAGAAAAATGTATGCTAATTTGCAAAAATGATCCCCGACCTACCAGAACCTTCCACGTTTTTTTTTTTTTTTTTTTTTTACAAGCGGATCAGTTAATTTAGTGCCCAAGAAATACGAAGAAAAAGAAAAAATGAATGAGCGATATTTTTTAAAGTATGATAATTTAAATTTGCTTATTTTCATTTCGTTTTCGATTTTCATTTTTAACCTATGATATGATTTAATAAAGAAACAAATAAACAAATATGGAATAAATAAATTAAATATGGTTAAAAATAGAGAGAAAAAGAAATCAAGGCCCAAATAATGTGTCATGAATAAAATTTAGAAATTCTTTTCTAATTTTACAAATTCAATTGATTTAACTACCACTTATCGGGCACATGCCTCTGGAGGTAAACAACGACTTGAAAAACAGTTGCCGAAATGAAACAAGCCTAATTGATTAAAATATTACTGCAATCTCGTCACAATATTTTGACAAGTACGCCTCAGATCTGATTGAACAATCGGATCACCATAATTGACCTGTTGTTACTTCTTTAATTGTAATTAGGTTGAATATAATTGCTTATTGAAGGTGGGTCGAGCACAATAATAGGTGAGGTCATATTGTTTAAAATTATTAGTTGCTATTTTTAGGTTTTCTTTGAATTCATTCTCGCCACCGTAATCATCAGCACTAAAGTGTGTTTATCAATTCTATTTTGTCATCCGTTTTACTCAAGTCGTCTTCCTCCAGGACTGTGAGCTCGATAAATGGTAGTCAAACCTTAATTAAAAAAAAAAATCTGTTGTTTTTTTACATAGTAGTTGTAAGCTGTTGACGCTGCAAGTCAAGAACTGTGGTCTGTGCTTAAATGTGTGTGACGTCACGGAAATATGTGATGATTTAACAGCAGCAGCCGATGGCAATAATGAGGGACGAAGAAATGAATTAACTTATTGAAATAACAAATTACGATCCTAAAAGCAAAACAAATTTTTGGAAGTTAAACAAGCAATAAAAGAAAAAATAAACAATGCGATGTGAAGGGTTAAATTCGGGTTACTAAAAGGGTTAAAAGTGGGCTCAGAATAACCTGGCTGTGAGGCTGTGAATTCTTGACTTGTTTCCGTGACGTCATATACATTTCAACCCAGACTCACAGGATTTGTACCGCTTTTAAGATATACGTAATCATAAATCTTTCACGAAACAACCATCAGTGACTGACAGACATGACAGTGACATCACAAAGAAAACATGATTTAATTCGGTGGATAAATTTTAATTAGGATTCGTATATTTTACAAGTTTACAAATGGAGTGACCATGGGCATGGGATAGGAAAATGATTTTTTTTTTTTAATAGTTTCAAAGTCAAAATCAATGTTATTTATCAAAGAAATTTGATTTGTTGTTTTTTTTTTTACAGCTTATCAATCCTTTTTGTGTTATTTAAAGCCGAAACATATTTTGGATTGTAAAAATAATTCTGTTTTGTTTTAAATAAATATTGCATTGATAATTTTTTTTGTGAGAATGACTTGCCCTATATAACCTAAAGTCGAACGGAGAAGATACCTTTCCTGAACCTGACTGGAAATAGAAATCGGCTCACTAATTCCCCATCGCGAACCGCTATCTGTTACACCACTCGCACATTCATTATACATTCAAGAAAGAAGTAATGTTTTTAAGCCATGACACCAGCCGTGTTGAAATTTGTAATCAAATTTGTGCCGCGTCTTCTCGGAAAGAAGTGAGTGCTAACTTTAATATTTATTGTGAAACAGAACAGATGAATAGAATCGTGTTTGAATATCGGCTGCGGTTGATTGATTGGTTTACGCACAGGGCTGCTAGGCGATCAGTATATATAGAACATATTCCTCATTTAATGCCTTTGTCGTGCGCTGTCTCTATTGACTTCATCAGGACGCCTTAAATATGTGGTGTTAACTTTCCTTTCTCTTTTCCTAATTAGTATGCATCGTGCTTGACCTGTCATGTGACCCTTAACATCTGACCCTTTGCTAGTCAGTGACGCTTTGGATAGTGAACAGTTTTTGAAATAATCACAGTGCAGAGAAGAACTTCTTGCAACATGACGTGCTATATTTATAAGGACAGAGTTTCTAATATTCGCTAACTTTCCTTTTCAGCGTTGGAGGGAAAGCATGTAACACATTTTAAACTGTTCGCTGTTCAAGCTAGAGCGTTCTTGTCTGGCCGTTAATAATCACATGACTGGCCAAGCGCGGGGCGTACTAATTAGGAATTGACTGACTGTTCTGTTTTTTACGGCTCAACAAAAGTGAGCATTTGAGTAGACTACTTCCCCATAGCTACTTAGACACTCATATTAGAACTAACAGCAGGGGCTTTTGCTGCACCTAATGTCAACAAGAGAAATTCTTGGATAAAATCAGTATTCATTTTTTTTCTGTTTTATTTTTTTAATCAGTTCATCCCAAGCAAGGCGATAATGCCACTAAAACACAAGGGTTTACTGGGAGTGAAATAGAATGAAAAAGACTTTAGAAGGAATCAGAAACCCAGTTTTAAACAGGAAACAAAGGACAAATCTTTAATCTGGTAAGACCGGGGAGGAGCGTGAACTGGACGATAGACGAGCGTATCTGATCCTATTGAGAGAGAAAAAAAAAACACTAAATAAAAAAATTCAGAATTTAGGCGGAGACGTTCGAAGTATAGACTTGAAGTAGACTTTAAAAGGAACTGGAAACCCAATCCTAAACAGGAACCATGGGATAAACCATTACTTCTGTTGAAAAGACCAATGAGGATTGTGAACCGGACGATAGGCGAATCTATCTACTATTGAGGAAAAATAACAAATAAATAATAAAATTTCAGAGTCTAGGCGGAGACGTTAAAAGTAAAGAGTTGAAGTGAACCTTAGAAGGAACTGGAGACTCAATCAGGAAACAAGAGATAAACCTTCACTTCTGTTCAAAAGACCAGTGAGGAGTGCGAACCGGACGATAGGCGAACCTACCTACTTCTCTCTTATCTTCAGTATCTTATCTTCAGTATCAACATTTATATTAGAAAGTATTTTTTTTATTATTTTTTTTTATTACTCTGGCGTACATATTTCTTATTGAACTTGAATTATTTAACATCGAAATGTTAACTGGGCATCTTAATCTGCTTCTCCAGTCCCCAAAACTTTCTCATTGAAAGGAGAAAATACAAACCCTGCCTTGATGTCAGCGGCTGATACGTGAGTGGAAGGGAACATAAGTTTTAGAAGTACATCTTTTCAATATTCATCTACACTTTATTGCTTTTAGTTCAATCCTTCATAGACCGTAGATTCTCGCTGAGAGTCGTAAAGCAAGATACGTCTGAACTCTGGGGAGCTAATCTTCGAGCAGAACCTCCATATTGCAATAGAAACGTAGAATCGGAACATTCCCTGATGTCTGTAGCAAGTACCAATGTTTCATAGGCCCTTTAAAAGTGATCACGTTAAAACTATGAAGAAGGAAATTCTATATCACATGGGGGATTTAATGAATGGGTAGCAAGCTGTGGATTCTTTCGTTTCCTGTTATTAACGCTAATTTGTATAGGAACTAGAATCTATTGTCAGTATAGCACACACATATTTACACCGCTTCCTTCCTTCCTTCCTTCCTTTCTTCCTTCATTCCTTCTATTCTATTCTGCCCTTTTCAATCACACACAATGGACTCGTCCACTGATTAAAAAACTGCGTATATTCGGCTATGCGAATTCTGTAATTGTTTTTGACTGGATAGTTTTGTTATTTTCTTTCTTTTTCTTCTTTTCTTCTTTTCTTTTTCATTCTTTTCTTTCTTTTTCTTTCTTTTCTTTTCTCTTTTCTATTTTTTCCTCTTTACTTTTCTTCTTTTCTCTTCTATTTCCGTCTCTTCTCTTTTATTTTTTTGTCTTTTTCTTTTTTTCCTTTCCTTTTGTTTTCCCTTGTTTTTTCTTTTTTTTCCTTTCCTTTTGTTTTCATTAGTTTTTTCCTTTTCTGTTTTCTTCAAGTCTTTCATGATTTTCCGAAATGAAAATGATTTATATCTCAATCATATAATTACCACATCGCCTTTGTTAACATTCGCATGGTTTCCAAGGTGTAGACGTCGTGGCCCGTCTGGTAAGAACGTTAATAATTTAGTTTGCAGTTTGAGTTCAAACTTAATGTTATTTGAACGTTGGCAATGTTTTACTTTTCACGTCATAGCGATTTGCCCAGTTAAAAAAGTTATAAGTATGGAGAAGACGTGTACTAAAGTTACAGGAAGCGAGTTCATAAGAAAAAGACGACAACCCAACACGTACCAGATAATTTAAAATTCGTTATTTTATTTTGTATTTAAATATATAAAATATATTCTGGATTTGGGAAGGAGAAACACTATTTTTCGATTCCTGATCAGCGTACGCGCGAGACCTCTACATTTTAAAAAGCTTTGTGCTTTATTTGAAACGAGTGGGCGTTCTGCTAAATATCTCAAACACAAAAAAGACAGTTTTTAAGATAGTTGTTATTTTGTATTTAAAATCAAAATATAAAAAAATAGGTTTTACGATGAGCGCATAAATCTAAATTTAATTTAAAATGAAACCCGTACGTCAAGTAATTATTCTATTTTTAACTTCAAACGTAAATGAAAATAGGAACGAAGCAATACAAAAAATTACAAAATACTCTTTCGTCCAGGCTGCAAAATTTAGTTGTTTTTTTTTTTTTTTAAATCATTTCAGCCTAAGCCATCAAGATACAAAAGGCTACTGAATGTGAGAGAATACGAGAAAAAATTATGTAGGAGAGAGAATAAAAGAACAGGAATTAAGACAAAAGATTACGATTAACATTGCAATTAAGTTTCCGAAAATCAAAGTGGATTGGGAAGCAAGAAGCCGAAAAAGAGTTACACAAGTGAGAACAGCGAGAGAAGAAACTGTTAACAAAGAACTTACAACACACATATCAACTCCAGGCTCTATCGTCTCTACCCTTCCTCCAAGTCGTTTCCCCAGGCCACACAGAGACATTCCACTTTGATCCTCTATATCTGCTGCAATACAAATAATTTTATCTTAATTCTTGTCTTCTTTCCTTTTCGCCTCATCAGCGGTACTTGTAGATTCATTTGTTCTCTCGTGTTATCATACCCGTGTTTATAACACTAGCAAAAGAAATATCATATCATTCAGAGAAAGAGAAATAGCAGGAAACAAAACCGATGGCAAATCAAAGATAAACAGAGATGGTAAAGAGGGAAAAGTTACTTACAACAGCAAAAAGCGGGATTTAAAAAAAATCATTTCACCCCAAACAAAGCAATGAAGACGCAAGGGATTACTGAGTGTTAGAAAATATGATAAAAAGAAAACATTATTAAGGGGAGAGAACAAGAATTAAAAGAACAGAAATTAAGAAGACAGACGATAACGATTGACATTGCATTTAAACTTTTGAAGATCAAAGTGGACTGGGAAGCACGGCGCCGGAAGAGAGTTCCACAAGCGAGAAGTGCGAGAGAAGCAACTGTTAGCATAGAACTTACAGTTACATCTAGCCATTTTAACTGTAAAATGATGAGATCTTGTTGCCAAACTAGTACTGCACTTAAATTCATAAAATCTAGGTACCACAGAGGAAAGTTCACCGGAACAATTACCATGAAAATATTTATAGAAACGGTACAAGGAAGCTACGTTACGGCTGTGAAAAAGTGAGGAAAGGCGATATGCCAGGTGAAGGCCAATAACAATAGAAGTTTATTTACTCAATCTCAATAGCTCTGTATCAATGGAGAGTCAATCTAAACCATAGAATCTATCTTTACCCATTTCAGAACAAAGGTACGATTCTGAGGTTGGGCTACCTCAATGCTAAGGGATCGTTTCACAACAGCTCTAGTAATTGATAGGGTCAGAAAATATGATACAATGTAGATAGATGGAATACATATCAATAGCAATCATGATTCGAAGTACATTATGATGTTGCTCGGCTTTTGAACCTGCCAAACCGTTAAAACTCATTATCTCTATAAACGCGTCTTCAAATAAAAGGAACTCTTGTACGAGTTCATTTTTAGTAAGTATGGCATCTAAATACGTAACTGTGAAAGTTTCCAATTTAACATTATCTTTTGATTTCTTTTTTTTTTTTAATCATTTCAACCCAAGCAAGGCGATAATGCTACCAAGACAAGAGGTTACTGGGGGTGAAAGAGAATAAGACTTTAGAAGAAGGAACCGGAAACCCAATCTTAAACAGGAAACAAGGGATAAACCTCTAATCCTGTTCAAGAGAGAGGTCAGGCGATAGGCGAACCTATCTACTGTTACATTGTCAAAATGTTTGGGATCTTAAAGAACTACGATTGGAAACCGTATATTTAAAATGCTCAAATCTCTTACCTGTACTATTTATAGTAGAATATAAAGATACTAGCACGGATTCAAGTATGAATTTCTTTCGATGGCCATTTACCTTGGTCATGGAATCTTTTTATGTTCGCTGTTACTTGCTCTACAAAGAATTCTGTATAACGAATTAAAGAAGTGAATTCTTAAACAATTTGGATTTCAGTGCAAAAAGATAGAAATAACACAATTCGCGCAAACTTGGCTTTATTTTCTATCTTTTTGAACTGTGATTTCATATTTGTTTCACATATTTAAAAAAATATTTCACAGGAAAATCAATCAAATCAGAATTCCTTTATACACGGATAGATTAAAAGCCTTCTCTTGTACGATACTCATGAATAAACTAATAAAGAATTTTTAGACACTGAATATTTCTAGAAAAAAAAAACCCTCTGCCTCAGCAAACGTTTTAAGAGTTGAGTTCATTATTTCGCTATGCAGAATTCTTTGTAGGGCAAGGAACAGTGTTTTGCCTCTACTGATGACTTTCTGGACGATCATTTCCTGTCAAAATTTTTCTTTCAAGTCAGGATGAAAGATTGGATAGGATTGCATATTCCTTTTAGGATTAAATGATGAAATTGCTAGAAACAAAGGTATAGATGCATGTATCTATTTCCTATTGAAACTTATTGCATGAATACGAAAGAGTTTAAAGAGTACATTTGAATGAAATTTCCTGTGCAAAGGTTAAATATTTTGTCCAGCATTGTGCTTAGTCAATCGCTACATTGATCGTAACAGCCGTTCGTTTTTTTAGTACTATATTTAAGATAAAAAAAAGATAGTCAAAATTTTTGGAATATATAAGTAAAGAAGATTTGGAGAATTTGACACTCACAGTACACATTGAAGGCAGGAAAAGCAGAGGCAAACACTGAATAACCAACTTTTTTTTGTACTTGTGGGTTATCTGTCTGCACTAATTTTACAACTTTTTTCACAAATACAGATAAGTAAAAATGATGTAATGAATATGCATACACCTGGGTCCCCCCTCACAGTAATATGATTGGCTGGTGTCAGCCATAAATACAGACTGATGTGAAGGTACAGAGACGACGCCTATTGTCTTCGCCTATTGCCTACGCCTATTGCCTACCACTACGACGAGGACCAGTCAATTACGGCTACCTGCTAGATTGTCCTACCCGGTTATAGTAGTCCAAAACTACTTTGCTACTTCGAACAAATATATCCCTTTCCGGGACATATCATAAAATATACTAGCCCAAAGATTCATTTAACAGTCTGAAAAAAGAAAAGACAATTAATAAAAAAAAAAAAACAACAACAAAAAAACAATTAGAAAACATTTTAAATAGCACATCTAACTTTATAAAAGATCACCAATACGTAAATTACAAAAATTGTGACATATAACCCACAAGTATCTTTTTTTAATCATTTCACCATAAACAAGGCGTTAATGCCACTAAGACGCAAGGTGTTACCGTGAGTGGAAGAGAATGAGAAAACTTTAATGAAGAGACAATAAAAGGACAGTATTCAGGAAGACTAACGACTATTTGTGAATAGGTGGTAAAACATGGACTGGAGGGGGGTATAGTCAGTATACAAACTTATTGCTTGGAGCTAACAAGGATACGGAGACATGGAGAAAAATAATCGTTTATGTCCCGTGTTAAAAAATCGTTTTAATGAATGCTCATTCATTGTAAGGATAAAGTAAACTCATTAGTTCTGCGAATATCAATAACAGACGACAATTATAAAGGATTTAGCGGTCTTGCTTTCAGTTATTATCTTCTACAGAATTGGCTGATAAAGAGTTTATTAGATCATTTTGTATGTCAGGACTTAGATATATTGCGGTTTGATCGCTCATTAATAAATGATGCTCTATCAATCATTAATAAATTCTAAATATTGAATATGACTGCTTTGTTCTTTAAGTATTGAAAGATAAGGTCAATTTCCATAAAAGATGCATAGATATTACCTTGAATTCTAAAAAAATAAGTTTGCTCTTAATATTGGAGTATAGTATATAGAACACCATGTATTGGAGCTTAGAGCATCAAGTAAAGCCAAATTTAAATTAATGTTATCCCGATCACGACAACCTAACCTCTTCATGTCTGGGGTTATCTTTCCCTCCTATCCGCATAAACTGCCTCCCTAACTCTTACCACACACACAACAACCGTCTTCAGTAAGCCTCTACTTTGAGTAACAATTGGGCCTTTTATTCGGTGAGCTTTAGTAAAAAGAAAAAAGTATGTGAACAGTAAGTAAATAGTGCATTTAGTTGGTTGGTTGATTGGTTGGTTGGTTGGTTGGGAGGCATATCAACACCTCTATGGGTTATTTTAATGCTGAAATCTAAATATTTTATACATAATTTTATTTTATTCTATTTTTTGTGGGAGATAATAATAGCTTTAGTGATAAAAGTCTTACTAATTAACCCATAACTAGAGGAGAAGTAGTGGATTCATACCTTTCCCAAGAGTATTTGCACATAAATGAATATAACGAACCCAAATGAAACTAGAACTCGACTCTCCGATTAACAATTCTGAGCCATTAACGACTACACCACCCACACATCCAAGATAACAGCACTGTTTCCTTTTTTACAGCCTAACAACATTTGAGGGTTATTTAAAGCCAGAAAATATTTTGAGACTGTACTAATTTGTTTGCGGACAATATATTTACTAATAAAAGTTCTACTAATTAAACTATAGATGAGAGGGGAATTGAATTTATACCTTTTCCGAGGGCATTTGCTCGTGGGTGGATATAGCAAAGTCGACTGGAATTGGAACTCGGCTCTCCCGTTTCCAATTCCGAGCTGTTATCCATTACGCCATCCAAGATCACAGCCGCTGGTATTCTCAAGCGGTCACCCATCTAGGTACTGACCAGGCTCGACGTTGCTTAACACCGGTGATCATACAGGAATCGGTGTTTCATATGCCAATAGTACATTTAGAGAAACATCCAGAATCTTTCTTTCAAGACCAATAATATCAGTCGACATTACGCTCGCTTCTTCGTAAGGCCAACTGTAATACGTAGCTATTGAGTGTCCTAATTTTTTGATTGCTGGAAGATGAATGTTGAAAAACATCTACAGTCGTTGCTTTAGATAATTTGCTAAATTGTATGAATCCTTTTACTAGATCACCTTTCACTTTAACATATTGTAAGGATAAAGAAAACTGGTCAGTTCTGCTGATATCAATAGTAGATTTCACAATTATTGTAAAGGACTTAGCAGTTATTATCTCCGATAGAATGTCATCTGATAAGGACTGTAAGAGATCATTTTGCATGTCAGGCCTGAAATATCTTTTCCAACCATCTACAGTTTTTAGTGAAGCGCTTAAAAAAGCCTTCATTTGTAGTTGAGGGATATAGATTTAAAATTCACGACCAACACCAAATGTTAATCAATTTTTACTTTTCCAAACAGAACTGCATTCTATAATACGAGCCGCAATCATTTTATCTTTAAGTCTTTCGATTGCTACACAGTCAGCCAAGACTGTTTTGCTGTTCTTCTTCTATGTGCCATGTCCCTTCAAGACGTTGGCAATCATAGCTCTCCACAATTTTCTGTCCTTTGTAACCCTTAATAACTTTTGTCTTTTTGCAATCGTTCTCAAACCCTACTCTGTCATCCATTCACTTCAACTCTACATTGCTTTTCTCAGTCTTTCTTAACCTTTAATCTGTCCTGTGAGTATCAAATTTTCCAAACCCTCTTTCCTCCTTATGTGACCTAGAAATTCAACTGACGCTTCCTTGTGTCCTTTTGTTGCAATTGTCTTTGGAATCGTCGTTTGTCCGATATTCGGTTCATGGTATTCTCAGCAGTCTTCTGTGGAACCACATTTTTGTTGTTTCAAGTTTCTTCTTCATCTATGAGGAGATTGTTCAGCATTCACTGCCATATATGAGGACTGATATAACATAAAAGTTCAGTAATACGAAATTTGACAAGGTAAAAATCTCTCTTTACTTTTTAGTAGACTTACATTTTTTTTTATATTCGGCCTATTTTAATCTATCGTATTTTAATTTAATTTATTTTAATTTGTACCTTTTAACAAAACATTTTTCAAGTAGATTTAATTTTTGGCCTTGCTCTAACCCGCTGACCGATTCTCAGAAATCCAGACGCCAAACAAATCCTATTGCTTGCGCTTGGTGATTAATCCAGTAATCGTCTAACCACTTTCAACTTGTTTCTTCTACCTGCGCTGAAATGACTTTGAACTTCATATTTTGGAAAACTGTCAAAATCATCTTCAAGACTTGACTGACAGGGGTCAAACGGAAGAAGAGTATGTACGAGTTCCTGTGTTACAAATTTCACAAACAAAGGTGTGATTCTGTTGGGTACTCTACATGAATATCGACAATCACAAAGTCTCGCTGTACCATCATCTGAAGTGCTTGCGTCTTCAAAGGGTTCTACTTCAACAACCTGTGCTGCTATTAATGCTGGAACAATGTTGGTTGGTTTTGTTTAGCGGCATATCAACACTTCTATGGGTTGTTTAATACTGAAATCAAATATTCTTAACACAATTTTATGGCTTCAACTAAATATATTTTGAATGCAATTTTGTCTTCAACTACAGATAAAATGGATTGTTGGTTATTTTGCTTTAAATATGTATTGTTGGTAATTTTACTATAAATAGGTATTGTTATTTTATTGATTTTGTTTCGCGGCATATCAACACCTGTATGGGTTATTTAATGCTGAAATCTAAATATGTTTTACGTAATCTTATGCTTTCAACTACAGATATTTTGTACAAAATTTTATAGTTTCAGGATAAAGGTAAGTTTTTTTAGATATATATTTTGTAGATCATAAAATGTATTTTTGAGCTCCTCGACGTGGTGTAATTGTTTCATTAGAACAATTAAAACTAAGTAGTGAGTTCGATACTCACTGGCTACCTCATACTTTTGGCTTTGTATCACATCTAAGCTCCGCTTAGAAAATCACCATAAAATGTACTGTTGGTAATTTTACTATAAAAATGTATTTTTATATTTTTTTAGCGTTACACAGGTTGTCATTTTGCTATAAAAATATGATTTTGGTCATTTTATTATAAAAATGTACTGTTTATTTTTGTTTGGGGGTTCACTATTTACTCATAACTGGGACCTTAACACGTGCAACCACTCCGAGTGAGGGTCAACCTGAGAACAACAACAGTTAAGTGGTGGTTTCATGCTCCTCAAAACTTCCAATCTCCCAATCAGACGCCTCTCCTGGAACAAGAATGCTTGCATCAGCCTCTAGGCCAGGAGTTGATAACAGCGAATCTTTAAAGGGTTTCACTCTAGTTGCAAACTTGACAGCCTGGAGACAGTTTCCATGTTATGGACTAAAAGTAAATGGCAAGTTTTCAGAGAGTTAAGCCTTTGGAACAGCCGGTCGAATGAAAAGTATGCGTCCAATTCCCAATATTTTAACAATTCCTTTTCTCGAGCTGTAAATTCTTTTATCGTCTTTCTCTTGTTTCAACCAGATATTTTCTTCATATAGTTTTTTTTCCCGTGGTATACGTTATCAATAGAAAATGTACAGATTAGCAACACTTTTTTCCGAGACAACTTAAACTGGCTGGTTCGCCATAAAAAATAATGAAGAATATTTTTGGAAAATAGTTTTAGTATATCAACATTCACTAGACCTTCATTAAACCGTGAAGATTTTCCTTTTTGTAATTGTTTTAGATTAGCATTGGTTAGTCAGGAATTTTCAAACTGTGGGTCCCGACTTTTTAGTGGGTCGCAAGATAAATAAAATGGGTCGCGACAAAAAAATATATACAAGTGAGAGCAAAGTGAAAAATATAAGCAATTTTAAAGGTTGCACAGCTCTCATAAATCATCGCTAGTATTTCACCGAGCTAAGCTCGCATTTATATATTTTTAAAATATAATTATATATATATATATGAGAACAGATTATATATATATATATATATATATATATATATATATATATATATATATATATAGTCTGTTCTCATTGAGTTTATGTATCTTGTTTGTCAAACTCAATGCGGATTATTTACTTTATCTCGGAATTTCTTTTAAATTTGTTTTTCTAAAAGTAATAATTTTATAGTAATGCAAATAGATAATACAAATAGATACATGCAGTTCAAATGTGGGCGGATCATAAGAAATATATACAAAATTTTCGATGCTAAATAAATGAACCTCGTGAACAGGGTTTGTCTTGCTGTGGGTCACAGTAAAAAAAAAGTTAGACCATCTTCAAAACATGGTATTTGACAGAATCGAAAATTATTGATTGTTTATTTTTATCATTTTAGAAGTAGAATTTTGTTCATAATATAGTTAGTCGGCACCCGCTTGCATTCTATCATGGGGATCGTCATCCTCTCTCCTTATTCCCTTCCTCCCTTCTGGTGGCAGTTACAGAAATGGTTATGAAGGCCCAGCTTAATCCTGAAGGACAATCTAACCAAGCCTGGACCATCGTCGCTGGACTTACTGAAGAGTGGTTGAAAGCAAAGTCAAAGAGAGTTTGACGAGGCTATTCACATGAATTTAATGGACAACTTTGCGTTACGGAGAAGCCCACACACCTGGCCAGAAGCGCGTCCCACGCGGCTTAAACGGGATTGAGACAGGCGAGATCTGGGTTGCATCGGCCTGTCGAATTCTTGGTCTGTCATGGTCCGCCTTGGTTACCCCAGCTCGACTGGCGCTGCCCTCTTCCGCCGGTTTTCATAATATAAATACTGTATCAAATCGATCGTTGATTTCTTAAAGAATTACCTGTACATTCTACCACTTCGTCCCCAGCCCCTCAACCTCCGGCGTCTCCCTCTTTGGGTTGAGGTGTCCACTCGGTCCGAACCGAACTTAGGGGTAACTGGCCGTACGCTCCCTGAGTACCCGTAGATTATTTCGACTGGTCAACTGGTCAAGTCCTGCTCGTTGCCTACGCTGTGTTAGTTTTTTAGATCCAGTAAGCGGGGTGTTGTCCATACGTTCACGGTCGACTGGGGATGTGGACACGGCTGTGAGAGTTGGCGCTAGGAAGTTTAGAATGTGGCAAAATAAAACAAGAAATAATATCTGCAGAAGCCAGTGGGGGAAAATATTGACGTTTTTTTATATAAGAAGATAACATCAGAACAGAGGTTACAGGGAGAATAAAAACATTTAACATAAATGAGAAAAGAAAAAGAAAAAGACAAAATGCATCCAGCGAATTCCCAACAGAGAGAGGTTTTGTGTGTGATAAACGCGTATTGAATCGCCTGGGGTAGGTTTATGACTAATAGTCCCGTCTCATACAGACTTCTCAGAACAGGGGTTAGTCTTCTCTCTCTCCTTCAAAACTCTCCCGCAAATCTCTCGACTCACTGCGACGATAGTCTCGTGACTCTCTCGACTACAGCCGACGAAAGTGTGAAGTTGGTTCTTTAAACTACAATTTTCCATAAAGACAATAAAATCGACCTTGCTAACCGAACGCTCCTTGGTGGCCAAATCGGTTAAAGGCACGTCAGGCTATATGACGGTTCCGTATAGGATACAGGTTCGATTCTTGACGGAGGAGGAATATTTTCTATGAAAATTTCTCGGACATTCAGGCCGGTAAATGTTCTTTAATACTGTATATTATAAACAGAGCATTTATTTAAATATTTGTATCTATAAAAAGAATGTATAAACATAAAAATGTTTTAAAATAATTATCGGACTTTGTCCATTTCAATATATATGTGTGTGTGTATGTTTGTGTATGTGTGTATACGTGTTAATCCTATAGACTCCCCTATGGAGTACAGGTCCACAGCCTCGCTACGCTAGGAGTTATTCCTGTAACTTTCATAGAAAGTAGGTTTCTAGGAGGCGAAGTTGTTAGTGTCATGTACAACTGATCGTGAATTCAGACTTATCTTTCTTCTAGATTGGTTACTAACCAAAGGTAGAGACCCCAGTCTCCTGTGCTATTAAAACCTCGTTGAGGAAAGAAGGAACTGATGCCAACACACACACGCGCATATATATATTTGATATGTATATATATATATGCATATATATATATATATATATCAAATATGTGGTGCAGTTCAATTTATATTACAATAAATCATTCATACAAAAAGTAGATTAGTAAAGTTAATGATATAAAATGGCGAAATTCCTTCGCTAACAAAGTTTTAAAGGTGCATTAACCTACAAATCACCCAATGAATGTTATGATCCTTCTTTTTAAAAATTATAAGATGTATAAGGTCTTTCTTTAATACGCAAGTACTTTTGACTGTACATTCAGTCATCTTCAGGCATGGAAATTATTTTGTTTTTGGTAAAATTCAGGTAGCATCCGAGACGAAAAAATATAATGCGAATCGAAATATGTTTTTTTTTTTTAAATGTGTTATTCTTAACGGATACAAACTTTTGGAGCGTGCAGTCACAACGCTAAGGTTGAATTTTTTTGAAAAATTAAAAGAGTGCGCTTTTTACTAATTGTTGTAGGAGTTTATCCGTCAATGTGGCATGAACTAAATCGTTGAATAGAGTAATGTCTCTGTCGTTATCCCGAAAATTTGCACGTCGGATCAGTTCTTTTAAATCAAATATGTGGTGCAGTTCAATTTATATTACAATGAATCATTCATACAAAAAGTAGATTAGTAAAGTTATATATATATATATATATATATATATATATATATATATATATATATATATATATATATCAGCAATACTCTGACCTCAGTACATACATAGTATAGCGTCCTTAGTTGTTACTTCTTTCGTACGTATGCGATCGCACAAAGCGAATACCATCCTACGATACGTTTCTTCCACGCCAATTGTATCTCTTGCCGTACGTATTGTAGGTGGGCTAACTGAAGAGTCAGACTTCGTTCCATCGTGTCCTATAAAAGCTCGATGGAGGGCTGGCCTGGCAAACATTCGCAGAGCATGTTGAGTAGCACGGGCATCATGTGGGCCGTTATTATCCTGCTGAATCAGCACATTAACTTCTTGTTGCAGGAATGGAAGCAGAATCGGTTGAACAGTGTCTTGGACGTACATAACACTGTTCAATGTTTCCTCCACAAGCACTTAAAATGAACGAAAGCTGGAACATGGCATCTAGTACCATGATACCAGGTGTTGGGTCTGTGTGTAGAGGAAAGAATGCACACTGAAAAATGTCACTTTCCAGTTTTACTTTGCATAAAGTTTATTCCAAGAGGTACCGCTATGTCCATTCTACTGATTTTTTTATAATGATATTCACCTTGTACAAGTCCCGTAGAGCCACTTGAGGTAGAGGGTTTCAGACTAAGAGGCACAGTTTATGGAGATATGTGGGGAAGACAATGTTTGACGCTAAACATGAACAGGTTGAGATTTTAGTGATTGGGGATTTATTCTCTTGGGTGTCGGTCCCAATCACTAAAATCTTAACTTAACATGGTAAAAGTGTAGCTGGTTCGTCATGCACACTCCAAGCAAAATTACTGGGAGGGGAGCCGAAGGGGGATGATACCCATCTGGCCAAGATAAAAAAGCCGTAAATTTATAATTATTAAAAAAAATATAAAGCACTGCCTTTTTATATGACGTCGGGTATTTTCCTTTATTTCCTATGTGCATATATAGCAGACTCTTTTTGGGGATGCTTATTTTATTCTTCTTTTTCTTATATATATATATATATATATATATATATATATATATATATATATATATAAGGTCATTTTGGATTTCGTTGTGTAATTTATATGCTCTGTTATAATAAATACATTGAGCTCTTTTTGTGGATCAGTTTTAATATCTGATATTAATAGGACTCACTTGGATTATAACCAACGGATTTATTACCTGTACCATATATATATATATATATATATATATATATATATATATATATATATATATATTTAAAAGTTTGAAATTATTTTATAATTTTATATAAAGTGTCTGATAGCAGCTGATTTTGATAGTGATAACCACTTGAAAAAGTTTCACTATATAGTACACTGTATTAAAATTCATTTTTTAAGAAGTCGTCTGTTTTTTTAATACATGTCTATAGCTAGGTTAGTCTTACAAAGTAAATCCATATTAACAGCTTCAGTTAATTTAAAAAGAAATTAAGAGTTAAAACTTTTTTGTTTTCGTGACCATAAAATTATTTTTCCTTTATCATCCACCAAAACACCAAAGTGTAAGTATCTTTTTAAAATTCAATGTAATACATTCACATTAACCTTCCATTGTAATATTAGAAACATTGTCTTGATAAAAATAGATTAAGAAAAGTAAAATAACACAAAAAAAAAAAAAAAAAACGTAAAGAAAAACATTCCCATATTTTTGCTATATTCAAATCCATATGCGTACTAAATTTGGAAAGAAAAATAAAATTCTGTAATAAAAATAGGTTATTCAATCATCATCTGTAATTGCCTTTGCCCTGCGGTAAACTGGAGAAACTACATGGTTTCCATGGTGACCAGCGAGAAAAGGCTAACAAAGGTGATGAACAGATGGGAGAAGCGACCAGAAGCGATAGAAGCAATGATTCAGACCAGACAGCCCATATCAGTGTGAGATGGAGGGATTTTCTGTACGTTATCAATTATTAGAATACAGAAGATTGATGAGGCATAGGCTAGGGTCGTTTGTCTTATTTATCTTCTCTGGGAGAGAGCAAAAAGTCATGAACCAGCGTGTGGTAGCCTGTGGTATCTTTTTTTTTTTTTTGTACTTTTCCTTTTGTTTTCCTTTTTTTATTGTTTCATTAATTTCGAAACACGTTGACAGGAATATTTATTAAAAATTGGTTACTAAAATGTAATAATGAAGGCTATATCTTGTACGTTCAATTGAAATTGTTATTATGTTTGTGATTAATCACGAGTAATACGATACATAACGGTAGAACATCATACCATTTACTCTACAGCCATTGCTAAGGATAAATAAAGTGAAAACGCAATCTGTCTTCATATACACACGCGCGTGCGCACACACACATATATTTACATATATATATATATATGAGAATGTATACCTAAGTATAGGATTGGTGTATACGGAATAAATTCCAATAACCAAAAATAAAATTCTTAAAAGTGTGATCAAACAGAGTAGAGCAAATATAATTTATTCGAAAATTATAACATATATCTGTTATAAAGTCACTACAAAAATAGCCATTTTGTTTCAACACTCTTGATGTCTTATCAAGTGATGGTGATAAGACAGCAGAAGTGTTGAAACAAAATGGCTATTTTTGTAGTGATTTTATAACATATTTATGCTATAATTTTCGAATAAATTATATATATATATATATATATATATATATATATATATATATATAGAGAGAGAGAGAGAGAGAGAGAGAGAGAGAAAACGATATATAATTTTTTATATATCAGAACAATTTTTGGAAAATCAAATAATCAAAATAAAGTGGAAAAAGTTTTTTCGTGTGACGAAGTTTCGTAGTTTAGGACTTCATCAGACCAAAATAATGTTTACGTTGATATGATTATTACATATATGCATGAGGGAATGTTAAAATTTGATTTAGAAAAATGATGTCTAGCCGATTTCATTTAGTATCCATTTCTTTTCTTTTTTTCTATGTTTTTAACACTTTTGTCATTAAATACCGCACATTGTAGAACATCGGCAAATAAAGGTGAAATGCTGTGAAAACCGGATAGTAAATTTACTATGGATGATCTAGCGATTAAACATTTTCTATATATTTTCATACTAGTAAATTGCTTTCTATGTAAATTAAAGTTACATTCATTAGATCAAAAATATGGTCAAACTTATTACGGCTAGCAACTAATTGAGTGTGTTGTTTTGTAAAAGGTCTTTTTATGTTCATATAATCTTTTATTTAAATTCTTTGTATTATTTATGGCAATTATTACAGGTCATAGAGTAAATTTCTCCTTCAAGATTTAGCTTATTATTTTGTTTTGTATTAATTAAGTCTTTTGTTGTTTTAGAAGTAGTTGCAACAAATTTAATATTAAGCTAAGATAAATTCTTTTCAAGTTTAGTTGTGATAGAGTTGGTTGGTAGGACAATATATTTTGATTCGTTGATTTTATCAGAATGGTCCACTTTTCTATTTTTATATATTTTATGAGCCTTTTGTTTAACGTTGAATATGAAATAATTAGTATTTCTCCTCTTCATGTAGATATTGATGGCTACAATTTCTGAGCACTCTTAAATAGAACCGGATGATTATTCTGGATTTTATTATGTTGCTATGGTGAGAGGAGAAATGTGAGATCATTATGTAACTGTTGATTTGCGATAGACATTTAGTTTCAAGCTATTGTCATTACAGTGTAGGATGATATCTAGGAAAGGTAAAGAATTGTTTGTTTCTTTACCGCAAGTGAATTCTATTGTATGTTCTACTATATACATACATACATACATACATATATATATATATATATATATATATATATATATATATATATATATATATATATATGTGTGTGTGTGTGTGTGTGTCTGTGTGTGTGTGTCCCTTACAAAATAAAATTATACCAAGATATTGATCACAAACTGTACCCTTCATAGATTTTACGTTTGTTTTACACTCTACATTCACGGCTTCGGGACGCTACCGAAAAATTCTGGGTTTCACTCATTTCACTAAATCTGACCCAACGACTAAACGGAATTAGTCGTGGATTCCCTTTTTGACTTAGCCGTCAAATTTTGAGCAATCCCTGTACATATGTGTATCCAAAGAAGTAGACACACACGCTCACGCAAACACACACGCACGTGTGTCTGTGTGCGTGTGTGCGGCTCAGAGAGGATCATCAAGTTTGGAAAGCCATCGTTCATTTGTCTTTTTTTTTTCGTTTGGGACGAAAATCCGATTGCAACTGGAAACTGGATATTTGAGACAACGACTCACCAGTTATCAGACAACACGTATATTTTTAATAAATTTCGTCTAATTTGCTTTTTTAAATAAAGTCCAGTGTATGCAAAAAAAATTTTGATTCAGTATTTAAAAAAAAACGTTTTTCTCGTGTCTCTCGTGTTTAAAGAATAGAAAGACTGGAAAATTTGCCCACAATTTAATTCCTCACATGGAAATTAGAAAATTTCAAATAAGTTGAATGAAGCAGAATTATTTGTAAAATAAACAAAATTATTCGTTTTTTTTTTTGTACATCAACTACAAAATGTACAGAATCGCATATCGCGTTTTAGGAAGAGAAAACGTAAAGACAAATTTTATTCCTATCTAGGTAAATAGAGCTATCTAGTCAGCTAGCTGTTTGACTATACATAGCTAGCTAGCAAGCTAGCTATGTATAGACAAACACACACTCACCCCTCCCACATATATAAATATATACAAGTACAGGATAACATTTTTTTCCAATCAACAGCATAAGAAGTGTTGAAACAAAATTGCAATTTTTGTAGGGATGTTATAACATGCATATGTTATAATTTTGAATAAATACACACACAGACACACATATATGCATATCTATCTATCTATCTATCTATCTATCTATCTATCTATCTATCTATCTATCTATCTATCTATCTATCTATCTATGTCTATGTATATCTCTATGCATATCTATCTAGCTATCTACCTGTCTAAGCAAGATTCAGTACAAAGAACTGTCAAGATCTGTCTGCTTTATTTTTTATTGTATTTTGTTCTATTTTCGAATAATGTGTCGTGTGTTGTGGTCAAAATTGTCGATAAACAGTCCGAGGTTCATGTGTTATTGTTTTGTTTGTTCAAGTACTTTAGACCATCTCAGTCATTTTCAAGTGTCAATGTCGTGTCTGTCTGAATGAATACTTGCTGCCTATATATACCGTTATATATATATATATATATATATATATATATATATATATATATAGAGAGAGAGAGAGAGAGAGAGAGAGATAGATAGACAGATAGACAGATTTGAGTGCTGGTGCTTAAATAATAGTGCTTGATGTAACAGAGATATAACTTATAGAGTTTTCAATCAGCACCTGATGATTGCATCGGGCATGAAAGTTGTATGCGTTGTATTAGCGGTGAGGAATATATATATATATATATATATATATATATATATATATACAGTGTAACCCGGATATAAGAGAAATCCAGATATAAGAGAGATTTTCTCTGGTCCCAAATTAGGGACTTGTATATATATATATATATATATATATATATATATATATATATATATATATAATGATGCAATATTATATACATGATGAAAAGATGCCCAAAACTTAACAAGAACAAAGTTTCATCGTCAAAAACTTCGCATTATTATTAAGAGGAAAGACCAAAGAATTTTTTTAATGTGAAAATTATTTTTTAAAATCTTTGGGAGAATATTAAATTTTGGTTAAAAATCTTGTTTTTCTAGCCTCGGTGAGGGACCATAAATTAGTATGGGAAATGTCATCGTCTTATTTACGGTGAAAAAAACGTTGATTTGGAAATTTTTGCAAAAATCAGTTGTCGGATTTTAATGAAACTTTTAGTATTTATTCTCAAATGAATTACAGTGTAACCCAGATATAAGAGAGTTGTAGGGACCGGAGAAGAAGTCTGTTATATCCGGGTTTCTCTTATATCAGAGTTTCTCTTATATCCGGGTTTGGTCTATTTTGTTTAGGTAAGTATGGCTTTAATTTGGGACCAGATAAAATCTCTCTTATATCCGGGTTTCTCTTATATTCGGGTCGCTTATATTTTTTAAAACCTTTTTTTTAGAAAATCTTGGTAAAAATATTTATTTTACATATGCTATCATCCAGTTATTTAATTTTATTAAATTTCGATAAATTCTTTTTGTAGTGCTTAATGTTTATATTAGTTACAGGAAAAGGTTCTAGGTGAATTAAAATCGTCATTTTGGGGGGGGGGGTTAAACAAGCCACTCACTCTGAATCGTAAAATAAAAAAATGCAATAAAACTAAGACATTATGTAATTAGAAAAGCTTTTAATTGCTTTTATGAATAAAATATATTATGAACACTATTGTCTTATGAAAAAAATATTTTCGATGAATAATGAATTTTATAGGAAGTTTTTTTCATTTAAAAAAATTATAATTACAGTAATTTATAAACTTTTAAATCCTTTAAAATTTTGTATAGTTTTTACTTAATAGCAATATCACATTACCGCAGCAATTTGCTGCGGTAATGTGATATTGTTATTAAGTAAAAACTATATTTACTAATGATAAATGGAAAAGCTTAATACAATTAATCTACCCATTAATATTTTAAAAATAATTTTGAAATTTTAAAAATTATTTAAAAAATAATTTTGAAATTTTAAAAATTATTTAAAAAATAATTTTGAAATTTTTTTGTGCGTGTATAAACGTGCCAATTTTTGTAAATACGGGCATCCATACACGACACTATCAGAAAATAAGAGCGCTAACTATAGTAAATTTAAAATTTATTGGTAACTTTCTAACATTTCCTCAACAAGCGCCATCGTAATGAAGCCTATAAAGCCAAAGTACCTAAAATTCAATAAAATATTAGTATTCTTAAAATATTTAAAATTTTAAAAATTACTAGGTAGTTAAAAAATTCTAAAAAGGCGTTTACGTTGTATTCATTATGTAATTTTATTATCATCTCACCTCCTTAGATAAATTTCCCATACACGAGGTTGTCGATAAATGTTTCAACACATCATAAAACACCTACCTCCATTTTAAAAAAAATATTTTTCTGCGATATTTTAAACAAAAACTTAAGTAATATTTGTTTCGATTCCGATTAATTAAACTTAAATCAATTAATTTTTCTCAAATAACGTTTCAGAAAAATATATTTTATTTTTGAAAAAATTTTTAATAAAGAGAATTGTGTTCACAGGTTTGTCAATATGAACGATTTTGAATTTTTTTTAATCATTTCACTCCAAGCAAGGCGGGATGCCACTAATACGCAAGTTATTACAGAGTGGGAGCGAGAGTAAAGAGGCGTAATGGAGGAAAGGATGAAGAGAAGGACAGGGAATAGGTCAGGGCATCTGAAGATGTCAATTGACATTACATTTGAATAGTTGGAGATTATAGCTACCAGGGAAACAAGTAATAAGAAGGGAATTCCACAGACGGGAGGCGCGGGACATGAAGCTATTGGAGTAGAAGAGACGGCCACATTTAACCGCTTCGACAGTGAACGAGTGGGACTGTGATGCCAGCCTAGTAGCACGCTTAAATTCAAGCAGTCTGGGAACTAGCGAAAGTAGCTCGTTGGAGCAGTTACGGTGAAAGTATTTGTAGAAAAGACAGAGGGAGGCGACGGCACGTCTGTGAGAGAGCGCCTGAAGACGAGATGCCAAATCAGGACCAGACCCATTGCTTATCCGTCTCTGGATCTTGTCGAGGACATTAAGGCGAACAGCGGGGGCACCAGACCATATATGACAGCAGTATTCCATGCAAGGGCGAATGGTGGATTTGTAGATTTGAAGGATGGACTCGGGCGAGAAAATCTTTTTGGCGCGACCAACTTTCCTTGCGGTGGATGAAGCTATTGATTCAATGTAATTGTTCCATCTCAGGTCAGCGGACAGTGTGAGACCAAGCAGTCGCAAAGAGGTGCTCTCGTGGGGTTAAGCATCAGACATTCTAATGGGTGGCAGGGAAAGTTTCCCTGTGGTGAGTAATAGAGAGCAGTTTGGTTTTAGAGGTATTAAAGTTAACCAGCCAATTCCTGTCCCAGTTTACAACAGATTGGTTGTCCTTTTTGAGACTAACGGGCGGGTTAGTTTTGTCAGCAATACCAGATTTGCTATGGAGGCGGGAATAATAGTAATGCCGTCAGCATAGATGCCTACTTGGGAACTGATGACAGCAGGGAGATCGTTAATGAAGATAAGGAACAGAGTAGGGCCTAGGATAATAAAAGCTTCAAGAATCACTTTTAATTTTTTAAGGTATTGCTTTTTTTTGGGGGAGGTACCTGTATACTCGTGGGTTATCCGTCGCCACTTTTTAAATTGATTTTCCAACTTTTTCACGAATAGAGATGCATAAAAATATACTATTTGTTTCTTAAATTATATTCTCGAAATAACAATAATAACAAAGATTAATCGTGTAATTCGGGTTGCATGAACGCGGTGATAGCCTGCAGGAGTGCGTGGAATCGGTCGACTCCATCGGGTTGTTGCCTTCTCCACATGAACTCGGCCAGGTAGGTCTCAAGATGGTGTCGTGCCGTTCCTCGGCGACACTTGTTCCTCCATTTTGCTGATCCCCACAAACGTTCGATATCCTGAGTGTGGACTCCGGTATCTACATCAACGAAAATGTATCGATGATTAACCTTGAAATGTTGGAAGCAAGCTTCCACGATCTCGGTGGTCTCCTAGCCAGCTGTCGGAGTAGAAAAAATAACTACAACATCTAACTTTATAAAATGTGGCGACAGATCATCCACAAATACTATTATATATATATATATATATATATATATATATATATATATATATATATATATATATATATATATATATTCCTATGCAGGAGGACTGCTAGCAAACAAATTTCTTATTTATTTGGCCTTCTGCCGAACCAGGTCAAACCGGTTACGTAGATCTGGACTGGATGCTAAATATTAGCTGCACAATGGTCAGTGAACTTCTTTCACAGACTGATTTGCTATTATGATTAGTTCGGGCCTCAATCTGTGCTTCACAATTGAACCAAACACATTTACAATTATCAAATAATCACAGATACCCATATTGTTCTTTCAGTTCCTTAATATTCTTGTACATTATACAAAATATACAGACATTCATTAAAAGCTGAGCTGAGCTAAGAGAAGCGGGAGTGTCGGCAATTATTACAAACGAAAACATTATAGTTAAGTTATTATTACTCCAAGAGAAGAATTTATTATTGAAAAAAAAATCGTGTCTGTGATCAGTTACAATTAAATAGAGGTTAAGAGGTGCATTACTGAACACACACAGACACACACACACAAGCATGGGCGCGTGTACAAACACACACACACACACACAAAGATGGGCGCGTGTACAAACACACACACACACATATATATACACATTAGAAAATTTACAGGACATACAATGTATTTAAATTTACGTTACATATAAGTCCTCTCACTCTCTTTCTTTCTTGCTGCTTTCTCTCTCTCTCTCTGTATATATATATATATATATATATATATATATATATATATATATATATATATATATATATTAGTTCAAATATAATTGTAGTGAACACATTTCAAATAAGAAGTACCCACTATAATAATGTTTGAAGTAATAAATATGTCGGATTAAAAATAAATCCATTCTTTATATATATATATATATATATATATATATATATATATTATAATAATTTCATATAAACAAAAAAACAATTTATTCACTACAAAGAAGCAAACCTTGTTTCGGTGCATTTAGTTGCACCTCGACTGGTGAAAGCCAAAAATGGTTATGAACACTTCTGTTTGTTCATAACCATTTTTGGTGCTCACAAGTCGAGGTGCAACTAAATGTACCGAAACAAAGTTGCATCTTTGTAGTGAATAAATTGTTTTTGTCTATATGAAAAAAATTATAACAAATAATTTTTGCTCTACTCTCGGTATTGAATTGAACCCTCTTTTGAATTAATGCTGGGAACGTTAGAATTTATATATTATTTTCGTTCTCATTACATTCGGATATATATATATATATATATATATATATATATATATATATATATATATATATATATATATATAATGTGTGTGTGTGTGTGTAATACTGAAGTGTTCTCGGTCTGATCAAAGAAGGAATCTAAATTAAATTCTGATGTTTGATCATTTGGTCGGAATTTGGTAAATGTTTCTGACCGGATATCCTAATCTCTGAAGCCTATTTGAGACCTCCTGAGATGGATGACGATTTCTCTGGTGTAATTAATAGTAGTTCCATTTTGGTTCTATGACTAGCGACATTCAACGCACGGTACGAAATAAAATATGATGCTGCTTTTATGGCAAGCATATTCTTTCTTTTTGAAGTTTGATTTTGTTCCATACACATATTATTAGCATATATGGAACACTTTACAATACTTATATGATCTATTTAATTCACGCACCCACTATATATATATATATATATATATATATATATATATATATATATATATATATATATATATACATTAATTCATATCTATCTAAATTTACAATAGATACACGATCTATCTATTTTCTAATTTTCATATCCAAATTTTAATACATCCATAGATCTATCTATCTAGATTTACAATACATCTATCTATCTATCTATCTATCTATCTATCTATCTAAATTTGCAGTATACCTATACGATGATCTAATAATAAATCTATCTATGTATCTATTTTCATAAATTTATAATAGGACGAGCTATCTAAATTTACAATCTATATATTTTCATATCTCTCTAAATTTACAATATACATATACGATCTATCTATTTTCATATCTATCTAAATTTACAATATACACTACAGTCTATCTATCTATCTATCTATCTATCTATCTATCTATCTATCTATCTATCTATCTATCTATCTTCATATCTAAGTAAATTTACAATATACATATACGATCTATCTATCTTATGTTTTAATGGTTAATGTCAAACCGTTTAGCGAGTTTTAATTTTCCCGATTTGTATCCCACTGAGATAAGCACGTTAAATTAGTTAGAAGTTCGCCTGGTGGTATCCAGTGTCCATTTGTGAGGTAAAACGTGTGGTTACTACTACTACTACTCTTACTACTACTCTTACTACTACTACTACTACTCTTACTACTACTACTACTACTACTACTACTACTACTGCTACTGTAGCTACCCCTTTCACTATCACCATAGCAACTATTAAACTATGTTTACTACCAATCTGGTCGAATCAGAGAAAAGGTTACCTTAACTTTAGCGATATCCACATGATAATGCCAACAAAAAAAAATCTGATCTTTCTTAATCTGAATTCTACACTGTCGCTCAATGAAAGACAAGGCCGACCGATCATTAACAACATCATTAAGATAAGGATAAAACTCAAATAACGAAATTTCATTGCTCGAGTAATTGATCCATTATCCGATAGGGTTGCATGTTATTTAGGTACTTGGACCCAACACATTATCCGGTGATCCTTATTGTCTTTTAAGAGAGGGTGGAGTAGAAATGAAATCTTCAGCCTTACATCTCCAACTTCTATTTTGGTACTAACAGATTTGTAATCCAACCTTTAGAGTAGGGCCGACCATTTTTAAAAACTGCTTTAGAGATCTTATTCGTCAAAGCAAATATCTTATTTATACTTAGTTTTAATGCTAAAGATTTATTTGTTAAATGTCAATTGTATTTATTAAGTCAAATTGGATACTTTAAAGAAAAGGCTAATGGCAAATAATATAATTACATTTTACATACATCAGTAGAGGCTAGATTTTTTTTTAAGCGAATAAATATTTCAGAGATTTTTTAATGTTTTTAGAGAGTAAATAATAAACTATTTATATATATTTATATTTTATTTTTATATATTTATGTAGAATTTGCTGATTATACAGAGCAATTTTTTTCAACGGGAGGCGATATCGTAGCCAGCCCCCAAGGGCAGGAGTTGAGCAGAGAGGGGTGATAGATTGTTACAAAAAATGGCTTAAAAAAAAAGAAAAAAAAAGAAAAAGAACCTCTGTAATACATAACAACTCTAAGTAGAAGCTTATGAAGCTTTATTTGACACTTTAGTGCTGAAAAAAAAAGTTTATTTTATTGTGATGGATGGTTACAACCAAGAGGTGAGATGGGATGTACTTATTTTATTACTACAGCCTTCTTAACAGCCTTGTTTGAACACCCCATAGAATAATTTCCTTAATATTTAGCAAGTGGCAAGTTCATGATTAGTCAAGAAGCTTTCCGGAAACCTCGATCAAATAACTAGAAAGGATTTAGGGGTTTTAGTCATTTTTGCGTGAATTACAAAGATGTGACCATAAAGTAAAGACTGTCTGTTATAATTGTGGTAGAAACAGTAACCTTTATAAAGATTATTGCTTGAATTGTAAAAAAAAAAAAAAAAAAAAACAAAAAAATCAGCCGAGGAGGAGTCAGATCACACTGAAAAGGAAATGAAACCTATTTTTGCATATTCGAATTTGCTAAACTTAAAAATTCATTTAAAAAAATATTTTCCTTTTAATTCGATTTTTAAAATAAAATCTGTTTTTTTTACCATTTTTGTTTATCCTATAAAAACCGGAAAGAATACTCAATATATATATATATATATATATATATATATATATATATATATATATATATATATATATATATATATGTGTGTGTGTGTGTGTGTATGTATGTATTTTATGTATGTATGTAAGTATGTATTTTAATCAATTCATCCCAAACAAGGCGATAATGCCACTAAAACGCAAGGGCGCTACTGGGAGTGAAATAGAAAGAGAAGACTTTAGAAAGAACCGGAAACCCGATCTTAAACAGGAAAAAAGGGATAAACCACTACTCCTTTTCAAAAGACCGGTAAGGAGTATTAACCGGACGATAGGCGAATCTACCTACTCCTACTATATACTAAGAAAATTAAGAACTGAATGATATATTTATGATATTTTAAATAGGGTGCTGGAAAATCCCGTGGTAATAACGCTGTGACAACTAATGCTCTACTAATGTAGAGCTAAAACAATTGGCGACCTTTGGTTCCATGCCGGCCAAATCGAAATAAAAAGGAATCTGCACCCACTTGGTGATTTATAATACATATAGTTACAAAAATGTTTATTTTTATTTCCATTTTTTTTTTTTTAAATTTAAACTGTATCATATCAAGTATTTCTTGACATCACTTTCTGAATACATGAATGATAATATTCCTTATTCCATATCAATCTTTCTATATAAAGTCTTTATTACCTGTTAACTGTAACTAGCTTTCTGAATTTCCTCTTTACACTAATAAATATAATTTCTAAGCTATCTTCATTCTTGATCCTACGACGAACGTAATCTGACAATGCCAATCCAATTCTCCCTTGTATATAATGTCTGTTTTAAACATCTCCTTAGCAATACTGCTACAATAGATAATTTAACCTAAAAATAGCTGGTGATTAAATATCACTTTAATGAAAGCAGTTAATCAGTATAAGCATTATTAAACCTCTGTACATTATTTATTTATTATATTTTCATATACCCCATAATTAAACATGGCTGCTGAAAAGAAGTGTAGACAGTATTTATGAGAGTATTTGTTTTGTGTCTTTGTTGAAAGCCCATTTCGTCAAAGAGCTAATGTGTTTTATATTTAGCAGGATATTTTCAGGCGATGCTATGATCGCATCACCAGTTTATGTCGTTTTAAAAGAAAGCATTCCTATAAAATCGACGTGTCTACTGATATTGTGAAGAACTGAAAAATGATTTTGAAAAGCGAAAAAACTGTTCCTTCTTTATTCGGAAAAAAAAGTATGCAAACGAATGTAAATGGAATAACTGCATCTTACGAAATAGTAAAAATAATTACAAGAAAAAAAATGCACACACCATCGCTGAAAATATCATGCGGGCTCTCTTAAAATTTCCGTGAAGACTATGTTGCGCCAAGTTCTATGAAATATGTGTAAAATATCAGTACTAAGTAATCATTCGATTCTCAAAAGAATTGATGAAGAAATGGTACTATATGATGTCGAAACTCGACGCGTTGAAAAATAAAAAATCTATAATAAAAATTCTGTGCACGTGACCGAGTGGTTAGATTCTGACCATAAGACCCGGGTTCGAATCTCACCATACTAGATTTGTCAGGAATGGGACTTCCTGATATTATCGGACTGGAGGAGTCGATCCCAGCGTGCGGCACCTTTGGAAAGTGCCTGAAAATCATACCACGGTTTGACCCAAGCCTTGTGAGTGAAATTGGGTAGACGGAACCCTGGAAAAGAGGGGGGGGGCGTCGATAGCTCTGCTTGCACAAAGTTACAAGTCATCGTGGCCGAAGGCTTGAGCGTGCTGGCCTTGTTCAAATTGTTGATCAGGCTAGATAACATGCTCTTTCCCAGAAACTGTAACTTATATCTGCTCAGCATAGTTGCAGTATAAACTGCAGGTGGGCTCTGTTGGTGTTGAATAAACACAAATGCGCCTGAGCAAGCGCCTGCAATAGGGATTGGCTAACCGCCCTAGTAGATAGGTGCCCTTGAATACGAGAGACCAGCTATACACTAAGTAATCATTCGATTCTCAGAATTGATGAAGAATTGGTATATGATGTAGAAACTCAACGCGTTGAAAAATAAAAAAATCTATAATAAAAATTCTGTGACTTCTGTCCGTCTACCCATCACACTCTCTAAAATAGCCATACATTGACCGACCGAAAGCAAATTTTGGGTAGAAGTGCAAACAGGTAAGAGCATACAAAGTACAGTATTAATTTTTTAAAATATAAGTTTACATAAGCTGCCTAAACTAGCTGAAATTAGTTGTTTAGTTGTTGCATAGTATGTGCTTCGCCAGAGCTTCATACAGCTTTGAATTCAGAATTTACCTTCTCCTAGACCGGTTGTCACTCAAGGCTATAGAATCCAGTCTGTAATGCTATTTACCTATAGCTGGGGGAGAATAGATGAATTCATACCTTTCACATGGGTATTAGCACGTAAGTGAATGTAATAAACTCGACTGGAATTCGAACTCGGCTACAGGAGGAACAGTAGAGCAATGGATTGCGGCTCGAATTGAGGAATCGGAAACTCGATTTCGAATTTCAGTCGAGTTCATTGCATTCACTTACGTGCTAATACCATTGGGATAGGTTTGAATACAACTGTTCTCCCCCCTATCTATGGGTAAATATTAGGACAGACTGGGTTCTATAGGTTTGGATGGTAACCGGTCTAGGAGAAGGAAAACTGTATGAAGCCCTGACATACCATGCAACTAGGGAAAGAACCGTTCGCATTGACTCGATGATTCTTACTGCGGTCGATTCCTTTTCTATTTTGTCTGCAACAATTAATAGAATATGTTCTAATAGCGTGTCTATGATTTGAATATATCTAATTTATTTATTTTACCAAATCTTAATTTATATACATTTTTAAATTTTTTCTTCGCAAACACGGCAGACTTATTTTACAAACGGAAGTTCGATGGTTTTCAAAAAGAAAATTGCCGAGACAGATATTAAAGCCTATTTGATACCATAATTATATATATATATATTTCGATTATAGGTGCAGTTCAATTTATAATTACATGAATCATTCATACAAAAAACAAATATAGAGGTTAATGATTTAAATGGCGAGAATACATCTTCACAAACAATTTCAATAAGGTACCCGAACCCCGAACCTGTATATGAATGATATGATCCCTGTTTATAAATTCTAGTTTATAAATATTGAAATTGTTTGCGAAGATGTATTCTCGCCATTTAAATCATTAACTTCTATATTTGTTTTTTGTATGAATGAATCATGTAATTATATATATATATATATATATATATATATATATATATATATTTGGAAAATAACGAACTACTAAGTTAGTTATTTCAAAGGCTTGGTGATTTTCTACTTCTGCTTGAAGGCAAATTATGTACATTTCTAGGCGTTTAAAATATTTTTACATTTTTTTTTCATATTTACGTCTTTTAACAAAGTATATATGTTTCGTACCAGTTTTTTTTTTTTTGGTCATTTCATCCCAAACAAGGCGATATTGCCACTAGAACGCAGGCGGTCAGGGAATGGAAGACTTTAGTGAGGAGAAGTGAGGAAAAGGACAATAAAGAAACAGGATTCAAGAAGACACAAAATGGCGATTGACGGTGCATTTAAATTTTTTGAAGATCGTACGTGGCAGGGAATCAAGAAATTGGAAAGAAGTTCCACAAGCAAGAAGTACGAGAAAAAAAAAATGCATTTCCATAACTGCAATGACATAAATAATTGAACATCTCTCAGATGAAGCTCTTAAAAATTATGTAGAATATTTATTGTGAATGAAGGAAGAACTGAAATTCTGATTTTCTTTCTTTTTCAAGCCATAGATATTTTTTTTTAGTTTGATGTAGAATCTGTGGGTGAAAACATCCATGAAAATTTCTTAAGTTAAAATACAATGATGAAAAAAAAAAAAAAATTGAACGAGCTGAAATGACTCAGCTATGGATTAAATAGCATGACAGGTTGGACTTCCTAGTCGTAGTTAGCAACTAGAATATAATGACAACACTGAATTCAAACCCTTATGCGGCCATGGATGGGGCATATACTTGAACTATAACTAAGGTCCGCTCGAAATACTTGCAGTATAAATCATAGGTTGGCTTTGTGGCGTTAAAAAAACAAAAACGCGCATGAGCAGACGGCCATGCTTGGAAACGAGCAGCTATGTTGAAGATAAGAAATCACACTGATTTGCAGCGTGTGCCGTCAAGTCGAAACAGGTCTCATGATGAAATGCGCCTAAACAAGTGATCTGAAAATGTTAAAGTAGAGTTGTTTTTTTTTTCCAGATGAGTGTGGCTTTAACATTAACAAAGTCAAGAAGTAGAAGTGATATGTGAATGCGTGCAGAATAAGAAAATAATTTACAAATATCAATCCAAATATTGAGAATCTAAGAAAAGACAAAAACGTCAAACTAAGTGGGCAATGTAAGTTTAAATGACATTTTAGTTTCGTTAAGAAATTCTTTTGGAGACGGCGTTTAATTGAAGAACAGTAAATAAAGAGGGCAATAGGCAAAAGAAAGTTGAGAAATCTTCATAGAGTGTATGGCATAGTCAAGGGGAGTTACACAGTCTGTTTCATGCTTAAACGCAATCTTCAAGCCATGTATATTATGTTTTGGCTTGGCTGCTTATATGTGATGGTCAATGGTGAATTATGGGTAGGTATATTGTATTATTCTAACGGTTATTGGGTGGATGATAACTGGTATGTTTCAAATTATTCTAAGGGTTATTCAGTAGAAATAATTGTCTGCAGCTTTGGCTATTTAATTGTGTTTGTTAAATTTTTTTACTCATTATTTATTATTGATTACTTTATTATTTGCTGGTGATTATTATTATTACTTGTGTTTATGTGTGCATTCGTAGTTTGTTAATTTGTTTACTTAATTTGTTTACTTATTTATTGAGTTGGGTTATTTTATTTTACTTATTTTTATTTATTTTCTATTTTAATTAATTTATTTTTTTATTATTTTTTGTTCGTTTTTATTTTTTTATCTTTAAGTAACGTAGTAAAAATCTGATTGCGTGTTTGCATTTTAACATGAGTTCTGATCGTTTATTTAATAATTGATGTTGGTCAGCGAAGGTAATTATAGCTAATTTTTCCCTCCAGACAGATAAGAAAGCTTGATATACCTTGTTTTTTCTTGTCTTCGAAGCATTTACTTATTATTTATTTTATCTATTAATTTTTTTTCAATTTCTTGAAATTTCAAAATGATTTTTTTTTTCAAAATGACCGTTTGACTCCATTGGATTACTTTTTACATCGGGTGTGTGAAAAGTAATGTTTATTCAATTAAACATTGATCTTTAGAGGAATTACAAGCTAGAATAATTGATGTGATTGATGGTATTATTGAAAATTAGGAGCGAAATATTTTCCGAGAACTACAGCATTTTACTACCCTTTGTATGCATAATAATGGTGCATATGTTGAAAATTAACAATCTCAATAATAAATTTAAATACGTCTTTCTTATCCTTTTTACAGATTGTTTCTATCGTGTATAGTTACTAAGTTACAAGTATTTTATGGACTTTGTGGATATCGTGTATATAAGAAAAACAATAGTCAAATATTACTACCTTTCCGTGACTTTCATGCGGTCACATAGATAGTTATGTGACTGTCAAGTGACGATATATTCAATTCCAAATGGAATTATCTCGTTACTATATATATAGTTTTATATATATTACCAATTTGTGACTAATTTTTACTACTATCCCTTCATTTCTTCCTTCTTCCCTGTCCATTCCTTTACTCACACTCTCTCTAGCCCTCTCAATCTATTTCACATTTTAAAAAGAATGTTATATTCGAAAATCTGTTATTTTCCTTTCTTCCTCTCCCCCTTTCTTTTCTTCTCTCTTGCTTTCCCTTCTTCCTGTTAATCCAGTAAATCAGTTCAGATAAATTGTCTTCATTTATTAAGAACTTTCGGCCTGAAGAGATGAATATATAGAAATAGTCACGAAATAAATTATAACCTAAATGGATCTTTAAGTTCTTCTTCTTGATTATATATATATATATATATATATATATATATATATATATATATATATATATATATATATGTGTGTGTGTGTGTGTGTGTGTGTGTGCGAAAATAGACAATGAAATAAACACCCAGAGGTGACAGTCTGTTTCTTGCTTAAACGCAATCGTCAGGCCTGTCAATCAGGTCTTACGATTGCGCTTAAGCATGAAACAGATTGTCGCTGCTGGGTATTGACTTCAATGACCACTTATTTTTACATACGCTATTCCCTGATTTTGGGTGCATAAATATAATATACCGTAAAACTATATTTTGTTATTATTGTGAGACCGGAAACTACCTACACAATAGACTCTTCCAGGCCTATATTAAGTAGGCGACATAGCACTCTAGAAGAGAGAGAGAGAGAGTGATAGAGAGTGACACAGAGAGACAGTGAGAGTCTAGTACGATTACCAGTGTTGGACACTAACTTATAGTAAGCTCTGCTTACACTATCTCTGTAACCTGTTGTTAATATATCTTTCTTACATCTAATCCGTGTTCCGTGTTTTACTTCTGTGGGCCCAACTTTGGCACCCACATCAATTATATATATATATATATATATATATATATATATATATATAGAGAGAGAGAGAGAGAGAGAGAGAGAGGAGAGAGACAGAGACAGAGAATATGATGGCGTTATATAAAATAATGTCGTGTTGTTTATTTTCGATTATACTCATCTAATCCCTGCTGTAAACGCCCGCTTAGGCACATTTGTGTTTATCCGATACCCACAAAGCTAACCTGTAGTTCATAGTGTAACCATGCCAACCAAGCCTTAGTCATTGTTTCAAGGAGAAAACTTTCAATCTGGCAGAATCAGTAGAACAAGGTAAGTACGTTCAAACTCGTTCACGATGACTTGTGACTTCGTGCGAATACAACTATCGACGTCTTTCGAACATTTTCGTCTACCCAATTTAACTCGCAAGGCTTGGGTCTACCCGTTACATGGGTCTCAGGTACTTTCCAACGGCTCCGCACGCTGAGATTGTCTTTCGAGGACGATATTATCAATCAGTTACTTTATTCACAAACTGATCGTCGTCAGAATCAAACCTGATTGTCACGAACGGAATGCTAACATTATAACCAATCGCGTGAAAATTTAATATTATGCAGACGTACAGGAAAGATACAATTTTATCGTAAATGAACATGCATTTGAAATACACTTTGATCCTATGTTAACAAGCAGGAGAAATACATTTTCATCTTAAGTGAACGTGCAAGAAAAATACATTTTGATCCTATGTGAATGTGTCGGACAGATACACTTTGATCCTATGTGAACATCCAGGAGAATACACTTTGATCCGATGTGAATGTCCAGGAGAAATAGATTTTGAACCTATGTGAATGTACCGGACAGATACACTTTGATCCGATGTGAACGTGTAGGAGAAATGCTCTTTGATCCTATGTGAACGTTCCATACAGATACACTTTGATTCTATGTGAACATCCAGGATAAATATACTTTGATCCGATGTGAAAGTGCCGGATAGATACACTTTGATTCTATGTGAACTTCCAAGAGAAATATACTTTGATCCGATGTGAAAGTGCCGGACAGATGCATTTTGCTCCTATATTAACGTCCAAGAGAAATAAAATTTGATCCTATGTGAATGTACCGGACCGACACACTTTGATCCTAAGTGAACGTCCAGGAGAAATACACTGATCCGATGTGGACGTGCTGGAAAGATACACTTTGATCCTATGTGAAAGTGTATGATCTTGCATAAATCACTTGTACAATGGCGATTTATTAAGCATAGCTTAGATGTGTTATAAGGCCGAAAGTATAGAGTACCCAGTGAGGATTGAACTCACTACATAGTTGTAATTGATCTAGCGAGACAAACGTGTTAACAATTACAGCACCCTAGTCATCTGTACAATAGCTATTCACTAAGCGTAGCTTGGATGTGGCACAAAGCCGTATGCACGGAGCACCCAGTTACGATCGAACTCACTACACAGTCATAACTGATCTAACGAGACAAGCATGTTAACCATTACACCACGTCGAAGTGCGTGGTCACCTGTACAATAATTAAAACCTGAGACGTTATTCTCATTCATTAACTTGAAAGCTGACGTCACGCCTAGAAAGAAATTGGCTTCTTTTTAACCCACCTACGCCCAAAAGGATTACAAAAAAAGAGCTTATTTGCACTTGTAAATAAATATCTCCGTAGGAAATATCAGATGTCTGGAATTAGTCTTAAGATTTCAAAGGTGACCTTATTGAAATCGATCGGTTCAGCTCTCTACCGGCCGATTCATATCGACTCTTCAGAAAGAAAAACCTCAGTCTATCTTTGTTCAGTGTATTAGCAGAAAGAGGGGAAATTAATGAGAAGGTCATAAATACTGGAGTGTAGAAATAATTTCATTTTTCTCTCTCAGGGTAAAGAAATCTCTGAATAGCATTGAGAATTGAATCGTATAGATAGATAATATTTTCGTAATGACAGCTGAAGAAATAATAAAAGCTTACGTTACTTGTTACTATATCCCAGGGGTGGCTAAACTTGTTTAATATAAGGGCCACATACGATAAAGTTCAGATGTTTGACAGCCGCAAGACATGAACAAAATTTACGCATACGTTTTTGTTACATACACACTTAAAAATTTTTTATATAAATATTAAGAAATGCACATATGCTATAATATATATTCATGTATACAGTTTTTCAAAACTTTTAATTTGTATTGGTTTCAGTAAAAAAAGTGAGATGTTGAGTGTTTCCGCGTGCGTGTATTGAAATAAGGACAAACACATACGTAGGGAAAAATACTGGTATATTCGAAGAGGTATTTACAACAGGGAGATTAGTAGTCAAACGAACGCAGGTTAGTCAGTAACAATCAGAAAGAGTATAAAGTCCAACAGTATCTTCCGGTAGAGAGACGGAAGTGTGATGGTCACCTGATCTCCAGAACTCTACAGAACCGTCCTATTAGTAGTAGAGAGATCAGTCCATTCTGATGAGAAGGTGGGTGCGCCCCAACAAAAAGAAAGAAGTGTACCAAGTTAGCACAGTTCAACGTTTTATTACACTATTGTCATGGGTCCTTACCTATAACTACAGAATTAACTCTTCCTAACACTATGTATACTACGCCTCTCAAGAGAGATGGTCGAATCGAGCCGATAGTAGTTCACTCCAAACCAGACTGACAGTCATACTAACACCTTCCACATCTTGTATTATTATTTCGTGTAATATACGTTCGTTATTTCTACTCTTGCGTTCGTGTTGTTCTTCCTTGGTCCTAACCTGGACCATAACAACTATAATAATGTACATGACGCGAGTTCGGTCCTCTTAATCCTCTTAACTTCTCTTTATCCTTTACTGATCGGAAATTTCTTTAATCCCTCTGCCTCCCACTCTTCCTTCCCTCAACACTAAAGAACCTTGCCTCACTCAGATCTAGCATTAAAATTAGGATTTAAATTCTTAAATATTTTTACTAATCATGAACCTGACATTTTATTCCAATGGGGTTTCATTTTATACCCAGTAAATAATTATAAAGTGTAATGACAAAGGTACGCAGGCGTACGTGGGCTTTATTCAACTGAGAATACAAGGTTCGCGTATAGTGTCCTTTTATAGTCCCAGTAAACAGAGATAGCTCTCTCAAAGAGCAGAGTAACAAAACAAGGGGAGAACACTCTTGATTATTCATCACATAAAGCTTGAAATTTTCCTAATTTACTTTTCATATTAACTGTGTTAAAAAAGAAGCTCAGTCGACATATTTCCACGAGCCGCATATTAAAGATCAAAGAGCCACATGTGGCTCGCAAGCCGTGGTTTGTCCAGCCCTGCTATATCCGAAGAATAAATAAATAAAAAAAATGATGCAGTTTTATATATATATATATATATATATATATATATATATATATATATATATATATATATATATATATATATATACCCAAGTATATGATTGGTGTATACGGAATAAATTCCAGTAACCAAAAATTACTATTCTTAAAAGAGTGCTCAATACAAAGTAGAGCAGTTCAACATCATCACTTGATAAGTCACCGGAGGTGTTGAAACAAAATGACTATTTTTGTAGTGATTTTATAACATATTTATGTTATAATTTTTAAATAAATAATTATATATATATATATATATATATATATATATATATATATATATATATATATTGGTTTTCGACAGGACAAAATTAAAAGAAGTCGATTCAAAACAAACCAGGAGAAAACAAACAGATAAAAGATATCGAAGAACTAAAACAAATATGGAGAAGTTTTACTTACATTGAGTCTCATTTAACAAATTAAAAGCAGGCTGCTATTTTAGAACCTATTATTTGGTATTTTTAAGTTCAACTCGCTGAGAGTCAATTGTAACAAGTCTTCATAAATATCAACATTCTCCTTTTTTGCTATACCAAAATACTTGATACAAGAGGTGAGGTTAATAATTGGTGGGGTCGTGATTTTGGAAGCTCTTAATAAAAAAAAGTAGGGCTGAGAACTTTTCAGCGACCTTCTTATTGTTTTTAGTTAAACCCACTTTTATTAAAGAAATTACTACTTCATGATGTCGGCCTGAAAATCACGCCAGATTACAGCTAGCCGCAAGAAACTGTACCTTAGATTCACTCAGGATTCTTCTTTAATATGACGTGTGTGGTCATAGCTCTCCACAACTTCCTATCCTTTGTAACTCTGGGCAATGCTTGTCTCCTTTAGGTAGGTTACTCTCTGTTTCCTATGCCCCTCTTGCCGCCAATATATCCTGTGAGTATCAAATTCTCCAAGCCCTCATTATGTTTCTAAGTCTTTCTGATTCTAAGTGTGTTTTTTTTTGTTTCCATTTCCCTTAAACTTCCCCATTGCTCACTTGTTCCTTCCATGGAATTCTTAGCATCCTTCTATAGAGTCATATCTCTATTTTTGTTGCCTCAAGTCTCCTCTGCATCTGTGGAGAAGATCTTCTACATTCTCGGCCATGTATGAGGATTGAATACTTACCGTTCAACACACTTTTCTTTGTTTTTAACGAAATTTTCCCGTTTATTAATACATTGTTTAAAAGGCTTTCGTTACTCCAAAGCATCTTCGGATTACGGTGTCGCATTTTTCGTCGTCTGTTCAAAAACTTCAAAGATATTTAAATTTCTGTACTTGTTTGATTTTGTCATCTTCAATTCGTAGCTCGCATCTTGGGGTTGTTCCTCTTGCTGACAACCATACATTCTGCCTTCTTACAATTGATGGTTAGTCCTTTCTTCTCGCTTTCTTTTACTACCTTCAATTCAATGTTTGCATCTTGAGCTGTTCTTACTTACAAACAGACATTCTGTCTTCTTACAATTGATAGTCTTTTCTTTCCGCTTTCTTTTACTATCTTTTCTGGGAATTCGTACAGTTTCCTTTCTGTATCTACCAAACGACAATTTAGCATTGTGGGTGTTGAAGGAACACAAATGTGTATGAGCAGGAGTCTGAAATAGGGATTAGATAACTGCCATAGTAGACTCCATAACCTTCCAAGATTGACGGATGCCTAATAAAATTATGATATATTCATATTTCATAAATTCAAACCGAAACCTTTTCTTTGCATTACAAATGATAACGTTAAACAGTTTCTGACAAGTATGGCAATTAGTGAACCGCTGAGAACGTGAAACCAGCAAGCAGAGTTCGATTCCTACTTGAGTTTATTGCAATAAATATACTCCAGAAAGGTATGAATGCATCTCTTCTCTCCACTTACTCCGATCTATGAGTTAAATAGTAGGATTTTGAGCTCTTCGTCTTGGTTGATATCCAGTCTAGGAGAAGAGCAACTCTGAATTCTAAACCCGTTGTGCCTGGCGCTGATAACTTCATCCCGTAGAAAACCTATTTGTTACGGAAACAATAGCAACAACGTTTAGCTTGTTGAGAGCTGTGGCCCTATAGTCCTGAGGGAGTCTACAGGACTTGGGTGAAAGTAATAGAGATAAATATTTATAAATACTTTGAATTTTATAAAAATTTTGTTGATTTTACAAGTAAAGTCCCCACTCAAGAGGATGGGTCATGAAAAACTGTCAAGCTGTTGGTTGCTGCTACAATACGAAACTATATCAATAAACTGACTTGTGGAATGTTAGCTAGACAGTAACAATGATAAGATCTCTCTCTCTCTCTCTATATATATTATTATAACCCAGCTAGAAATAAAACAAAATAAATAGAAATCAATGTAAAGCATCTGTTGCACAAAGTATTAATCACACAAGTAACCAGACAAAAAAAAAAAAAAAGAAAAGAAAAAAATGATGTCATTTCCGGTTTCTTTTGTAGCAACGAGGTTGGGTAATCAATTCTCTCAAGCTCGTGAGTTCGATGGAGATAGCTGAAATCTCTGGATCACTGATGAACAGTTGTATTCGCAATAAGGCTCGTTGCCTCGAACGTCTATTTGGAATAAAACAACAACAACAACAACAACAACAACAACAAAAAAGCTCATCCCAGACCTTATGGAACTCGAATATTTAGAATTTGATCTCAATCTCGCCGAGTTCATTTTCCGCGACGACATCCGTTTTACACATTATTTACATTATTCGGAGTATTGTCCTCATCTTTGTCGCCATATTTATTGCAACGTTTCGGCCGTTGTACGCTCTAACCTTCTTCAGGTGGCTGGAATGTCGAATTGAACCCTTTATTTCGCTCACTGGGGTAGACTGTTCTAGTTCCACGTGCCATGTTTAATGGATGTCAGTTATCAGTTATCTCCTGTTAATTTTCCCTCTGAAAGTTCTACATGTGGCACAGTGGATAAAGGGGTTGGTTAGATCCAGTGACAGAACCCACAGAGTGTGAGTTCAATACCCGGCTAAGGCAGTGGAGAAAATGAACAGGAGATAACTGATAACTGACACCCATTAAACATGGCACGTGGAACTTTATTTCGTGAGCGAAATAAAGGATTCAGTTCGACATTCCAACCACCTGAAACGTTGTAATAAATATAGCAACAAAGATGAGGACAATATTCCGAATAATGTAAATAATGTACATAATACCTCATCTCAGAAATATAGACAGATCCGTTTTACACTAACCGAATCATGTTGAAAATAAAATGAGCTTGACTTGCTAGATCAATTACGACTGAATAGTGAGTTCGCTCTACACTGGGTGCTCCAAACTTTTCGGTCTTGTGCCACATCTAAACTACGCTTAGAAAATCAGTGGGCACTTCGACGTGATGTAAAGTTTAGCAAACTTGCATCACTAGAACAATTATGACTGAGTAGTGCGTTCGATCCTTGAGTGCTCCACACTTTCGGCCTTGTGCCACATCTAGAATACGCTTAGACAATTACCATACTGAAAATAAATGAAGCTTATTTTGGCATTTTAGAAATTTTTTTTTTTTAAATATTGAGCTTTTAATTCAATTTTTCAAAATAAAAGCTTGTATTTATTCATTTTTATTTTTGTTTATCTTATAAAAACACGAAAGAACACACATACATAATAAGAATATTAAGAACGAAATGATATATCTGTATCTTTTTAAATAGGCTGTTTGAAAACCACACGCTATTAACGTTGCGAGAATAGTCCTGCAAGTTGAACTCAAATATTCGTACCATCGCTAAAAAAGCTAGAAAAAAAAAAAAAAAAAAAAAAAAAAAAAAAAAGGTCGGTTCCTTGTACCGATCCAAAAAATATCTGACTCCTTCTGCCATAATCTATCTTTACAAAATTCAAATCACACCAGAAATGGAGTATTGCTGCCATATTTGGGCTGGCGCTACTCAATACTCATTCCCCAGCCTTGACGGAGTTCGAAAGCGTTTACGCGGTTTTGTGTGTGATGAATTATTTTCCACCCTTCGGTCCTTTTCTTACAGATGAAACGTTACTCGCTTCTCATTGTCTATCGCTATTTTCATGGTAAATATTCAGACCAACTACATTCCTTAATTCCGTCGGTTCAGCTACAGCTACGTACCACATACCAAGGAGTTGACCTATTCTCATATCCTTCGTATTCCATTGGTATGGAGGAAGTTCCACTCGGCTTCTTTCTTCAGAATTATCAATTAGTGGAACAGACTCACGAGATGATGCTTCAAGTCAAGAGTCAATTGTCATCTATTCCACATGTCCTCATAATATGCACGTCTTATTCCCCACCTTTACACCATTACAATAATCTCATTCAGTAACTCTCTACTTTGAGTGGATCTTGGGCCTTGAATTGGGTGAACAGTAAGATTTAAAAAGGGTCTAGTGTACTTACACTACTTACATTATTCAAATTGTTATCATCTTCATTGCCATATTCAGAACATTTCGACCGTTGTACGCTCCAGCCTTCTTCAAAATTGGAATTTCGAACCGAATCCTCTATTTTGTCCACCGCGTATGTTTGTTCTAGTTCCACGTGCTATGCTTTAAGGACTCATGTCCCAGTGGATAAAGGTGTTGGTTAGATCCAGTGACTAAACCCAAAACAATTGTGAGTTCAATACCAGGCTCCAGCAGTGGTGAACCAAAAACTGGGAGAGTTGAGTTAAGGGGAAATAACTGAGACATCCGGAAGAGGCATGGCACGTGGAACTAGAACAATCTTCCCCGGTGGACGAAATAATGGGTTCAGTAGGAAATTCCAGTCACCCGAAGAAGACCGGGGCGTACAACGGTCGAAACGTTGTGGATATGGCAATAAAGATGAGGATAACAGTCCGAATAATGTAAATAGTGTAAGTAATCATAATAATTGGAAGGGGGGGCACTGTGGGGTAATGGATAGCGGCTCGGATTGAGGAATTCCAGCCGCAAACCATTACATTCACTTACTTGTTAATACCATTGGGAAAGGTATGAATCCTCTTCTTCTCTCCCCTGCTATGGGTAAATAGAAGAACAGAAAGAAATGGCAACCTACTGCGGAAAAAAAAAACTGCCTCGTCAGTCATGTATCGAAAAATACATGATCGCCTAAGCGTGTATCACACATGGCACTTAATTGACTGACTGAATCAAAATACCTCATCTCAGAGATATAGACAGATATCGGGTCTAGAGTATTTAACGCCCACGAGACATATTGAAGGTAGAGATAACCTACTTAACGAATTTGCGTAAATGAATGGCAGATCAAGGTCAAAACTTTTTAAGAGATAGGGAACTACTAGAAACAAAGAATAACAGTTCAGCAACTGTTATGCGATCATTAAATCTTCTAGACATCACTATGGCTTACGGTCATATCACGCTGAAGCACCGGTTCCTGTAAGTTAAGCAACGTCGAACCTGGTCAGTACCTAGATGAGTAACCGCTTGGGAATAAAAAGTACTGTAAGCTGGGATGTGTGGATGGTGTAATAGATAATCGCTTGGAATTGAAAATCGGAGAGCTGAGTTTCAATTTCAGTCTGATTCGTTATATTCACTTACGCGCAAATACCCCTGAGAAAGGTTTGAATTCACTTCTTTTGTCTCCCAGTTATGGGCTAATTAGTAGGTCTTGTATCAGTAAATCATTATTATTTTCAAATAATTCTTGAAATCTAAATATATTTTTTGGCTTTAAAATAACCCCTAAATGGTTGATAAACCGTAAAAAAAAACAAAAAAAAAAAACAAATTGATCGATGACAGTGAATGATGGACAATCTCCTTAGACGAAGATGTGACATATATGTGGCTCTACAGATTTATCATGATAATAACTTTGAACGAACATGTGAACAACGTAGTAGTTTTAAGGAAAATAGGAACAACGAGGAAACTTATAATTACATTCAGAAAGAAACAGTCTAAATTCATGGGATACCTAATAAGGAAAGAAGGCCTAGAGAATTTAATACTCACAGATCATATTGTCAGTGAGAGAAACAATTGGAAACAGTGAGTAACCTACTTAATGGGTTTGTGAGAATGGATGGCAGAACAGGAATCACCTAGATCGTAAAGGTACAAAAATTAGTGTATGCAAGGACAGGAAGTTGTGGAGAGCCATAATCGCCTCCGTCCTGAAAGTATTACTGAACTACATAGTGTACCCACTCCTCTCTGACCAATAAGGTTTGATAAGATTACACTAGATTATTGGCACATACGAAGCAGCTCCATTCACAAGGATTTCACTTCCTTAGTGAGTAGCATTGGTCCCGAAGACGAGGTTTATCAGTAGTCCCCACAGATCCGGTTCATTCATAATATTTCACCTGTAAAAGGCTAGAAACAAACCAAAAAAAGCAAAACATTTTATATCTGAAGCTTTCGATTGATTCGTTTTGTATGGCCCATCAACCCTTCACAAGTTATTTAAAGCCATAATTGTTTTTAGATTGTATTTTTTTTGGGGATAATAATGATTTGGGGACACAAGTCATACTAATTAACCCATAGCTGGGGGAGAAGAGATGGCTTCTTACCTTTCCCAAGGGTATTTGTGCCTAAGTGAATATAACGAACCCAACCGTAATTAAAAGAAGTCCGAAAGCATGGGGGCACCCAGTGAGGATCGAAGTCACTAGTCAATCGTAATTGATCTAGAGTGGCAAGTTTACTAACCATTACACCTCGTCGAAGTGCTCAATGTCCTCCAGATTATGAACGTTTACTTTAAATCTGTTTTTTTTTTTTATTTTTATTTTAGGAGATCACGTGGTTTGAACATTTTTTATTTTTTGCTTCTTTCATTTACAGAAATAATATTCATGATCTGAAATGTGTAATCTATATACAGTAATGTTAAAAAAAAAAAAAAAAATGATTATATCTAGTCGCTGTGCCTATTCTAAAACTTCACCGGAAAAAAAAAAAATCCTTCATTGGTCTTTATCCAAACTTGTGTAAAAGAAAAACTGCTACCGAAATACACCCAAGTTATAGTTTCGTAAACATGAACTATTTTACTCTTTATTAATTTTGCCAATTTTCAATATTATGTCCTAGCAATCACAAATGGTTTGTAGAACTATTTATTGCGCACGAAATTCCTAACTCTTTAATATAGCATCTGTTGATATAAAGATAATAAGCTTGCCAATGTGGTGGGCTGGTAATAAATCTAATTATTAGGTTGGTGCAAAAATAATGACGTAATAATGTCGTTTTTTGACGCTAAAAAATACGTCGAAAAACGACATTATTACGTCATTATTTTTGCACCAACCTAATAATTGTTATTGTTAATTATGAAATATTCTTCGTATCTCATTACTTCATATTTCCAAGACACGGCGCCACAAAATAAAAAAAAAATAAAAAAATCGGTATGTGGGAAATTGGTAGGGAGGGTCTAATTTATATATTACAAGTAGGCGGGGGCTAAGTCAGATTTTAAGTTTTAAAAGTTATTGATACTATAATTTTTTGTAATCTTATCCTCTCCTAAAATTAATTTTTTAAAAATCTACTGGTTGTCCAGTTAAAAAGCGGAACATTTATTATCACTGTTTTATCTTCCAGGAATATTTGACCTTGAATAACCTTGAATAAATTTCTTGAATATTCATGAGCTTGAATAATCATTCGCCTCTAGCGTAATTACTTAACTCTGATTGGTTCTTTTATGATTGATTAATTTCTGCTCGATCTTGTGACTTGTCATTTGCAGACAACTTTCAACTTTCGTTCTGCCCTTCTCGTATGGGTGGTACCGCTTGTTCTTCCTGGATCGAACTTAGGCAACCCCGCCCAAAATTAGGCTAATTTAGAGTTGTTTTTGTATCTTTAGTTTTTTCATTCCAGTTAACTTAGCTAGGGGATGTATGTTCATTGGTCCCTTTTATTTCTGTCCCTAATTTTTTTTTTTTTTTAGTTTAATGTAGTAAGAATGCGTTGTTTTGGTGTAAGTAATACTGTTGTATGTTTCGTTCAGTGTTTGTGGCTAGCTATGTTTAACGTTTAGAACAGGGGAAAACTGTCCTTTCCCCATTTTGGCCTTGTACCGTATTTCTGAAAATAACAGAATAAATATCGTCTTTCTCGCATGGCTAAACAACTCACTGTTTTTGGGCGTCAAGTCGTCGTACTTTTTCAAAAAAGAACATTCGACGTGGGGATTGACTAAATGTGCAGAAATTTTTCCTGAACTTTTCCGTCAACGGTTGTCTCACGTTTTTCTGAATTTACCGCTTTTTTTGTATTAATTGACAGTAAAAAAAATTTTTTGTTGTTTTGTTTGCGTTTTTTTTTAATCAGTTCATACCAAGTAAGGCGACAATGCCACTAGGACGCAAGGGGGCTACTGACAGTGAAAGAGAATGAGAAGACATAAGATGGAACCGGAAATCCAATCCTAAACAGGAAACAACGAATAACCCCCGACTCCTGTTCAAAAGACAGGGAAGGAGTATGAACCGGACGATAGATGAACCTATCTACTCCTACTGATTTATGATAAGGCATTCAATATTTGTGTTCAGAATGTTATCAAAAATTGAAATACAAATGCAAAAGGACGTTTGCTTAGTGATCTTGAGTAAATGGGTGTTGGAACACGGCTTAAGAGAAATAACTGAAAGACAAAATTTATTAAGAGCTACAAGAGACAGGAAGTTGTGGAGAGCCATGATTGCCTATGACCTCAGAGGACGCAACATATAAATAAGATAAACAATCGGGAAACACTAGATCTATACAAATTTATAAAAAAAAAACATGAAAAGGTTTCTTTCAATATAAACTACCTGTCTTTTCGATTTTCGAACGTAACATTTTGTTTTTTTTTTGATTGATTGATATTTTTTTACGGCTTACCAACCTTTTGGATTTTAAGAATAATTTTCTTTTTTTTTTTTGAGTGAATATTGTATTAAAACATTTTTGAGGGCAGATAATAATGATTTTCAGATACACGTTGTACTATTTAACCCATAGCTGGGAGGGAAGAGGTGGATGCATACCTTTTCAAAAGGTATTTACGCGTCAGTGAATGTAACAAACGCAATTGGAATTCGAATTCGGCTCTCCAGTTTCTCATTCCGAGCCGTTATGTAGTACACCAGTCGCACATTACTAGTTTGCAATATCCCGGTCTTTTAAACAGTAGTAGAGGTTTATCCCTTGTTTCCTGTTTAGTATTGGCTTCCGGTTCTTTCTAAAGTCTACTTCAGCTATATACTCCTCACGCTTGTCCTTTCCTACGCTCACATAACGCCACACAGTAGCCCTCTATTTTGAGTGATTCTTGGGCCTTATATTGGGTGAATATTAGTAAAAAAAAACAAACAAACCAAAACTGGTATTCCCAAGCGGTTACCCATCTAGGTATTAACCAGGTTCAACGTTGCTTAGCTTTCGTAATCGTACGGTGTAGTCTTAATTTTTTTTTGTTTTATTTAATTTTTTTTATTTATTTATTTTTTATTTAATTTTTTTTTTTTTTTAGTTAAAAGTAGATAAATCTCTTGTAGGCCATTATCAAATCACCTTAAGGAAATAAACGATGAACCGGTCGTTTTTTCATGTAACAATTCACAACCACTTTTAACACAAAGCATTATTTTCTTTTTTTTTTTCTTTTTTTATCGTTGTTTTCTTTCTTTTCTTTTTCTTTGTCGCTTAACCTTCACCTACTTTTATATTCTTTTGCGTTTAATGATCGCAGATTTTCTTTTGCCTTTTCATTTTCTTTTTGTCTGGTCCACTTTTTTTATCCCACGACACGTGTACCATTGAGCACATGTTACATTGTCGAACCTTTTTATCCCGACACTGAATCCGGGCTTAGATACATATGTATAAAGTACTTGCTGTTTTGTTGGCAACATAGTGTGAGGATAGGCTCAATAGACAGCGAGCCGCCAGTTCGATATCTTCCGACGAGTGAGTAAGGGTGACCTGCAAGAATTAGCAATCAGGGAATAAAGACCCTTTCAGTGTTGCTCAGAAAACTAAGATGTATTATAATGAAATAAACAAATAAGATTTTGTTTATAAGAAATCTTTTGTGTGTGTGCGTGTGTGGGTGGCGCAAAACTAGTAACTTTGACTCTAATATTCGTAGTCAGGGAGTTGTATACGCAGCAACAGGACACTTGAAATTAAGTTAACCTTTATTAGCTTTTTGATATTATTATCTTCTTCTATGTCCCGTGTCAGGACGTGTACGATCAAGACTCTCCACGACTTCTTATGATTTGCAGTTCTTAGTAAAGTACATCTCTTTGTTATCTCTCCTAATCCCTGTTCTGCCATTCATTTGCACAAGCTCGTTAGGTAGGTTACTGACTGCTTTCCTCTGTCCCTTTTGCTTTCAATATATTCACCGGCCCGAGTGTCCGAGAAATCTCATAGAAAATATATGTCCTCTAACAGGAATCGCGCCTGAATCCTACACGGAACCGTCATATAGCTCGACGTGCTATACCATTTAGCTACAGAGGAAGCGTCTGGTTAGTAAAGTCAAATTACTGTTTTTAAACAATAAATGACGGTTCCGTGTAGGATACAATTTCGATTCCTGTTGGAGGTCACATATTTTCTATGCGATTTCTCGGACATTCAGGCCGGTAAATGTAGTTAATACTGTTTATTATAACCATTTATATACATTTAACATTTACTTTAAATATTTATATGCATATATATACACTGATACATACATACATATATATATATATATATATATATATATATATATATATATATATATATATATTTGTATATATATATACATTTATATATTTGTATATATATACATTTATATATTTGTGTATATATATATACACATTTATATATTTGTGTATATATATACATTTATATATTTGTGTATATATATACACATTTATATATTTGTGTATATATATATTTATATAATTGTGTATATATATATATATTTATATATTTGTGCATATATATACATTTATATATTTGTATATATATACATTTATATATTTGTATATATATATAAATTTATATATTTGTTTATATATATTATATATTTTATATATATATACATTTATATATATATATATATATATATATATATATATATATATATATATATATATATAAATTCATGAATCATTCATACAAAAAACAAATATAGAGGTTAATGATTTAAATGGCGAGAATACATCATCGCAAACAATATAATAAGATACACCAACCCGAACCTGTATATGAATGATATGATCCCTGTTTACAAATTCTAGTTGCATAAGGTATTTTTAATTTTTTACAAGCTTTCGTCTGTTCCTACAGACATCATCAGGTATGGAAATAGATTTTGTTCTTGTTTTTACTTCTCGGTAATAAGAGGACAACAAAAATAGAGATGTAATCCGAAAAAATGCTATGAGAAATGTGTTATTGTTTTGGAACGTGCGCTCGCAAAGCTGAGTTTGAATTTAAATTTTAAGGTTGTGCGTTCTTGTACAAATATAGCAATAAGAGAATTCTTTTTTACTGGTAGATTTTCTGTCAATATGGCATGAACTATATTGTTCAATAATTACAGTAATGTCGCACTTATTATCCGAAAGTTGCACGTTGGATCAGTTATTTTAATTTCAATTAAAAGGTGCAATTATAATTTATAAATTTATGAATCATTCATACAAAAAAACAAATATAGAGGTTAATGATTTAAATGGCGAGAATACATCATCGCAAACAATATAATAAGAATTTGTAAACAGGGATCATATAATTCATATACAGGTTCGGGGTTGGTGTATTTTATTATATTTTTTGCGATGATGTATTCTCGCCATTTAAATCATAAATCTATGTTAGATAATCAGTATGGCTTTCACTTCTCTAGGTCAACTGCTGATGTATTAACGGTTATTGCCGAAAGAATCTGTCAAGCTTTAGGCATGAACAGTGAAGCTCGGGCTGTTGCATTGGATATCTCGAAGGTATTTGAAAGGGTTTGGCATGCTGATTTTCTTCACAAATTGAAAGGTTATGGTATTTTGGGGCGAATTTTTGGACTTATTCAATCTTTCTTATAAAATCGCGTAATGAAATTTATTTTGAACGGCCTCATAGAACTTTTTGCACTAAAGCAGGTATTCCCAAGGGCTTTATTCTTGGACCTATGTTGTTCATAATTTTCATCAGCGACCTTCCTGATGTCATCAGTTCTTAAATCGGTATCTATGTTGATGACACAGCTATTTACTCCTGTGTTAATGGTAAGTCTGATCGGCTCGAAAAGAGCAAATTGGCAACTGATCTAAAAAAATAACGTACAATCTGTTGTTAACTTGGGCAATAAATAGCTTGTTATTTGTAATGCATCCAAAACGAAACTGTTCTTTTTTAATCGCCTGAGAACCGTTTTTGCCTTACGTCAACAAGGCTGATGCGCTTTCTCGGGCTAACGTTTTCCGTTGACATGAAGTAGAGGATTTTATTGAATCAATTACTAGGCTTGCTGCAATGAATATTGATTCACCGTTTCCCGCGAAACAACTTTTCTCACAAGAATCTCTCTTACACATTTATAGGTCTACCATTCGTCCATGCACTGAATATTGTTCTCACACCTGGTCTGGTATTTCTTCTATGTAGTTAGGGATTCTTGATGAAATACAAAGAAGAATCTGCAGTCTTATTCGTTTTGACTTGGCATTTCGGCTTTAGTCATTTATCACCACAGTAACATAGCTTCCCTGTGTCCTTTTCACAAATATCTGTCATGATAATGGTTCTTTTCTCTTTGGTATTTTTATTCCGACCCAGACAAATTGTACATATGGGAACTAGTTAGGACTTCATAGTCTGAGGTATTATGGTGATTGTAGTGAGAATGGTAAGTAAAAATGTGTTGTTTGGGTGCAAGGAATACTGTTGTATGTTTGGGTCAGTAATTGTGGGCGAATTTAGGAAAATTTGATAACGAGAAGATTCGGTAACGGAAAATTTGGTAATTTTGACAAGGTAGGAAAATTCGGTAATTATGAAATAAAAGTCGAGTGACCGTTCTAGAGTGGGAATTTGGGGACAACCCCCTCCCCTATAGTTTTAAATAACTGAAAATCGTGGAGTCCAGATAAAACTCCACTACAATAATACCAGGGCTGTTCTTGCAGAAGGAGGGCTAGGCCTCATTCCCCAATATATTTTATTTTAAATCTGGCTTTCATTACAGAAAGTTTTACTCATCAAAGCGTTTTGCAACAATCGAAAAAATGAATAATCAGTTGCTTCAAGGTCAGGTGAATAAGGCAGGTGGAAAAGAACAGACCAATTGAGTTCCTTTTTTCCCCTATGTTATTCTTGTTGTATGTGGCGTTATGTTGTAAAAACTAAGGTAACTTTTTATTTTAAATTTATTCTTAACGGCCACGTATGATTAGTAGTTTGTATGATACAGTTGTCATTACAATTGATTCCCAAAATGGAAATTACTAATGACTCAATTTTATATATTAGTATGGAACATCATAAGACTACTAGAGAGTATGAATAGGTATCGAAATATCCATAAAACGACTTTTTATTTTTATAATCGATTATTGCTTATCTATAATAGGTCGTCTGGGTTATTTTTGCATCCACATACTTGCCGAAAGTTGTGGTTTTCTAAGCGTAGATTATATGTGACACTAAGCCGAAAGCATGGGGAAGCCAATGAGTATCGAACTCACTATACAGTCGTAACAGATATAAAGAGACAAGCTCGTCAACCATTACATCACGTCGAAGTGCCCTGGCTTTTCTAAGCATTTCTAAGCATAGCTTGTGACAATAGGCCTAAAATGTGGAGGATAGAACTCACTACTTAGTCGTAAATGATTTAGCGAGAAAAACTTGCTAACCATTAGATCACATTGAAGTGCCCCACACATAATTATTTGGAACATTACACACAATTTCAGTAAGTTCTTTTACAAGTTTCCAACTGACATCAATTGACTTATTGGTCACCAGGAGAACCTCATAAAAAATTACTTTTTTTTCTAGATAAGTTTTTCTTTTTAGATATTACTTTTTTTTCTAGATAAGTTTTTCTTTTTAGATAATAGTGATTTAGGTATACAAATCTTACTAATTAACCCATATCTGGGCGGGTAGAAGAGGTGGATTCATACCTTTTTCCAAGAATATTTGCGCGTAAGTGAATATAACGAATCCAGTCGGAATCGAATTCGGCTCTCCAATTAACAATTCCGAGCGATTATCCATAACACCCACCCTCACACCCAGAACCTGTTATTCCCAACCGGTCATCCATCTAGTTACTAACCAGGTTCGACGTTGCTTAACTTTGGTGACCGTATGGAAACCGATATTTCAACGTGATATGGCCGTAAGTAAATGAAAACTCGGAAGTCCAAACCGTTGAGAATGCACCAGTGAAACTCTCCACTATCTTTCCCAAGAAGGCATGGCAGTTAACAGATAACGAAGAAAAGAAAACAGTGAAGAGTCATGATCGCTTTCGTCCCGAACGTTTGCTATCTAAATGTACTGTTTGTGCGCGTTAGATATTTGAGAACAACCATTTTATGGTTATTATAATATTATTTAGCATAGAAATCAATGTATTTTTACAGAATTTATGTTTTTACATACATAAAACATGTGTATTCAATATAACCGCCATCAGCTTCGATGACGGCCTCGATGCGGCTTCTAAAACGATTATATGCGTTGGTCAGGTGTTCATGTCGACCATGACGTCCTCGATAGCAACCTTCGGCAAGCCCTTGGCATTGTGGGTATAATTGTTGGACTCCCTTTCAACGACGCCCCGAACGTAAGAGTCCAAATATTTTGAAATCGGGAGCGCTAGGAGGCCAAATGTTAGGGGTAACATGAACGTGAAAATATCCTGCCAGGTTGCCAGCCATTCATGGGTTTTGTCGACCGTTCTTAAGTTCACATATTATGAACTTAACAATAACAACAGAATTCTTTTCTTGATATACTGATAGACATCAATAATAATACATTTACTACCTCCCCATATGAAAAACTAACTAGCATAAACACGTGCACTCTCAACTATAAAAGTGAATGTGCTAATTATTACAAAACAGCGATTATACAAAATTTAATAAACCGTGTAAAAATTTTTCTACACGGAATAAAAAAAAAATAAACAAACTCTCATTAATAATGACTTTCCTAATTACATTGTTGATGAACAAATTAGATGAGCCATTAGAAATATTAACATAAATCAAAAAAGAACATAATACATCCTCAAATAACCCTAAACATATCAACCTACTATACTGCAATAAAACACACTAATTATAAACAAGATAAAAAAATCCTAAAAAAATCATAAGTGCTAATATATCCCCCACAGATCCAAGTAAAAAATAAAACTAATTATATACTATACTAAATTTAATACAACCAACTTAATCATCCGCAATAACTCTTCTCCATCAACTAATGATACGCAAAAGACCAACAATATAAGTATATACCCCAATATGAGAATAAAAAGACAACACCAAATTCTTGAAGCGCTCTATATAAAAAAAATGCAACCAACACTAAATAAGATTAATTTTGAATATAGCAACAATATTTTAAAATGCCTACAAAAGCAATGTTTTGGGATACACAAATTGTAATTTTTTTTAAATTGCAGGTTGATTATTTTAAAACATTAATAATAAAAGATATCAAATAAATTACCTCCCTTATATATTTGATACTCATTTACAAAAAAAAAAAAAACCAAAAAAACCAAAAAAAAACAAAACAAAAAACAAAACAAAAAAAAAACCAAAAAAACAATTACTACTTTCAATTATATTAATTTTTTGTCTTAGCAATTCACCCCCTGAATCATCTTGGATGAAATTGAAAGAACGAGGGAAAATAAAAGGAATGAGAAAAACTACGGCGTCTTTCTTAATCCATTTAATAACAACACAAGAAGTCGATCCGTGAATTTGAGAGGATTAAAATTACAATAACTAGACGTAATATGTATAGATTATTCAACTAAACATGCTTGAATATATATATATATATATATATTACAGCAAAAAAACAAAAATTACCTCAACATAGAGATAGTTTATTTCTATGTTTTTTCTTTTTTTTTTTTTTGCTGTAAAAAATACATATGCTCTGTTAAAATAAAATCATCGAACTCTCTGTGGATCAGTTTTAATAATTAATATTACTAGGATCCACCAGGATTATATACCAACGTACATTATCTGTACTATATATATATATATATATATATATATATATATATATATATATATATATATATATATATGTGAAAATATTGTAGAAAATAGGAAAGAAACTGGTTTGGTAAATAATCCAAAGTTCCTTAGTATTTTTGTAATTATTTTTAAAAAATAGTGCTCGATACGAAAGTAGAGCATAAATATAATTATTTATTTAAAAATATGATTCCAACTCGCTACATAAGAGGTCTCATGTTTCAAAACAAGAGCCGAAAACTTCAAAATAATATTTGAATTAACTTGAGTTAAAGTAGGCTCTGTTCCATCTTCAAGCGAAATTTTTTGGGAATGACTTATTTCTGAAATTTACGAGTTTTAATAGTATGGTCAGAATTGAAATCAAAAATTTCCATGGCAACATCAAGGGCGGATTGTTTAGAATCGGCAGGGGTGAGGTGTTAATAATTTGTATCAGTATAGAGTTACTTTCATGAAAGTAACTCTATACTGATACAAATTATTAACACCAAAAAATTTCGCTTGAAGATGGAACAGAGCCTACTTTAACTCAAGTTAATTCAAATATTATTTTGAAGTTTTCGGCTCTTGTTTTGAAACATGAGACCTCTTATGTAGCGAGTTGGAATCATATTTTTAAATAAATAATTATATATATATATATATATATATATATATATATATATATATATATATATATATATGTAGATAGATAGAGAGAGAGAGAGATTGTATATTTGGAGACCAATACTTCTTTTATGCATGTTTCACTGAATGTGACGGACAAGGAATTTTATTTTTTTATTCAGATTTTCTACTGTACTTACAATTTTTCTTTATTGATGATTAAGTGTATAGAGGAATCTATCGATCTATCTTTCTATCGTATTTTGTTCGTATCTATCTATCTATATATATAACTATCTTCAAAGAGAGAGAGAGAGAGAGAGAGAGACGTATACGATGTTCTAACAAGCGCACATACGTACACACGTGTTGTCTTATTTCTGCCGAATATAAACAAAGAAAATGGGAGAAAGTAAATTAATGTTTATTTCCATTCTTTTCTCCGTGTCACGTTTTTACAATAACCTTGGGCAATGGAAAATTTTGCTCTGGAGAACTCATCAATAAATCTGGCTGTGAGAAGAAATATTTCCACGCCTTGATGAACCACTGAAATCTTTCTGCGCCATTTGTAGTTACGGATGCTGACTGTCAATATCTCCAGGCCAAGAAACAGACAAATAAAAATTAAAAAAAATAAATAAAAAAAATCAATGAGTAAAAGCGGAAAATATTAAAAAAAGAAAAGAAAAGCTAACCGAAAATAAGAGTTAATGCTTCTTGTCAGTAGATTTCCTGCTTTATCGATGGGAATAATCTCGGTGATTTCTTTATTTAGCGATCAGATTCTATATTAGGAACAAGCTATTATATGAACGTCTGCCAAAGTGCGCGAAAAAGCGCATAAGCGAGCATGCGCACAAAGACGCGTTCAACAGACACGCGGACGTGCAGACGCGCAAATTTTACAAGGTAACTCGAACAGAAATAGATGTAAGATAAACGAAAAGAAAATCGTAAACGCAGCAAATACAGGTGTGCATGTGTTTTTATGCGTATTTGAAACTGTATATGGCTATAAATGCAGAAGAGATCATTTACTTAGAAACAGCGAATATGCACACACACACACACATATATACATATGTACATGTGAGCGTATTTTAGTGAGTATGTATTTTTGTATGCATCCATATGTATATTTATACATGTTTGTAACCATACGTAAAGTGAGAAAGATCGCGAGAAACACACAGACACACACGCATATATATATATATATATATATTAGGCAACTCTTTCTCTCTCTCTCTCTCTCTCTCTCTCTCTATATATATATATATATATATATATATATATATATATATATATATATATATATATGAGAAAGATTGTATTTCGCAAAAAATAGAAGGTTGCTCCAGATATCTCTGGAAGATAAAGTTTTTAATGCAAGCAGTCTTTGCAATTAGAGTGCTTGATATCAAATGATAGGCCATTTATATTTACGAGTAAAATTGGATAACTTATTTATTTCTAAATTGTGTTTCGAAATTCAAAGTAGAGACAAGATATATATATATATATATATATATATATATATATATATATATATGTGTGTGTGTGTGTGTGTGTGTGTGTGTTTGTGCGTGTATGTTTGTGTGTGTGTGTAGCTGCAGGCCGCATATGTATTTGTACATTCCTTCTTATGTAGACTTACGCATCTATCTATCTATCTATTACGGGCGATGAAAAGTTCAGTCATGAAGCCCTTCTTTCCAAATTCTGACCTTTTACAAAAAAAAAAAAAAGAAAAAAAGAAAAAAAAGATTAATCTTAATATTTTTGGAAGATAGCGTTTTTAAGACAAGCAGTCTCAGTAGAGACAACACACACACGCACACATATATAAACAAAAGGGACATTTATTATAAACATACTCTGTTTTTCAAAACGCAAGATAGAGACAAAATAAATGAACACACACACACATATATATATATAATGACAAAAGGTATATCTATTATTGACATATATATACATGTGTGTGAGTGTGTATTTATTTTGTCTGTACCTTGCGTTACGAAAAACAGTAGGAATAAGATAAATGACCATCCAACTTTATATATATATGTGTGTGAGTGTGTGTGGTGCATATGTATTTGTGCATTCTTTCGTATGTACACGTACGTATCTAGTTATCTGTCAGGAGGCGCTAAAATGTCCTGGGCTTCACCAAGAAGCCACTCCCTTCAAATTCTGACCCATCTCGTATACATACGCATATGCATATAGATAAATACACATGCACATAAATACATACGCATATGCATATAGGTAATATATATATATATATACATAAATACATATACACATAAATATATATTAGGTTGGTGCAAAAATAATGACGTAATAATGTCGTTTTTTGACGTAACGTCAAAAAACGACATTATTACGTCATTATTTTTGCACCAACCTAATACAAACGGTGACTTATGCATGCACATAGCTATTTTTACACATGGTTACTTACGATATTTACAGTACTTGTGCCTGTATACAACATCGTCAATCACTGTCTTTCTATCTCTCTCTATAAATATTGTTATAACAGAGACACAGTAATCTGATATTTCTAGTGCGATACAGCAAAAGGTTACAGACAAAGATATTGAAGTAATTGATGAATTTTAAATCAGACGTTATTTCTTATTGTAATGAACTTTTTTAATTGGATAAACGTGTTTGAGTTGACGTCCATAATTTTATTTTAATTTTTTATATGCAATGTAGGTAATTCGCTTGTCCAGGTTTTTTCGTAATAAAAATCCAAACTTCCGAATTCCAAACAATAATAGAATAAAAAGAAACTATGGGTATGCCTGTTAAATACGTCATTTGTATTTACAAATATAATTACATGAATTCAAAAAAGTCAAAAAGATGTAAAAATAGTCTTTAGCTGAGTTTAGAAAAAACTATTAAAAGTAACTGGTTCACAATAAAAAATCTGTAGTTGAGAAAAGATTTTGATCGTCAGCTAAGATTCACTGACCGTCCCTGCTGTTGCTGCTGGAGATGATTCATTTGAAGTCACCGACACGTTTCTTTCAGCACGCGGTCGGGGAGTGGGGAGATCTATGTAGCCATGCCTTCTCTTGTGTTTCAACGACTTCGAAACAGTCGCATATCCACTCCTGAAAGTCGAAATCTGTCGGTTTGTAAAATAATTTTTTTCCGAAAGTAGGCTCGAGAAAAATAGGGGTTTTATTTTCTCGTATTAGTAAAATATTTCACATGCTGGTGCTAATTTCTAACCAATAGACAATGTCATTTAAACGGTGTGTGTTGTATTGTATTGTAGAATCTTTCTGTTTTGTCATGTTTGTAAATATTGTCTATTATTGGGTAGAAAATAAACTTTTGGCATGTTTAATATGGTATGTATGTAGGTATGTAATTGTCTTGGAAATAGGGTTTATTTCCTATAACAGTAAAATTGATATATACCAGTATCGTGACCAAAAGTTCTTTTAAAGAAAATATACCTCTTGGTAGGAATCGATCCTATATTTCTTTTGTCGTAGGAAACTACCTTCAAACCAGTTGTGCTTTACCTCAAAACACGAGAATCCATTATGTTGATTGGGAAGGTTTTGTGTAAGAGTTAAAAGAATTTACGTTACACTGGTTGTGGTTGTAAGTAGACAGATGAATTATTATTACTGTCACTGAAAACGTTCGGAAAGTGAATAAAAATATTGGCAAGTCTATCTAGGTAGCAAGATAACTTGTGACCGTAGAATTATAAATTTAAGAGATGCATACGGGGCATTATGCAAGCCGAAGATGCGCATTTAAACGCAAGCAATGATATCTGTTAAAAATAAAATCCATTGCTACCAAAGTTAAAGCATCATACGTATTTCTTGCAACAACTTCCTTTAGATATCAGGAGAGACGTGGCCATTACTAAAAGTACTTTTAAAAGATAGAGCCCAGTGGGCTTTTTCAGTTGCCGCGTAAAGAAGGAATAAAAGCTCAATAAAAAGAACTACTTTGAAACTCATCTTATTAATAGTTACTAAGCTTAGCATATAAAACATGGATACAAATGAAGAGCACTGACATGGAATCGAACTCACTCTATTATTAATGCCCCGCGTACAAACTTGCTATCCGGTTCTACAATGTGTCAACTGTATAACAGATCTTATTAATAAATCAAAACTCCTTTTCAATGTGGGCAGTTTTTCTGGAGAGACGGGTTGGATTCCTTTCGGTTGGGTTATATATTGATATGTCAAGCCTTGTTGAATTATTTAATGGCAGTTTTTTTATACTTAAGTCTATAGGTAAACGTTTATCGTGTTTATACTTGAGTTTTATACGTAAGCATTGAGCGTGTTTATACTTGATTATATTGGCAAACATTGTTCATGTTCACACTTGGGTTTAAATGCAAACATTAGTCGTGTTTATAATTGTTTGCTCCTCAGCTGGGAATGCAGTCCATGTATTCTCGGTCCGACGACAGGGTTGCAAGAAACTTTTTGTGCCTCACTGCGTGCCCTAGGCCAGGCAGTATATATAAAATTGATACTTTACTCCGTCTTTAGTATTATGAGGTTTGGACACGTAAGTCTTTAAATATACCAGGGGCATTCCAGAAGTTTGAAGACTTTTTAGGAGAGGTAGTTATCATAGTCCTAGATTACTGTAATTTTCATATATCAATTTTTCATATATCATTACAATACATTTAATAAGCTGACCTGCCATCTTTTCAGATTAGAGACGGCCGTAACAGCTCTTTGAACAGACCTTACTAAACACTGCTTGTCATAGCTAACGAGTTTGCAGAATGCAGTCGGGACGTAAAGAGAATTTGGAAAATCGATATGCAATAAAGTTTTGGGTTGACGGACATGTGCATTAAAACTGTCCCTCAGCCTTCAGTCAACGGGTCAGACCTTGCTCCTGTGACTTTTGTTTGTTTTCCAAGTGAAGGAGAACCTCATGAGCAGTCGTTTTGAAGACATTGAGAAGATGAAGGAATCTGTGACAAGAGATATGAACACGTTCATTTTGGATGACTTCCATGGGGCTCGTACGAAGTGGTTGGAGTGCTACAAGAGACAAGTCCATTGAAGTTGGAGGATCCTATTTTTATACTTCTTAGTAATTAATAAATGTCTCTCCTGCCGTAGAACTTCTGGAATGCATCTGGTATATATATATATATATATATATATATATATATATATATATATATATATATATATATATATGTACTTTAAATTTGTTTGCGAAGATGTATTCTCGACATTTATATCATACATATATATATATATATATATATATATATATATATATATATATATATATTGATTTGAAAAAGCCAGTCGGTATTTTTCATTTTTTCTTTTTTCAAAGGAATATTTTTCGACCAACACTTTTTCAAAGGTAATCGTTGGAACAAATCTGATGAGACAAAGGATAATATTCGAATATATATATATAAATATATATATATATATATATATATATATATATATATATATATATATATATAATGAGGAAAGGGTACTTTGGAACATGATTAAAACAATTTGAATTCTTTTAAACAATTTGAATTGTTAGTTGGGCACCGTCTGTGAGAAAAAGAACACCATGACGCAATTCACTTCGCCAGAAATTTGGAAACGGCAAGCTGTATAACTTGGCATTTGCATCGGAATCTCCAATATGAACATTTTGGTGTGTTTGGATGTCAATCTGAGAACAGTGCAGATGATTTGGAAAGAGATGAATGAGGCTAATGACTATTACGAAGTGTTTGGAGTGATCATTAGTGATAGCGACGTTATGCCTCCATTCGTCTTTCTACAGGACCTCAGGCTCAACAAGGAAGTGCTTTGAGGTGATAATGCTGCTCTGGGGAAAGAAGGTGGCTTCTCTGAAAGCTCTATGTCTGGCAACAGCATTCTGCACCATGCCATACAAGCAGGGAAAACTAGTCATGGCTGTCAGACAAGTTCTGCGACCATATCACCCCTTACATCTGGCCACCTAACTCCCCAGACTGTACCCTTTTCGTTATTTAATAGTACGCAGTTGAATGAGAGACCAACAACACTCCTTGTAACACCGAAGATGAACTGAAGGCAAGGATTATGGCAGCATTCACTAACTTAAACAAGGAGACCGTTCAGAAGAGTTGCTAGAAATTCCACAGTTGTCTAGAGGCCGTAGTCGATACGATTGGCGATTTTATTAAATAAATTTAATCTTTAGTATTTCAAGACATTTTTGTATCATTTTGGTAAACATATCTATGAAAATGAGATGTCAGTGTTATTTTTATTTTTGCGTAATTTAGACGACAATTTATCCATCGTACCCTCTGTGTGTGTGTGTGTGTGTATGTGTGTGTATGTTTACAATTATTATTGTTGCAAACTGAGCTTTCACAAGGTCAGTCTTACCTACTAAAAGCCAATCAACCATTGTTATAACAGCAAAACTGTTACCTGACGTTGTTTGTGTAAGGGAAATAACTCTAGCACAGCAAAAAGTTATAGGCATTTAAACAATTAATGGAGTTTTAATTCAATATTATTTCTCTATAAAAAGTTTATATTTAGCGGTTATACATGTTTGAGTAGACATCCTTGTTTTTTTAAACAGTGACATAGACATCTACTGTCAAACTTGTACTAGGTTTCCATTCATCCTGGGAAACCACTTTTAAGTTAGGCATATTTAACCACTAAGCCACGAGAGAACTTTGCAGCTGAGTAATGCACAATTACCTTTCTTAAGAACTGCTCATCCATCGCTGGGACCTTTTGAAGATTTATATCTGCTTAAAGGAATGTAGGTTTTCGCCGAGAAACACATTTTCTTTTATAAGACTTTCGATTGCCCAGGCCGGTAGATGTCAATTTCACTGTTTGGAAGACAGAGGTGTCTATTCAAACACGTGTACCTACTAAATATAACTATTATAGCAATAAGAAACAGAATTATTATCGTTGCGTATTATGCGGTTGATAACTACCACAATGTTTCATCATTATTTTTATTAATTAGTATTAAATTATTGTCACTGAACTGATGGAGAAGAGTGAAAATCGCTCAAGGGAGACAACTCTGTGGTTAGCAAGCTATAGACCTAGAGTTATCTCCTTCAGGCAAACGTGTTTCTGCCCTATTTATACTTAATGAATTAAAAATTACTCGGAATTTGAATGAACTGAAAATTGATTTTTTTTCTCCGAATAAGAGCATTGCGTTAACACAAATTGCGCTACGATGTGCCGTTTGTTCTGTGTTAGGGTAACAAACAAATAGACAAAAGCATGCAGAAATCGTATGATTGTAATATAGATTAATTTAATAATTTCACATGTGTTACCGACACATCTTTTTTTTACTGGTTAGCACGTTTAATCAATAAGTTAGAGTTTTAAAACAATACAGCTGTTACGTGGATCTGTTATTTTCAGTGTTCATGATTTGGGCTTTCCTATGTCATATTTTATTATTCCGAACAATATTTTCACTAAAAATCTCAACCGCTTTTAATAAAACTGTTCGATCAATAAGACTTTAGCCTGATACATAGTTCTTAGCTGATTTTTGATCTAAAAACTCCACTGCATAATGTTTGATCTATGTAGCTATTGGGGAAGTCTTCTGTTAAGTACATTGATAAAGAAGGAGATTATATGAAAAAACATATGTTTGCTGTCCAAACTTAGTGATATTTATGGGTTAAAGAGCTCATTATCAGGGATAGAGAGTATGTAAATATAAAAGTGGACATTAGGGTCAACACTCAGCGGCAACAGTCTGTTTTATACTTGATTTCAATCTTAGGGCTTGAAGATTGCGCTTAAGCATGAAACAGACTGTCAACGCTCGGTGTTGACACGCACACACACAGATATCTCTCTCTGTCTGTCTGTCTGTCTGTCTGTCTGTCTCTCTCTCTCTCTCTCTATATATATATATATATATATGCTTTGTGTGTGTGTATTTCTTGTTACTGCCAAAATCTTTTTTCTTCTCTAGTTATGATTTAAGTCGTAAATCTTTTTTCTCCACTAGTTATGATTTAAATCGTAGGGTAGTCTGGGCTCTCTAGTCTTTCTTGTATAACAGCGATTTTAGGAGAAGGTCAACTCTGAATTCAAAACCGTAGAAAAGGTAATGGGAAGCACTCCGCTATCTTTAATAAAGGTCATTGTAATTTACGAATAATGAAGAAAACATGGAGAGCCAAGATCGCCTACATTCTGTAGGGATATTGTATGTTAAAAGTTACAAAAGACGGATTTATAAATGGGGATATGGGATGCTGATGCACACTCACGAGCATCCTATATTACACTCCTCCTCGCAGTGAATCTACGAATCCTCATATATGAACGAGCTTATCGCTTTACTTGAGCCCTCAGATCGATATGATGTTTCTGACTTAAGGAGGAGTTCTGTTGCCTTGATTTCTGGGTAGAGACATATACACTCGGTGTATCAACTTCTTTCCTGAATTATTTCTTTCTTCATTACGGGTGCTGGAGGTAAACGTTTTTGTTTTTTTTTTAATTTGTGGCGCTATCCGCCTGATAGTCAGGGATCCGAACCTTTGAGTATCTACGAAGGAGGCTATCCTACCAGCAGGTGTATAATATATGGGCTATTGTATTTCCATTTTATAAATAGGTTCTGGACAGTGCAGTAGTTGCTGATGGGGTCCTCGATGCTATTATGAAAGGTATTGTTACGTTGTAGGAATAGATAGGCTTGCATATCGTCCAGTTTACGGTTTGTTCATTGTACAAATAAAGGTTTATATAGTGTTTCCTGTTTAGGACTGGCTTTCCGGTTCCTTCTAAAGTCTACTTCAATTCTATACTTCTAACGTCTCCGCCTAAAACTCTGAACTTTTATTTACTATTTATTTACTTGTTTTTCCTCAATAGGAGTGGATAGGTTCGTCTATCGTCCGGTTCATACTCCTCCTCGTTCCTTTTAACAGGAATAAAGGTTTATCCTTGTGTCCGGTTCCATCTAAAGTCTTCTTTTCGTCCACTTCCGATGGTCCTTTTCACTTCTGTTCCTCTTACTCGGTAACTTTCTACCTCGAGGGACTCTTGGGTCTTGTACATGGGGAACATCATTGTAAAGAAAATGAAAAAGTGATAAGAAATGTCGGAATGAAAAAGAAATTATAAAAATATCTGCCTATTAAAGATTTACATTTTCTTAGAAATGATATTTGAAAAACAGGAGTTTTGATATCCTTGCATTGGGAATTTATTCTGTTGCGTTTATTTTCGTACACAGGCACTTGGGAAAGACATGAATTCGTCTCTTCTCCCTACCCCAGTTATGCGTTAAATAGCAGGGTAGATTAGGCTCTATAGCTTTGAGCGGCAACCAGTAAGAAAAGGAAATCTCTGAATTTCATATCGTGAAGAAGGCAACCGAAAATCACTTCATTATCTTTCTCAATAACGTATGACTATTCAGTGACAATAAAGGAGCTTGTGGAGAGCCATCATCGCCTACGTTATGAAAGGGGTTGACATTAGAAATAATATTAGGTTGTTGCAAAAATACTGTCGTTTTTTGACGTTAAAAAATACGTCAAAAAACGACAATATTTTTGCACCGACCTAATACTTGATAAACGACATGAATGAATCTCCTACATATATTTTGTTTTCAGCAACTCCTCATTTAACGACTTATTTGTTTAATGATCGCTCCAATTTACGACCAAAAAAAAAAAAATTAAGTCAGTATTGTACATTCTGCAAAAAAATTGATCGTGATTATTTTATCTTTCTTCAAAATGAATCAAAATAAATAAAATAAATGCAGTGAAAGATAAATAAAAAAAAATACTTGTACTGCATTTACAGTACGCAAACCGATACAAAATGTAGAGCTGATTTTCGAATTTGTTTATTACGTTTACTGTACTATAAACGAGTGCGCAGGCCGACAGACGGAACGTCTATTTCAAACACGGGTATCCACTAAAAATATTTGAAGTAAAAGATATCAGATTAAAAATAAATCTCTTAATCCTTTAGAAATAGCTTTGCGTTTCGGGTACATGGGCTTTCGATAATAACTGGACGAGGAGGGGTGTGCATTAAAGGGCAAACAGAACATCGCTGAACCGTGACGCTTTCTGCGGTAGAGCGGTGTAACGGACGCCGTATCAAGCGATAGTTTCTACATAGGTGGACGCAGATTCGAACCTCGTCGGAGAGCACATTTTCTTTATTAGGTTTTCTCGCGTACGCAGGTCGATAGATGTTTAAAAAGACAAAAACGAGGCGTCTGTTTCAAGCACGGATACCCACAAAAATAATGTTTGAAGTAATAAAAATCTCAGGTTAAAAATAAACCCATCAATTCTTTAGAAAGTACTATACTGTATAAACATTTAGTGTAGAAAGTTGCAAATGGTTCAAAATTGACTTCAAAGCTATCTGAAGCTGGTTGACACAAACCCATCACCAGCGTTGAATGCCGGCCAAGTACAATTTACTTAGCGACTAGTTTGTTGGAACGGAGCCCGGTTGTTAAGCGAGGAGTGAGTGTATTTCATTTGTACTAACCAGGTTGATTGCTGACAAGATGTTCTTTTGGTACTTTTGTTTTTAATGTTTGTTTATTTTTTCTTGTTGTTTTATTTACTGTTAACACGCTGAAATTCTTCCTTAAGACTCGAATATCGTGAAGCTGTCGATGAATTGCACTAAGATCAGAGCTTAGCAAATATGCTCAAATGTCATGTAACAATAACCGTGTTGCACTATGAGGAAAAAATTCATCAAATTTTGTATGTTAGCTAAGGAATGCTAACACAGCATCGTCTCTGAATCCCATGATACCCACCCCGCCCCATTTTATTTATTTATTTATTTTCGATGATGTCGGGGAAAACCGGGTGTACAGATAAATTACAAACAGGCTTGGTGAAGAATTCGGTCGCATACAATCCAAATAGAAGTGTTAGCTGTGACGTCATCCATTCATATCGTCTGCTTGGCATCTTATTTCGTTATCACTGCTTTTGTGCTATCTGAGATTGCTAACATGGCACCCATACCGATTTTTTTTTCTCGAAGAATGGCTTTTTTTTATTTATTTATGTCTTTTTTTTTTAGGAGTTCTATTTTATTGGTTCAGGGTTTTCTATTTATGCGTCAGTGAAAAATTCTTCCCACGAGTTCAAAGTCCCAAAAGAAGTGATGGTGAAATTTTGTTGTTTCTTTCTTTCTTGCTTTCTTTCGAATGTCTGTGTAATGATAGCACACAAAAATTATTTGAACGAAGCAGAATACAGGACATCCGTTTCAAAGAATTTGTAATTTTTCAATTCGCAGAAGAATTAATTTTAATATAGAAGATTATTGGTATCGGAACTCTGATGTTACTTGCCATATTTAAACTTTGGGGCGGAACTGAATTTCATAGCGTATATAAATGAATAAAAAATTAAAAAAAACTTTTATTCGTTACACCCAAGCAAGGCAATAAAACCATTAAGACGCAATGGGTTACTGAGTGTGAAAGAATAAGAGAAAAAGAAAACATTAAAGAGAGAAAACAATAAAAGAACAGAAATTAAGAAGACAGAAGAAAACGAGTGATATTACATTTAAATTTTTGAAGATCAAAGTTGACTGGAAAGCAAGAGACCGGAAGAGAGTTTCATAAGCGAGAAGTGCCATAAAAGAAGCTTACAGCTGCTTAACCAATGCAGAGTTGATCAGAGCCTTTAGTACTTTACCAAAAAGCGGTAGAAGTCTAATAAGCCAGTAGTTAGAAGGATCAGATGGTTCGTTTGAGTTCTTAAAGACTGAACAAAAGAGGATTTCCTACAAGCAGGAGAACAAGAAACAGCAAGGCATTTATTGTACAGTTTATAGAGAACAGGAGTCAGTTCAGGAGCACATTTCTTAAGCATAATTGCAGGGATGCCATCAAGTCCACATGCTTTGTGGGGATCCAGTTCAGATATGATAGCAGAAACCATGAACGCAGTTATATACGTATCAATCAATAGAGACTCATTTTCTAAATCGAAAGTCAGGCAAATATACTCCAGATGAGTCAAGTATAGAATTTGAAGAAAATTTACGAGCAAAAAACTCTACTTTATCAGCAGAAGATATTAACATCCCAAGTCGAGAGAAAACGAGGAGGGATAGAAGGCTTACTCTTATTTAAACTCACTATTACAGAGCAGCCAATATTTACCAAACTTGTTAGAGGCTACTGTATCTCATCTTATCAGTAAACAAAGACTTATCCTCTTTGAGGATACGCCTACAATTATTACGAGCAGACACAAATAGGCTTCTGTTGTGAACCGAACTATCACACTAGTACATCCGGACAAAGTGGACTATAGCAGCTGAACAGGCCAGAAGTTACAAAAGCATCGGTGTCAGCATTAACCCCAGAAGAAACCTCTGTGACACGATGCTAAATATTATGATGCACCCTAATATTTTCGTTTAAAATTGATATTCTATAAGTACACTAGTTAAAATTATATCAATAATGTATATTTCTTTTTAACTCAGTTATGTGCCATGCGTGATACACGCTTAAGCAATCATGTATCTTTCGATATATAACTGACGAGACAGATTTTTTCCCGCAGTAGGTTGTCATTTCTTTCTGTGGTAGATCAGTTGCCATCCAAGGCTATAGAACCCGGTCTTAGGGTTAAACAATTGGAATTAAGATACCTTTAGTTAATAGTTTCCGACTCCTTCCCCTACTCAGGCTCTCTTACCTCCTTAATAGAATTCCTGTAACGGTGCCTTCTTCTCTCCATATCTCCCACTAAGTTCCCTATAACACCCCCTCTCTCTTTCTTTGTCCAACTAACCAGTATCCCACTATAAACTGATGCTATAAATAGTTTGAAAAATCCTGCGAATTTTAAAATTAAAATTCGTAGGTAAAAATAGTCATTAACTAAAGGTATCTTAATTCCAATTGTAAAGTATATAAATATATATATATATATATATATATATATATATATATATATATATATATATATATATTACCCGTTCACCTATATATATATATATATATATATATATATATATATATATATACTCATTCACACATCCACCCCTCCATATATATATATATATATATAGTTGGATTGATGTGAGCTTGTGACCCTGGGTTTCACGCTATTTGCGATCGTCAGACACTGACGATCGCAAATAGCGTGAAACTCAGGATCACAATGTCACATAATTCCAACTAAATATGTTAGCTCTATCACTGATAATGAGCACTTTCCAAAAAGTACCTTGCATATATAATATATAAATAATATATATAAAAAATTGCATATATATATATATATATATATATATATATATATATATATATATATACACACACAAACATTTCACACAGACACACATATATATATTCACCTATATATATATAATACATATACATACTCATTAACACACACACATATATATATGAGGAAATTGCATGACAAAGTGTAAAAAGTTTACTTGCGACGCGTTTCGTCCTTCAGGACTTCATGGGACTAAATTTGTTATGTTGGTAGGTCTACATATGCAAACGGCAGGGGGGGGGCGACTCTTAAAAATATTTTATCACCGCAATTCATTTAGTCTTTTTCCTTTTTTTTCCATCAATTTTGTAAGTATATATATATATATATATATATATATATATATATATATATGATGTATTAGTGTATATGCGTGTGTGTGTGCGCGCGTGTATATTATTTCAAACGTTATTATAATCAATATTAGTACTTGTACTTGAGACAGACGCCCCATTTTTATTTTAACCTGTGTGTATTACGTCTGTCGACCTGAGCGTTCCAGAAATCTTAATAAAGAAAATATGTATTCCAGCAATGACCAACCCGTGTCCTCCTTTGTAGGAGGAACCGCTGTTTGATCCGGCGTGCCTTACCACTCGGCTACAGAAAGCGTCACATTCCAGCAAGGCTCTGTTTTCTCTTTATAAGAAAAGCATACTTCCTCGTTCAGATATTGTTCTTGAAAAGTCCATATCTGCTCAGTTTTCGTATTCTAGAAGTAAAGAAATCAAAGAATTAATAGATTTATTTTTAATCCGACATATTTTTTTAATTAAAATTTTTTTATAGTAGATATTTTTTATAATCTAACAATTATCTGATTTTTGCAAGAATTTCAAAATCAGTGTGTTTTGCTTTCCGCAGAAAGACGCTAAAATTCCCATACTAAATTTATGGTCACCCGCTAACGCAGGAAAAACAATATTTTTAATCAAATTTTCGGGGATACTAAAATGGATAAAAAAAATATGATTTAATAATTAAAAAGAATTTGGCCCTTCCTCTTAATAATAACATAAAGATTTTGAAAATAAAACTTTGTTTTTATTAATTTTGGAGCATTTTTTCAACATGTTATGGTAATATTTTAGCGAATCTTTGGCGCTACCTAAATTGTTCAAATAAATATATATTCTCAAATATAAATCATATTCTCGTCCTTTCGTTCGTGAAGCCAAGCCCTATACGCGCGCGTACACACACACACACATATATATATATATATATATATGTGTATATTATATATATATATCCACAGAAGATTTGCAATGGCCTTGGCTTGTCATATTTTGTAGCTCGATATGTGAGTTAATATGTCAAGGAGAAAAGACTAAAATAACCAAGATACTCTTAAATCAAACCTATCGGCTTTCTGCGAATCACGTAAGCACTTTCCTCATCTCTATCAATTTTCTTTACTTCAATAACAATACATAGCAGTATTGCCAACCAACGGTTCTGAGTAATATAGACTCACTGACACCTTGTCTTATATATTACCCAACTAAACAATTTATCAATTTGGCGACACTCCGGGCCGGATTATGACCTTTTAGGGCCCCTAGGCTAATGAGATTATGCCACCCCCCAACCTCAGACACAGCCGCCCTTAAACTCGTCCTCACCAGTCTTGAATATTTTTTATTCGTGGTATATTTTAACGACATTTACATTGGTACCTCCATGATATCGCTAAAAAAAGAGCATAGCCTGATGAAAAAGACGCCAAACTTGACGAAAACGAAATTCTATCTTCTAAATGTTTATGTTATTATTAAGAGGAAAGATCAAAGTTTATTTTAATTATTTTTAAAAATGTTTCCTTCTTTTTAGAACATTCTGAATTATGATTTAAAAATCCTTGTTTCTCTTTGTATCACTGGAACTAGTAAAATAACATATACAATTTTTAGCACGTTTTTTTTTTGTATGACGCACATTAATTTGGAAAATCTTGCAAAAATAAAAATAATAAACTTTCAGAAACTATTTACAGATGATCGAAATTATTATAAATATTTTTTTTTATTAAAGTCATGGCAGAAATATTTATTTTTATATTTATTACCCCACCACCAACTAATTTTATGAAAACGCTAGAAATTCGATCGAATCCAGTTTAGTAATTACAATAGTAAAAGCACAAGGTACGGAAGAATGCAAATCATGTTTTTTTTTTTTTTTTTAACTGGACATCCCCCTGCCTGAAAATCAGCTCTGAATTGTAACATATAAAACTCAATAAAACAAAGACTTGTACTTGAGACAAGTACAAGTCTTTGTACTAAATTATGAAATTTAATCTCACTCTTAAGTCTGTAATTTTTAAAGTTCTAAATCTTTTAAATTTCTGTTAGGTGATGTTGTTATTAAGTAAAAACTATATTTACTAATCATTTATTTTGCTTTTAGTTTAAAAAGTTTAAATGCTTTTATTTGCTTTTAGTTGGTTTTATGAATATGGACAATATTTTCTGAAAGCAAAAAGTTTTTTCGATAAAAAATGAATTTTTAATACAATTGTTGTGGAGCTCTCCTCTTTTTGCGTAAGATGGACACGTCCAAAGTATACTTATACTGACAGAGAGAATACCTGCTGGAGATACGTTGAGACAGGTTGAGAGATACGGAGACAGACACAGGGTGTTCTCACAGAGAGAGAGAGAGAGAGAGAGAGAGAGAGAGAGAGAGAGAGAGAGAGAGAGAGAGAGAGAGAGAGAGAGAGAGAGATTACGGCTTGACTTACAGAGACTTGTATATATACTTTCTACTAACCCGTATTCCTGGACTACTAATCTTCACTTCAAGACTGTATTCTTACGTTTAATACACTTATTTTTCTATCTCAATTACTGGCGTTGTTTATTTATTTGTGCAGGATTCCATTCACGGAATCCACAACAACAATTATCTGTTATTTCTTCAATTATAATAGATTTTTATATTTATTTTATATTTAAAATATTATAAAATTAGTTAAAAGCCGCACCCGCTTTCGTAAGTTTCCTTATGAGAAAGATCTTTTTTTAGTGCGTTGTAAATTGTATTGTTTTGACTAATCAGAAGACCCGCAGTAATTAAGAAATGTAATTTTGTTTTTATAACCGGGCTGTAATTATAAAGTACGGAAGACCAACCAGAATACAATTAAGTTGCGTTATTTGAGTTAAGCATTGTTCTCCGCTGTTAAGGTCTTTACTTTTGCGAAACACGTGTGGAGAAGTTAATTTGATTTTTCAATTTCAACTGAGATGGGTACCTACAGGTATCAGTATCATCTTAGGAAATTTATATGATCTTATTTTTATATTAATCTCAGTTATGACATTTTTCCATAAATGAAATATCAAAATTAATAATAAAATGAATGGATATGCAAATAATACAGTCAAATGAATTAAATGTACATAAAATTATAGTATTTTATGTACACATCTGATAAAATTTCATAAGAAAGGTACCTATAAATTAATTAGATACCTTTCTTATGAAATTTAATCTCACTCTTAATAGTCTTATTTTAATTTCTTTATAATATATTTTCCATAAAGCATCGTAAACGTGAAGGCGAAAGCTAAGTACAAAATAAAGTTAGCGCGCTGAAAGTTTTCCTTAAAAATAATTTGTTCACTTAAATCTAAATAATTTCACTTTTCTCCTTCCGTAGAACAAATTATCCTCACGTAATCCGTCAATACATCATTCATCACCTGTCAAGTGACGCGAAAAGTTATGACCTGCTTTGTTTTATTTTCAAAGTGCATCTTTTCAGCGCAGAAGCTAAGTTAAGCTTGGTTCAAAATATTTTAAATAAACATTATAATTTCTGTTTTCCTTAAAATAAGTTTTGGAAAAACGATGATTGATTTTTAAAAGAATTTCAAGCTAAGATTTTCATTTTTTTTTATAAAATGGAAAAAATGGTTGCTATGATTGATTATCTGTCAATTTTGCTGACTAAAAAAAAAAAGAAGAAAAACAAGATTTTTAACGAAAATTTCGGACGTGTTAGGAACGATTAAAAAATGTAAAAAAAAAATACCCTCAAAATACTTGGATCTTTCCTCTTAATAATAACATAAACATTTAGACGATAAAATTTTGTTTTCGTCAAGTTTGGCGTATTTTTCATCATGCTATGCTCTTTTTTAGCGATCTTATGGCGGTACCTACATTTACATAGCTTGAAGTAAAATTATTGCAAAATCTTTGAATAAAAAAGAATAGCTATCTTTTGTTTGTCAATAAAAATATTCTATTTTACTATTTATTTCAAACCAAATTAGCACATATTTCAACACAACCATAGTATAAAAAACAAGATATATTTGTTATAATTATGACAATAAAACAATCAAAATAAATATGAGTTTGTCATATATCATTTAAGTTTATGAAACTATTTAGAAATTATAACGGTAAATTTGCAGATTAAGCTTCGGAAACCAATTGTAATGAAAATTTCCATTCTGGTGTAAAATTGGATGATTATTTCGAAAATAACAATAAAGGTTTGCGGAAATGTACCGTTTAGCAGACAACAACAATCCCATTTCGGCCTTATTCGCGTCTAGTGCGACCGCCATTACTGGTGTTGTTTACAAAAGTTTACATACGTTTTTTTATGGATCTGCCTATCTTCTTACGCGTCCTGATTAATTCGCAAAGTTTATTTTCAAATGCGCAAGCTTTGCTTAATGCGCGAATTTAAAAAATCACCCAAGAGGTAAACATTATTCCTGTTGTAAAAAATCATCACTTTCCCCAAGGTAGCAATTTGGTTGCCATATTTAATCAAAATTTAAACTCAAAATAATTGTGTGGGCTTCTTTTATCTTGTAATTTTTATTTACCTTGTAATTTCAATTTTGTTTTTAGCTTGTAATTTTGATTTTTCTTTATGTTTTTTTATTTCTTTAAATGACATATTCGGGTTACTTTTTCTGCTGGGTTACTTTTTAAATTTCGCGTATTCATTTTAAATTAAAGTTCGCGCATTGCGTGCTCAATAATGAAGACAAGTGAAGCTTCCGCACACGACTGAACGAGGCAAACGTATGTAAACAAACCCAGTAATGGCGGCTGGGCTGTAGCCGTGACATCTAGACGCCAATAAGGCCGGAACGAGATTGTCAATATCTGTTACCATCTACTTATTGAATTTTATGAAAATTCAAAAAAATAATTTTTTATCGATTAATGCTTATTTTAATTATACGCAGAACTCATTGGAAAGTTTAAATAATCAATTATTATCTATTTATTTATTTTTTGTAAACAAGAAATTTACAGAAAATCTGCTCTGAATCGTAAAATAAAAAATGCAATAAAACTAAAACATTATTTAATTAGAAAAGCTTTTGATTGCTTTTATGAATAAGATATACTATGGACACTATTGTCTTGATTAAAAAATGATTTTTTACAAGAACTATTTTCTTTTTTTTAAATTTTGATTAGAGTAATTTTTAAAGTTCTAAATCTTTTAAATTTCTGTTAGGTGATGTTGTTATTAAGTAAAAACTATATTTACTAATCATAAATGGAAAAGCGTACTACAATTACACGACCCACAATATTTTAAAAGTAATTTTGTGTGTGTTTGTATAAACGTGCTGATTTTTGTAAATACGAACATCCATACACGACATTATCAGAAAATAAGAGCGATAACTATAGTAAATTTAAAGCCAAAGTACCTAAAAATCAATAAAACATTAGATTATGGTGAATATTTTTCTAAAAACATTATATTCTTCAAGTAAATTTTTACAGATATGTCCACCATAGAAAAAATTAGATAACTATGTTAGTCAAGTTGTCAACATGTTAACATGTTTTATTCAATAAACATCCACATCAGTGATAAAAAAAATGAATTTCTGCGATATTTTAAACTAAAATTTGTTTCAAATCAGATTAATTAAACTTTAAATTAGATAATATTTCTCAAATAAAGTTTCAGAAAAGTATATTTTATTTTTGAAATTTTTTTTAATAAAGAGAATTACCTTGTGCTGATAGATCGCTAAAAATGGCGCTAAAATAAGCGATTTTTAGCAATTTAAAAAATCCTTTTAATCAATTTAAATTATGTTTGAAATGCAGCAAAATATTTTATTCATTAGAAATATTAATTTTAATCTATTAGCTTGAAATTAAAACTAAAATAAAAACTTCAAGAAAGATTTTTCATTTTAAAAAATTCATTTTAAACCTTAGGTATCGTGTTTCTGTTGAGGTATTTATAATAGAGACATTCATAGAAATATTTTCACCACAAATGTGCACAGCATTTCGCATAATATATCTTAATATGTACAATTGTACACTAGAAATATTCGTGAAAATTTCACGGTTTTCCTATTTGAATTTTCTGATCTGTCTTAATTCTTAAGTTAATGCTTGAGTAAGCCCATGGCGAGTTCTACAACAATAAAATATCCGTAGAAATTTCCCTATCGCTTCGTTAAATATTTGAACAGAACAACTTTAACAAAATATTTCAATAACGATCAAAATTAAGGAGATACAAATGAAAAAATTTAAAAGTAAGAACTTTTTCCATTTCACTGAAACAATCGTTAAACACTTCTTTCTTTCTTTCTTTCTTTCTTTCTTTCTTTCTTTCTTTCTTTCTTTCTTTCTTTCTTTCTTTCTACATCTCTGTAGCATCTCTGATATGTCTTTTCAGTCTTTCCACGCGATCAAAACGAAATAGCTTATTATTTGAGGGATTGGCAGAGCGTAATGATCGTGCTAAGTGGGAGGGGAAAGCATAATTATAAGATTATATGTCACTCTTACGATGTAGCAATAGTTTTATAAATTCTACCGGGTTTTCAGATTGCTGGCCAGAAACATTGTTAGCCAAAAAAAATTTAAACAATAGTAGTATAAAATAATTAAAAATACAGTTTAACCCGGATATAAGAGAAACCCGGATATAAGAGAGATTTTATCTGATCCCAAATTATTCCCATACTTACAATAAACAAAATAGACCAAACCCGGATATAAGATAAACCCGGATAAAAGATAAACCAGGATATAAGAGATTTATTCTCCGGTCCCGACAACTCTCTTATATCCGGGTTACACTGTAATAGTTAATTAAAAATGGCAACTAAATAAATGTTAAATAGTCTGAAATGCATAAATAAATGTTAAATAGTCACAAATGCATGATGGGATTTTTTTCCTAGCCAATAAAATAGGGCGGTTCTATGAAGTCAGAACACTGCTTTTGTATGTCGACATCAATTCGTTGTTTGTGAACTTTTTGCCATATTACTTTTGCTTTGCTTTGTTACTTTTAATTTGCCTTGCATATATCGTTTGCTTGCTTTATATTATTTTTTAGTCTGTTTTGTTCTGTTCTTTTGTTTTTCTTGATATTGCAAACTTTGTCAATTCTGTTTGTTGGAGAGTTCTGTTATTTATTTTGCTACTTACTCCACAAATTTGTTCAGAATATGGCACACGAAAGGAAATTTTTGTGCAAGCCAAAAAATTGTATACTGTTATATTGTTTTATGTTTGTGCAATAAGTGTTTCTACCTTTCTATTTTATGCAGTAGATTCGAATTTTTGTCATTTATCGTGTGCACCTTTTTAACATTCGGGATAAAAGAGGTTACGTTCTCTTTTCTATTCGCGGCCAAGAAAAAAGTTCTTATATTTTGCACACAAATGGTAACTATTGTAAATGAAATTTCTTTTAACAAACATTATATTATAATTAAAAATTATAATTACAGAAAGTTCGCAAAATTTACAAAACAAATTTTTAAACCAAAAAATTTAAAACAATGTCATTGAAACGCTGACTAAGGTTTAAAGACAATATTAGCATGAAATATATCCTCCATGTTCTCAAATTCATTTTAGAAGGCCTCCATCCATTGATTTTGTGAACTGTATCATTTCTTTATATGAATCAGACTTCACAGCATCCAGAGTAGCATTAGAAAGGTAATGTTTACTGGTAAATTGCAGCCCAATAGTATAAACTCGCCTCACAGAGTGCACCACAACTTTTCAGTCGGATTAAGATCGGGCCGATAAGTTAGACATTTCATTAAACGAGTGCCTTTGAAAACAATTTTATTCAGATGTTCAATTTTAATGGTGAATTTGACCTAGTATTCTCATGCATAAAAATCATGTTCTTCAATGATGGCTCCAGGTGTGGCTTCATAAAAATCAATCTATGTCTGGGCTGTCACATTGACGAGAAAAAGGAAACAACGAAAGAGAAAGGTATGTATTGAAAGACAATGACGTTGTTGGCAGTAAAAGTGCCAATGTAAATAAAATGCCTAAATATATAACAATATAGAAATCAATCAGTCGATCAATAATCGACTCTGAGATTGTGGCAGAATCTTAACATGTGATGACAAATTTTTATAGGGAGGTAAAGATAAATTATAAAATAACTTGTCATGTTCATTGAAGAAAATATCAGTTTAGATCAATAGTTCTCAACCATTTTTACCCACGGACCAATTTTACTCTTAATTCCTTTTGGTGGGCCCCCATAAACATTCGATGAAAAAAAAAGCTTATTTTATTTTTTACTAATAGATAAGTTTAGGAATTGTATTGTAGAAATAGAAAATATATATGCTTCCTTTATATATAATTATTATACAATTTATATATTAAATTAATTTTATTATTAATATTTTATTTTTTTAACATTTTATATTGATTAATTTATATTAATATATTATTTTATTAATATTTAAAATTGTATTATTTATTATTAATATATTAAATTAATTTATATAATAAATGATAATATTTATATAATTTTGCTTTATATATATATATATATATATATATATATATATATATATATATATATATATATATATATATATATATATATATATATATATATATAAACAAATTAAATTATTAGCTCTGAATTTACATTGAGCTCTCAGGATTTCATCCTCCTTGGGACTACCCATACGGATTACCAAGTTTTTCGTAACTTAACTATATATATATATATATATATATATATATATATATATATATATATATAAAAAGAAGGATTATATATATATATATATATATATATATATATATATATATATATAATCCTTCTTTTATATATCCTTCTTTGTTTTTATTCAACTTTTACAATCAAAACATCCAGCAAAAGACGCTAACTTACATTGCTTGATCACGATCTTTAGAGTTTTTTTTTTTTCCGAATTTTAGTATTTTAATATTGCGTAGATTACTGTAGAAATTACAAATCTCAATTCTGACAACCGCCCCGAAGTGAAATTGCTCTATGGACCACTAAAATATTACAGTGAACCCTCAATCTTCTATGTTTTGTTGTGTGGGCTCCCAGTAATGTTACATGGACCCCTTGGGTCTGTACAGACCTCGGCTGAGAACCACTGGTTTAGATGAAATATTTTAATTAGATCTTCTGATAATAATAATAATTGAATTTTATACTATATCTAGAAAAGCTACTGCGTTGAATTTCTTTACATACGTGCACCTGAAATATTATAGTCCTTTGGAGGTTAGTCTCAGTGAGTATCTAAATTTCTTTAAGAAAAGGGTTCAATTATACTTATAAAAGCCTTTGATAAAGTACAACACAAAGAACTTTTCGAACTGCTAGGTAAGCTTGATTTATTTGGGAAAAGTATTAGAATAACCAAGAACTTATATTGGGATCAAACCTACACACAGAAAATGAATTCAGTAAATAAACAAAAATAGAAAGGGGCGTAAGACATGAATGTCTTCGCATCGGACTTATTCAACTTATACAGTAAGACAAATCCTGAGAGAATTAGAAGTCCTACCAGGATTCATTGTTATCAGCCACAATCTTAACCAGATTTATCCATTGTATTTCATATGCGTTAGACTAGTTAAGATGTTGTCCTGTTTAAAGCCGAAAAAAGACAGCTGGATCGAAGTGGGAATATAAACCGCAGAAGACATTCGAAGAAAATCAAATTTTTCTAGCAAGTCCTAAAGCGCAGCAAATCAACAAGCACAGACTGCATTCTTTACAATAGCTATGTCAATTATGAAAACATCTATGGCATTACACTGACCCACAGAAGGACAAAATAAAGATGACGGCTTTTGCATTGGAATCGCCATTCTCATCTATGAGCAGGGCAACAACAAACTGCGGGAAAAGAACTTGACATTTGCCAATCCCTATCATTATATTTGCAAGGGGTTGTGATATGTCCCGAAAAGAGATATATTTGAACGAAGTAACTAAGTGGTTTTGGCTACTATAACCAAGTAGAATAGGGTAACAGTAATCAACTGGTACGCGTCGTAGTCGCAGGTAAGATCAATGGCGTAGTTCAATGGGCGTCGTTATAGACATAGCTCTCAGACTAAGACTCTTGGACTCACCTACACTTCCGTCGGGATTTATGACGGACACCAGCCAATCATATTCCAGTGAAGGGGAACACAGGTGTTCGCATATTCCATTATGTCAGGTTGATGGAGGAAATGAAAGATTCTCAGTGACTTTATTGAGCGACCCAGGAATTTGAAGGTTACATGTCAGCCCATTTCAGGAAATAAACATGGGAAGAACATCTAGACACACGTCATCTAACCAATCTTCAGAAACACCATACAGAATGACTATTCTGGGTTCGGCTAGAAATTCAAAACATTATCACCTGAAGAAGGCCGGAGCGTACAACGACTGAAACATTGTAAATGTGAGGACAACGTAAATAATGTAAATGAATTCTCTAATGTAAATTTTACGATATTTCTTTACGCCACAGCTAAAAACATTTTTACACTATCCATTTTACAAATATTTCTGTTTCTATACACAAATAAATCTTTATATTAGAATTTGCTTCATATTTTTTCTTATTAATAATGGCACAAGTATTTTGATGATATATTTATTTTTTTTATACAAGTTTTATTTTTTTCTTCGGGTATTGTTCATTTTTAATAGAAATAAAATTGAAAAAACATCGTAAATCATAAGGTCCCAGCTACATGCGATCAGTTATGTGTCATGCATGACACACGCTTAGGCGATCATGTATCATTTACGAGGCAGATTTTTTTCCCCGCAGTAGATTTTCATTTCTTTCTGCAGTAGACCAGTTGCAATCCAAGGCTATAGAACCCGGTATGTCCTGCTATTAACCCATAGCTGGGAGAAGGAGAAGAGAATTTATACCTTTCCCAAGGGTATTAGCACGTAAGTGAATGTAATTCGAACTCGATCCGAACCGCTATTCATTACTCCACTGTGCCTCCTAAGATTGTCTTTTTTCCTAGAGATGTTAATTCAATCTTTGGGCTACTCCTGAATAGCAGTACTTTTCGATTGATTTGTTTTTACGGCTTATAAACTCTTTGTAGATTATTTGAAGCTGTAACATAATTTGGATTTCAAGACTAATTCTTGTGTGTGTGTGCGTGCGTGTATGTGTGTGTGTGAATATGGCATTAACAATGTTTTGAAAATAATGATTTTTTTCCAGATAAAAGAGTTAATATTTTGCTCATAGCCGGGGGATTAGATGGATTCATGCCTATCCCGAGGGTATTTTTTTTGCGTAAGTGAATGTAAAGAACTTGACTAGGAATTCGAACGCATCTCTCCGATTTCTCATTCTGAGCTGCTATCCATTGCCCGAAGAATCCACCTCTTCACCCCTAGCAATATGTTAAATAGCAGGTCAGATTCAGCTCTGTAGTCTAGAAGAAATACAATTCTGAAGGCAAAAGATCTGTAATCTAGGAGAAAGACAATTCAGAAGGCAAAACCTCTGTAGTCTGGGAGAAAGACAATTCTGAAGGCAAAAGCTCTGTAATCTAGGAGAAAGACAATTCCGAAGGCAAAACCTCTGTAATCTAGAAGAAATACAATTCTGATGGCAAAAGCTCTGTAATCTAGGAGAAAGACAATTCAGAAGGCAAAACCTCTGTAATCTAGAAGAAATACAATTCTGAAGGCAAAAGCTCTGTAATCTAGGAGAAAGACAATTCCGAAGGCAAAACCTCTGTAATCTAGAAGAAATACAATTCTGATGGCAAAAGCTCTGTAATCTAGGAGAAAGACAATTCAGAAGGCAAAAGCTCTGTAATCTAGGAGAAAGACAATTCTGAAGGCAAAAGCTCCGTTATCTAGGAGAAAGACAATTCAGAAGGCAAAACCTCTGTAATCTAGAAGAAATACAATTCTGATGGCAAAAGCTCTGTAATCTAGGAGAAAGACAATTCAGAAGGCAAAACCTCTGTAATCTAGAAGAAATACAATTCTGATGGCAAAAGCTCTGGAATCTAGGAGAAAGACAATTCAGAAGGCAAAAGCTCTGTAATCTAGAAGAAATACAATTCTGATGACAAAAGCTCTGTAATCGAGGAGAAAGACAATTCAGAAGGCAAAAGCTCTGTAATCTGGAAGAAAGACTATTCTGATGGCAAAAGCTCTGTAATCTAGGAGAAAGACAATTCTGAAGGCAAAAGCTCCGTTATCTAGGAGAAATACGATTCAGAAGGCAAAACCTCTGTAATCTAGAAGAAATACAATTCTGATGGCAAAAGCTCTGTAATCTAGGAGAAAGACAATTCAGAAGGCAAAACCTCTGTAATCTAGAAGAAATACAATTCTGATGGCAAAAGCTCTGGAATCTAGGAGAAAGACAATTCAGAAGGCAAAAGCTCTGTAATCTAGAAGAAATACAATTCTGATGACAAAAGCTCTGTAATCGAGGAGAAAGACAATTCAGAAGGCAAAAGCTCTGTAATCTGGAAGAAAGACTATTCTGATGGCAAAAGCTCTGTAATCTAGGAGAAAGACAATTCTGAAGGCAAAATCTCCGTTATCTAGGAGAAATACGATTCAGAAGGCAAAACCTCTGTAATCTAGAAGAAATACAATTCTGATGGCAAAAGCTCTGTAATCTAGGAGAAAGACAATTCTAAAGGCAAAAGCTCTGTAATCTAGAAGAAAGACAATTCTAAAGGCAAAAGATCTGTAATCTAGGCGAAAGACAATTCAGAAGGCAAAAGCTCTGGAATCTAGAAGAAATACAATTCTGATGGCAAAAGCTCTGTAATCTAGAAGAAAGACAATTCTGAAGCCAAAAGCTCTGTAATCTATGAGAAATACAATTCTGATGGCAAAAGCTCTATAATCTAGAAGAAAGACAATTCTGAAGCTAAAAGATCTGTAATCTAGGAGAAAGACAATTCAGAAGGCAAAAGCTCTATAATCTAGAAGAAAGACAATTCTGAAGGCAAAAGATCTGTAATCTAGGAGAAAGACAATTCAGAAGGCAAAAGCTCTATAATCTAGAAGAAAGACAATTCTGAAGGCAAAAGATCTGTAATCTAGGAGAAAGACAATTCAGAAGGCAAAAGCTCTGTAATTTAGGAGAAAGACAATTCTGATGGCAAAAACCTTGTAGTCTAGGAGAAAGACAATTCTGATGGCAAAACCTTATTTAGCCCTGGGACCAAATAGCGGGTTGTCCTTTGGTAAGGACAACACTCGAAAACCATCCTTAAAATGTTACGGTAAAGCCGGATGTGGTCAGAATCTTTTGGCATCGAAATGTTATGATGTCATGCAAAAGATCCTTCAAACTTGATAATGGATGTGATTGCAAGTCTGATGGAAACTGCAGGAATACATTGACTATCGCTTTGTATCTCCTAATATATGCGCATGATTATGCATACGGAGGTCCCGATGAAGGATCTAATTAGTTATCTAATTACCAAAGAGCATTGAATTCATTTTGCTCGGTCTCGCTTGTGGAACTCTTTCGGCTGCATGCTTTTCAGCCAATGGATGAGAATTTCTGAGCAAAGCATTCAGCCTTATCAGCTGAAGATGTTAGGACTACGAATTGATTGAATAGAGGAGGGATTGAGGATTTGCTGTAGTTCAGCACACACTCGCAGAGCCGCCAATAATCTTTAGAACCAAACTTGCAATTCGTTGTTTAATCCTATCAGCAAACAGTAACTTTGTATCATTGAGGGCACGCTTGCACTCATTACGACCAGAGACAAATAGACATCTGTTGCAATCAGACATGTCGCTCTGATACAGACGGAAGAAGTGATTCCTATGGGCTATAGCGGCAGAGCAAGCAGATGAGAACCAAGGAGATGAGCGCGACTTGGTATTTCTTACTGGGATGAAAGCCTCGATGTCGGCTTTTATCCAGGAGGAGACCTCCGCCGCACATTTTTGTACGGGATGATTAAAAACCAAGGGACGTCGCAAAGGAAATCACGGAAAGAGTTCCAGTCTGTGCGTTGAAAGATAGGCCTAGAAAGTAGTTGTTTTGTACTTTAAATAAGAGAAAATTATTATTCATGTTTAAAAAGGTGAGACATGATTTTTTATTGGAAATTTTATTATAACAAAAGGGAAAAAAAGCATTTTATGATTAAATTTTGCTCTCGTCAAAATATCCTCCTTTAGCCTTCGCTGCAAAAGTTTCTCAAAGTATAAGTTTGATAATTGATTCTGTTCTTTTTTTCAATGACTCTAAGAGCTCTTTTTGATTTTTTTTAACCACACTTCTGTCAAGTTTATCCCATGCTAATTCTGGGGTGGCTTTTGAACAGAAGTGTATATATTCTGTGGATGACTATATATACTTCCTGGAAATCCGTTTGAACTCTCTGGAGAAAAAGGTGATTTTAAAAACAGTGCCTCCTATTACTGTTAATGCATTGCTCTTCAACTATGAATTGAGATCTCCGGGCTATTGGCGTATTTGGTTCTTAAAACGTTAAATTTTCCCTTTCTCTCTTCCTGCGCGATGATAGCCTAGGGGTAGGATCTCTGACTGATGGTTTCGTCCCGGCTTGAAGCAAGCGGACACCTAGCCACACTGAAGTGCTGTGATACAGAGAAACAGTCTGTCTGTGGATGATTATATATATATATATATATATATATATATATATATATATATATATATATATATATATATAGGACACCCATGGCTAAGATACAAAGACAAGCTGAAAAGCAACTTGTCAGCAGTTAATATACCACACAACACCCTTGAGCGCTTAGGTTTGGAGCGGGTAGAATGGAGATCAACGTGTTTTAGTGGACTCAGCAATTTTCAATCTGCTTGCCTGAATCATCTTCAAGAAGCGAGAGCAAGATCTAAAAGGTCAGCCAATCTAACAGTGATATGATCTCACAATTCTCACACCTGTTCCATATGTGGCCTCCTTTGTAAATCACTAGCGGGTCTTAAATGCCACTTAAGATTATCGCATAAACTTTCATAACTGAATCAATAAGCTGTCAGATCCTCATACGTCGAAACCGACGGGAGAGTCCATTATATATATATATATATATATATATATATATATATATACATTTCACCCGAGCAAGGCAATAAAGTCATTAAGACGCAAGAGGATTACTGAGTGTGAAAAAATTATCAGAAAAAGGAAAACGCTATTAAGAAGAGAGAACTATAAAAGAACACGAATTAAGAAGACTGACGATAACGATTAACTTTCCAGTTATTTTGAAGATCAAGTTGACAGGAAAGCAAGAATCCAGATGAGAGTTTCACAAGCGAGAAGTGTATGAGAAGAAACTGTTAGCATAGAATTTACATTTATAACCAGCAATTTTAACTGTAAAATGGTGCGACCTAGCTACCTATCTCGTACTGCGCTTAAATATATATATATGCAAGGAAAGGCATGAGTTTTTTATTTATTATTCCGACAGAATTTATTACTAAAACGTTATTTTTAGGGGATACTCGTATTTGAGTATACGCTCCGTTTAATTACTAGAGAGTATATTTATTTCTTTTCGTCTGCTGCTCTGAGTATTCGAGAAAACTTAGTCAAAAATATGCGCTCCCCGACAGGATTCGAAGCACGTCAGTTCTAATGACGGTTTTCTCTAAGCGAATACAGGTTCGAATCCTGCTGGGGAGCATATATTTTCTCTAACAAGATTTCTCTAATATTCAGGTCAGTAGACGAAAATAAATAATTATACTGTTGTAATAAATATATTGCAATAAATAAACCGATCGTCTAATCAAATACGAGTATCCACTAAAAATAACGCTTAAGTATATATATATATATATATATATATATATATATATATATATATATATATATATATATATATATATATATATATAATTAATGGCCTGCCGAACCGTGTTGGCGTATCCTTTGAGAAGACGTCCTGTGTTATAATACTCAAAATTAAATATGGACGACACAAGCGTTTGGGCGTGGAAAGAGAGGAACCATAAGCAATACAAAAAACAGAATGTTTCTATCAGGAAAAGAATAGAATATTCGCGAATTTCTAATCATGAAAACGCTGAAATGCCAAGAATGCGAGTGATTTGATTTTGATAGCGCACACACTGAATTTCACTCGCGTTTCTCCAAGGACACGTGTACCTAGTTTTTAGAACATCTGACATAGAACAATGGGATATGATTATGAAACAGAATTAAAAATATATCAATGACTCTCTTTCATTTCATGTCTGTTTTTCTTTGTTTCTCTCTATCAATCTCTCTTCCTCCCTTTATATATATGTGTGTATTACTTACTACATGAAACGTTATATTTTAGTGGATACACGTGCCAGAGTAGACGCCCTGTATTTTTCGTAACAGAGTGACTTTCCCTTTATAGGGAAAACCACAGTCTGACCCGTTGTTCATTCCCCTTAACTGAACCCTAAGATATATTCAAAAATAATTGTCTCTTTTCCAGATAATCGACAAATCTTAGTTAAACTACATATTCATTAAGAAAAACCTTTATTAAATGAATTACAGCCACTTTTTTTATCAAGCTAGAATAAAAATATTAATTAAGAATTAAGATTTTCAAAAGTAAGAGAAGCCTTACATTACATCCAATATATTTGCTTTATATGATTGCCAGTGCAAATAATGATTTTTGCACAGGTAAAAATCAAAATGACAAGTGCTCGTTTTTTTGGTAAGCTATGTAAGCTTATCAAAAAAATGAACACCTCATTTTGATTTTGCAGTCAAACAATATAACCTCTTTTGTTTGCAAAAAGAAGCAGTTAATGACTAAACTTTATCTCTCTCTATATATATATATTTATTAAAGACATTTTTTATGTTTAACGTTCTTTTTATAGATACAAGTATTTAAGTAAATGCTCTGTTTATAATAAACAGTATTAAATAACATTTACCGGCCTGAATGTCCGAGAAATTTTCATAGAAAATATTCGTCCTTTGACAGGATTCGAACCTGCATCCTATACGAAACCGCCATTTAGCCGGGCGTGCCTAACCGATTCGGCCACAAAGGAGCGTTCAGTTGGCAAAGTCGAATTTACTGCTTATAAACTTCAATCTTCCATGAATCTCGTACATTCATAACTGCTCATGGCGTATCAAATGTAAACAAATGACGTCATATATTAAGAAATGGACAGAGTCCGACAATTTATTTATTAAAGACATTTTTTATGTTTAACGTTCTTTTTATAGATACAAGTATTTAAGTAAATTCTCTGTTTATAATAAACACTATTAAATAACATTTACCGGCCTGAATGTCCGAGAAATTTTCATAAAAATATTCGTCCGGTAAATGTTATTTAATACTGTTTATTATAAACAGAGCATTTTACTTAAATTTACTTAAATACTTTGTCCATTTCTTAATATATATATATATATATATATATATATATATATATATATATATATATATATATATATATATATACGCAAAAATCAAAAGTACTTCCTAAATCTTTAAAATATCGCATAGTTTAAACCTATAATGATGGAGAAGGCTACAAAAATCTGTCAAAACAAGTTGGAGTGCACTTCTCCACCGTGCAACAAATTATTTATAAGTGGAAGGTCTTTGGTATGACGGCATCACGATCAAGAAGTGAAAAATTACAGCGAGAGCAAGTAGAGATCTAGTTTGGTAAGCCCAGGCCAAATACTGCCGTGACCTTTGTGGTATTCCAATGCTCACTGGCCAGGTAAAATCGAGGAATTGTAAGTGTTTTGCCAAGAGGAATAGTAAGAAAAAGTCTACAATCACTACTGCCAGAAACCTCTTAAATTTAGAGTAAAAGATTGGTTCACATTGTAACCTCAAAATGAGCAGTCACCAAATATTAAATGTAAGCGGTCAATTACTTTTGCATATCTTAATTTTTATTTTGAACGAATATTTTTATTCCAGCCTGTTAAAAATGTTTGAAAGTAGTTGTAATGGATTTTTAACGGTTTTTCTTATAATCTAATTTCTTTAATAATTTAATATATATATATATATATATATATATATATATATATATATATATATATATATATATATATATGTGTGTGTGTGAGAGAGAGAGTTGATGTATAATAGTTATGCATGTATTCAGTGTATTTAGGTTTAGACGCTAAATGATCTTTAAGATATAAATTATTAAAATGAACGAATTTTTTTTGTTGGTTATATTTACTGAGTATTATTACACACATCTCTTAGAATGGCTAATATTAGTTGAACGATTGGTTAACAGTGCATGAATTTGGGGCCAGTTTTTTCACACAGACATCGGCAACACTTGCGAACGATTATTCACACTTTGGAGAAAAAGATCAATAAATACAATCGACACAAAATATCTTTTGCTCTTTCATTTAATAATAATAATAATAATAATAATAATAATAATAATAATAATAAGGAGCGACTCGGAAGCTTGGGGTCAAGACAATAAATAAAATTAACAGACATAGGGAACCAGCTTGGAAAACAAAACTGATACGAGAAATAAAACAAATCAGATGTGAGCTTTCTATATTAGATGAGCTCACCAGAAACACTAATATTTCCACACGTAAGTGCAAAAAGATCAAGCGGAAATATAAAATTAAATCCCTAATTGACATTCCATCAATCACGGAAATGCTGAAGCTAAAGGCACAGAGAACAAGACGATACGAAAAACGTTGTAGGTTCTATCGCCAAAATAAAATATTCCGAACGGACCTTAAGAAATTTTACAGGGAAATTGGAAAAACACCTATACATGTCGAAAGGCCACCATCGATTGATAATGTACAGACATTTTGGGAAAATATTTGGAGCAGCCTAAAGGGATATAACCCAAATGCAGAATGGATCCGACGTGAAGAAGAACGAATGCTGGATACACCTCTGCAAGAATGGGAAAATATATCCACAGATGATGTTAGGCAAGCTCTAAGGAAATCCCAAAAATGGAAATCCCCAGGAAATGACAAGTTGCCCAATTTCTGGCGTTATTATCTCTCATCTATCCATAAAATTCTTGAAAAAACATTATCAACGCTTGTAAATAATCCCAATAAAATCCCGGAATGGATAACTGAAGGTATTACATACCTCATACCAAAAACAACTGAAACAGACGACCCGAAAAATTATAGACCGATAATATATCTCTCCACAACGTATAAGTTGATCACGACTGTACTGACGAGCTATACTTATTCCTTTTTCGAAACAAACAGCTGGAACAGAAGGGATGCAAAAGAGGTTCATATGGCTGCAAATATCAACTACTGATAAATAAAATGATCCTGGAAAATTGCAGGAGACGACGTAGAAATCTTAGGGCAGCGTGGATTGATTATCGTAAAGCCGTTGATAGTGTTCCACATTCTTGGATCCTTAAGACTTCGGAAATGTACAAAGTCTCCTCTGTGGTATTAAATTTCCTTAAGCACAGCATGGGAATGTGGAACACCAAACTATACCTTAGTCACACCAGGGGCACTGCCATATCCAACCGTCTGATTATCCGACGTGGAATCTTTCAAGGAGACTCTCTGTCACCCCTTCTGTTTTTTTTTTTTTGTCCTTAACCCCCCTTACGCATGAACTGAACAACAGTAGCTATGGTTACAAAATAAATAAGAAAATATTCAATCACCTACTCTACATGGATGATCTCAAACTCTTTGCCAAAGACGACAATGAGTTGAAGGGCCTCCTCAATATTGTAAAATACTTCAGTGACGACAAAGTTATGGACTTCGAAAAGGTAGAATTACAGAAACACCATTAATAGATTTAGATTTTGTCACAAAGATTAAGGAACTGGAGCATGATGAAGCCTATAAGTACCTAGGAATTAGCTAAGGAGATAGCATACAACACCTCCAAATGAAGAAAAAATAAGAAAGGAGTACTACAGGCGTGTACGTCTGGTACTAAATACCAAGCTAAACTCAAAAAACAGAATATCAGCCATAAACACCTTGGCTGTCCCTGTGGTGCAATACAGCTTTAATGTTTTTAACTGGACCATAGCTGAAATTAAACGAATGGACGCCAAAACGAGAAAGCTTCTCACTTGCTACCGCATGCATCATCCCAAAGCTGATGTTGATCGTCTGTATGTGCCCAGATCCGAAGGAGGCAGAGGATTAGTTCAACTAGAACTGTCCTACAAAATTACAACAATTGGCCTCCAAAGATACTTGGAAACTACCGAAGACTGGATGATGGTATGCGTCAAGGAACGTGAAAGTAGTAAGCATCTTTACTCCGTAATAAAAGAAGCCAACAAATTCAAAATTGAGTTTCAAATAGGCGTAGAAATGCAAGTACAGCACAATACACCGACTGAAACTGCAAAACACTTAAAAAAGACAGCAAAGACAAATGCAACCGACCAGATACAGAAGTGATGGCAAGATAAACCGCTTCATGGCCAATACTCTGCCCGCACCAAACAAGCTGACGTAGACAAAACCCGTACCCATCAGTGGCTACGTAGTGCAGGGTTGAAAGCTGAAACTGAGGGTTTTATCCTTGCTGCGCAGGACCAATGCTTGCTAACTAGAAATTATCAAACACATATACTAAATATTATGTTAGCCCAAAATGCAGATTTTGTGATAAATATCCAGAAACGAATGATCATCTTGTATGAGGTTGCACAATATTGGCACCCACTGAATATAAAACCCGGCATAACAGAGTGGGCCAATATCTGCACTGGAAAATCTGCAACTTCTACGGGGAGGAAACTGAAAGAAAATGATATGAACACCACGCAGACCCGGTTACGGAGATAGAACCTGTTACAATTCTATGAGACTACACAATACACACTGACAGAATAATCAAAGCCAACCGCCCAGACATTGTTATTAAAGAACTCAAACAAAAAAAGTGACTCCTTATTGATATGGCAGTCCCTGCAGACTGCAATGTATCTTTGAAGATATTCAAAAAGCTGTCAAAATACAAGGACCTTGAAATAGAAATCTCAAAAATGTGGCATATGGGAACATCAACAATGTTTCTCTGGTTGGAAAAGATTCCAGTAGACTAATTGAAGTCAATGCCTCAAAGAGATACAAAAAAATTGTTCTGCCAAGTACAGCCCACACTTTACGAAGGGCTTTATCTATGTAATATTCCTTTTTTTTTTTCTTTTTTTTTTGTCAGTGCAAAGTGTCATGATGCCATTTCTAACCTTAGGTCCCTGGGCGGGACCCAGAAAGAGATGTGTAAACGCCAGAAATCAAAGAAAATAATAATAATAATAATAATAATAATAATAATAATAATAATAATAATAATAATAATTTAGAACGTGGAGCTGAAAATTTCTTAGCCAGAAAATTGCACCAAATGACCTAACAGAATTTTCTGTGGTAGGGTTTTTTGGTCGACATTGACCATTTAAACAGAGTCCTCGTGTGTGTGTATATATATATATATATATATATATATATATATATATATATTCACGAGGACTATATATATATATATATATATATATATATATATATATTAGGCTGGATCCTGGGGATTGTAGCTTGAAACTGCTATTAGCAGAATTTTGATCGGAATTTGTTACTGTATAATATTAGAACTCCGTGCTTAAATGAGAAATAATTGGCTTACGTGAAATTCCACGGAAGTAGATCATGCTGACAAATAGATATTTTTGTATAAACTGAAGACATTTTTCAGAATTTGGTTTCATATGCCTTCCAAAAGCTAAGCAAAGTATCAAGAAACAGGACAATTTCATTAGAAACAAAGAAAAGGATACTAAACTGTTATATAATATCAGTCCTCCTATTTAGCAGTGAATGCTGGACAATCTACTCACAGATGAAGAAGGGACTTTAAGTAAAAAAAATGTAATTCTACAGAAGGATACTGAGAATACCATAGACCGAACATGTGAGCAACGACGAAGTTTTTGAGTAAATGACAACAAAAAGGATATTCATAGGCAACATCAAGAAGAGACAGTTGAAATTTCTGTGGATCATAATGCGGAAGGCGGGCTTGGAAAATTTGATACACACGGGACAGATTGAGGGAAAGAGGATCAGAGGAAAACAACGCATTACCTAGCTGGCCAGCTTGAATAAACAGATGGTGAAACAGGGTTTAGGAGAGATAACAAAAAGATAGAATTTAACTACAAAGAATAGGAAACGTCCTGAAGAGACATTACACATGAAGAAGAAGAAGAAGAAGAAGAAGAAGAAGAAGAAGAAGAAGAAGAAGAAGAAGAAGAAGATGTATGCGTGTCTAGAGAGAATGTGGGTGATGAAGAAACGTAAATTATCAATCAACATGAATTTAAGTCAGTAAGATATATCTAAGTACCTCCAAAGATTAACTAACAAATGAACATACATGAGGAAAAATGCCCCAGAATTAATAAAAAAAATGTTATCATCAAAATATTTACGTTATTATTAAGAGATTATTAAGAGAAAAGATCAAAGAATTTTTTTATGAAAAAATTGTATTTTTTAAATCCTTTTTTTAGAACCTTCGGAATTTTGATTAAAAATTTTGTTTCTCTGGTGTTAATGTTGCACTATAAATTAGCATGGGAAATTTTTGCGTCTTTTAGCGGTGCAAAATACAATGATTTGTAAATTTCTGCAAAAAATCAGACAATTGTCGAACTTTAATGAAATCTTTAGAACTTATTCATAAAGAAATAAAATTATTTTTTAAATCTTTCGTTTTTAGAAAATCTTTGTAAAAGTATTTTTTTCATCTGCTTACTCCTACTTATTTAATTTTATGAAATTTCGAGAAATTCATTTTTGTAGCGTTTAATGTTTATATTAGTTATAAGCACAAGTCCTTGGTGAATTTAAATAATCATTTTTTATTTTGTAAAATAGTTCCCACAATCACAAAAAATCTATATAATTATAACGGCAAGTTCTCGGAGAATATTAAATCATGAGACATTTTGGTCAAACAGGACCCCTCGTTACAGAAAATGTGTTCTGAATCGTTAAAAATTGAATAAAAATAGGACTTTATTTAATTAGAAAAGCTTTTAATTGCTTTTATGTATAAAATATATTATGGACAATATTATCTTAAGAAAAAAATCGACTTTGATGAATAATGGATTTTTAAAAAAATTGTTTCATTTTAAAAAAATTAATTAGAATAATTTATAAAATTTTAAATCTTTTAAAATTCTATATTAATTTGTCGCGATTAAATGATATTGTTATTAAACTAAGACTGTATTTACTAATCATAACTGGAAAAACTTACTACAATTTAACGACCCCAGTATTTTAAAAAGAATTTTGAATTTTATTTTATACGCATAAACGTACCGATTTTTGTAAATACGGACGTCCACACACCGCTATTTTCTGATGGTGATCATAAAATAGCGGTAATCATAGTAAAGTTAAAAGTTATTGGAAGATTTCTAACATTTCCTCAAGAAACGTTTTTGAAAGTTATTCCTACAAACCTAAAATTCAATAGAATATTAAATTGCTTGGAATATTTTCTTAAATTTTAAGATTACTGTTTAGTTAAAATATTATATAGAAAAAGACGTTCACGTCATATTCGTCAAGTTATTATTACAGTTATGTCCCACTTAGAAAAATTCCCAAACTTGGCAACACCTCATAAATACACCCACCACCGTGTATTTTAAACTAGAAGTAAGTAATACTTGTTTCAGGTCAGATTAATTAAACGTTAAATCAGTTAATCTTCCTCAAATAAAATTTCAAAAAAAGGATATTTTATTTTTGAAAGATCTTTTAATGAAAAGAATTACGTTGTGTTGACATATTTGTAAATATTGACAATTTTAGCGTTTTTACTGATAATAAAGAAAACTAATTATAATCAATTTAAATTCAATTTTGAAATACAGCAAAGTATTTTGCATATTGGAAGTACTAATTTTAATCTTATATAGAAATTAAAACTAAAACAAAAGCTCCTAGAAAAAATTTTTTTTTATTATAAAAAATGCATTTTAAACTTCAGGTATAGCCCTTCTTTGGAGGTAGCTAGATATAGCTATCGATAAATATATCGTTAAATAAAATGTTTGTTTGTTTTTATACAAATATGTTTTGCACCTGTGATATCTGACCAATTTGACTTTCCGAGTAACAATACGTGCGTCATTCAAATGTGTTAAATTGCCTTCAACTAGGCGGGTCTTGTTATAAACAAATAAACTATATTCACAATGAAATAGTGACGTCAAAGTCAAACAGCAGTCGGAATGCTGAGTATTTGACACTTTACATCCATAAAAATGTAGCCACTGACGTAAATATGACACAGGTTCTCTGTTTCCTACCTTAAATTTAATAATAATGTTTTCTGAGACAGTTACAAACAACAAAGCATTATTTACATAGAACGAACACTTCATACAGACTGTGTAAGTGTTAAAATCAGTGAAGTGTATTTAAATTTGGCTTGCCGTTGGTTGAGTAACTTTCTCCAGGATGACATTAAGAATACTGTCACATCCGGTCTGGTGCTTCTACTATATATCGAGAAATCCTTGACAAGATATACTGCTGTCATATACACCGCGTGCCAAATTATTATCGAGATAACTTTTTTTCTAATATTTCAAAAACCGTCCAATCAATTCGCACAAAATTTTCACACAATGTTGGCAACACTGATCTGCGCAATCACTGACATTTTCGTACTGATCTGCGCAATGTAAACAAACTGGCGCCATATTTGTTATTAGTGCGGGGATTTGAGCGTGCCAAATTATTAGAAAAGTGTAAGAATTTAGTGAAAAGATGGGCCGTAAAAGCATTTTAAGTGATGCTGAAAAGAAAACTATCACCTCAGAACTCTCAAAAGGTAAATCTACCCTAGAAATGTCTAAAATGATAGGGAAGTGTCATCAAACAGTGAAAAAGTTCACCGCCGACCCTACACAAGTACGCAAAAGGGCAGATAAAGGCAAGCCAAGGGTTATTTCACGTCGTCTCATGTCACGACTTAAACAAGAGGCCATGAAGAACCCTGGACTTACCAGTCAAGAGCTTTTCAGTTGCATTGGGGATCCTACTGTGTCTAAAAGTACTCGGTGTCGGTATCTGAGGGAAATAGCAACAACAGTCAAACCTGTATAGAAGCCACCGTTGACGAGAAATCACATTCAAAATCGATTGAAATGGGCCGAGGACAATATGAAGATTGACTTCTCTAAAGTTTTGTTCACAGACGAAACTCGAGCAACACTTGATGGGCCAGATAGATGGTGCAAAGGCTGGCTAATGAATGGACTAAATCGCCATCAGCTTTTGAGACGCCAACAAGGTGGTGGAGGCATAATGATCTGGGGTGGTATTATTGGAAAAACATTAGTGGGCGCATGGAGAGTACCAGATAGCGTCAAAATGACTGCTGATGCATACATAGCATTTATGAAGGAACATCTTGAACCGTGGTTGAAAAGGCAAAGATTTGCCTTCAGAAGGGCCATTGTCTTTATGCAAGATAATGCTCTCTCACATGCTGCTCACAAGACTATTGAATATTTGAAACAGTTAGGCTTCGATGGACCTCGAAAAATGAAGTGGCTAGCAAATTCTCCGGATTAAATGGAAACCAATTACTAATCACAATTGAAGAAAGTTGGGCACTTCGACGTGTTGTAATGGTCAGTAAGTTTGTATCGTTTGAACTGTTACAATTGAGTCGTGAGTTCGATCCTCACTGTGTGCTCCATGCCTTCGGCCTTGTGCTACGTCTAAGCTGCACTTAGAAAATCACCATAAATGAAGACGCTCATACCAATTTAATGGCACCCAATATTTTAGGAACAATTTTAATGTTTTTATATGTGTATTAACATAATGATTGTTGTAAGTACGGAGGTCCGTACACGACATTATCAGAAAATAAAAGACCTATAATAAATTTAAAATTAATTGCTAATTTTCTAACATCTTAATTAAGTAAGTTTATAAAGCCAAAGCAATTAAAATCTAATAAAATATTAGATTGCTTAAAATATTAATCTTTTAAGATTACTGGGTAGTTTAAAATATATATATATATATATAAAAGGTGTTCACATTGTCGCACTCAGTTCATTTCTCAATTATATTCTCCTTAATTAAATTTACCTGACACCAAGTTGTCAATAAATCACTGAACACGTCAAGAAACACACACACCATTGCTTTTTTGTAATATTTTAAACTAAAAGTAAGTAATAGTTGTTCCAATCCAGGTTGTTCCAATCCAGATTAATTATATTGTATTAATTAATTGCAGGTTGTATTACAATTCTAATAATCGAACAAATATTGCGGATGAGTAAAGGTAGTTAAAATAATCGAAATGTCAAGGGAAAACCATTCCATTTGTTTGACACTACATATTTTTGTTAATCAGTTATATGCCATGCGTGATACACGCTTAGGCGATCATGTGTCTTTTGATTTGACTGACGAGGCAGATTTTTTCCCGCAGTGGGTTGCCATCTCTTTCTGCGGTAGACCGGTTTCTATCAAAGGCTACAGAACCTGGTCTATCCTACTATTTACCCATAGCTGAGAAGAAGTAGAGTAGATTCATACCTTTCCCAAGGGTATTAGCATGTAAGTGAATGTAATGGATTCGACTGGAATTCGAACTCGGTTCTCCGATTTCTCAATCCGAGCCGCTATCCATTACTCCTCAAAAGCGTGTCTTAAATTTAATTTATTAGCTTAGAATTAAGACTAAAATTAAATTTCAATAACGCTTTTTTTTTTTTAGAATTTATTTTAAATTTAACTCCAGTGTCGCTTTTTTTTAGGTACTGACTATAAAGAGAGACACCAGCGTGTAAAAACAATACTTTGGATTCCTTTTTCAGATACATGTTGAAGAATAATGCGGTTAATATTATCGAAATCGTCCAGTCCGGTTTCTTGATCATTTACGAAAACTCTTCCCTATAATTTTGGATTTTCATGAAACAGATCTTTCTGTTGATTCAGTAACGCCCATGGGTTATTGGCCACTCGTCTTCTGATAGCATTTAACTGAGATAAAACTCTAGCTCATTCTAAATTTTTTTTTTTCTTCAGCGCTTGTAATTATTTTAAAGAGGTCACATTCTTCAGTAGGACACACACACACGCACTCTCTCTCTCTCAGATTAGTTAGTTTGACACAAAGTCACGTGTTTCGCTAACCTTACAAGTGGAATGAATTGCTTATGCCATTAATCAGAATTTTGAAATCCTGGCTTGTCACTTGGGTCTGAGTACATATCCTTAAGCATGGCGCCACAAGATAAAAGTGGGTAGAAGCAACGACAGATGTTATATGTGGGTGGGAGTGGGGCTGTCAGATGTGGGTGGTGACTAACTCAGATGTTAAGTTTTAATGATTCATATATATATATATATATATATATATATATATATATATATATATATATATATATATATATATATATATATATATATATATATATATATACTAGTTTTAAATGAGTCGAGTCAGTGCAAATGATCCTTCTGTGTTTCACCAGGGCTACATACAGTTTTGAATCCAGAGTTTCCTTCTCCTAAACTAGTTGCCGTCCTAGTCCTAGGACTAGTCTGCCCTACATACCTAGGGAGAGAAGAGTTGGATGTATATTTTTCCCAGGGCTATTAGCACGTAAATGAATGTAATTAACCCGACTGGAATTCGAACTCGGCTCTCCGATTCCTCAGTCCGAGCCGCAAGCCATTACTCTACCGCACCTGCAAGTTTTAACTCGTGAAAATTTCACGGTTTTCCTATTTGAAAATTCTGATGAATCTTATTCTTAATTCTTAACTTGATGATTGAGTAAGTTCGTGACGAGTTCTACAACAATAAAGTATCCGTAGAAATTCCCCTATCGTATCGTTAAATATTTGAGCTTAACAACTTTAACAAAATATTGCAATAACAATCATAAATATGAATGCTGTTTATTATTTTAAGTAGCATTTTTGATATGTCTTCTGTCTTTTCACGCGATCAAAACGGAACAGTCCATTATTTATCAGGTATTAGCAGGAGACGTTAAATATTTCTCTTTTTAATTAACGTTCATACAAGATCCAAGAGCCACTCAAGCTAGAGGCTTACTGTGTGAAGTTATATTAGTGTAGGAAAGTACAAACGTTTGGAGTATAGAGCTGAAGTAGACTATAGAAGGAACAGGAAATCCAACCCTAAACAGGAAACAAAGGAAAAACCTCTACTCCTGTTCAAAAGAGAAAGTATGTGAACCGGATGGTAGGCGAGCTTATCTTTTTCTACCTAATTCTTTCTTTTTTCGCTGAAACCTAGTAGCGTATCTGATAAGTCTTTTGTCTTTATTTTAAAATATTGCGGGTTGTTGAATTGTAAAGAGATTTTTCATTTAAAGTTCCTCTCTACTAAGTAAATAAGTTTGATTTTGATGTTTCATGTCTGTGAACTGTTAGTGAAAAAATTATGTAAATAAGTGAACCAATTGTTTTTTGTTTATCTTATCATAGTCAGTTATGTGCCATGCGTGATACATACATGACTGATGATACATGACTGACGAGGCAGATTTTTTTCCCGCAGTAGGTTGCCATTTCTTTTTACGGTAGACCAGGACTAGCTTTAATACGGATATAAAATCATTACTTTTCATAAATTATAAAATAGATAAATAAATTGAAATAATTCCAATGTTTTAAGGAGATCACATGCATTCCATTTTTTACGGAAATATCGAACAGAAATTTAAAATAAAATTGAAAATTAATATATTTTTTATGTGCAGAGACTTTATTTAAAGTCCAAAAATGGACATTTTTTCCAATTTTTCATTTTACACGTTTTCACGGCAGTAAAACAATGCAATGTTTTATTTTTTTGTTTTAGAAAAAAAGAAGTAATGTCTTCGTTTTTTTTTTTTTAACATATCCCCAGTTTTATTTTTTTTTAAATAAATAAACACAATTGTACTTTTATTTCATAATTCATCAGTGAGAAGTTATAAATATAACGTTAACAGAAACACGGACCTTATCCCACGTGTAGTATGTGTGAAAATATACGGCAAAAGCTGTCATAAAAAATAGAATAAAAATATTCAATGTCTGAAGGCACAAAATATTAACATAATAATTAGAATGCTTCTTTTATTCTCTTTCCATACATGGAATTATTTTAATGATTGGACCACAAATAAAATATCTGTGTCTTGTTAAGTACATTGAGGTGAAAATTCGCCGACGAAAATACGACAAATATATATATATATATATATATATATATATATATATATATATATATATATATATATATATAAATAAAAGAAAGAGGTTGTAGTGGTTCCAACGAGAGAAAAGTATGTATATTAAAAAGAAGAGAAGAGAGGTGCCGTAAACGTTTTTGGTTGTAATGTGGATTTATTTAGAAAAAAAATATTATGCTTTGTTTTACATAAATGTAAAACATTTATGTAAAAACATATTTATTTTACATTATGTAAAACAAAGCATAATATTTTTTTTCTAAATAAATCCACATTACAACCAAAAACGTTTACGGCACCTCTCTTCACTTCTTTTTAATATATATATATATATATATATATATATACTTTTAGAGGTTAATGCGCATTGTAATATTGTATTCCTTCTGGGGAGGTGTGGCAAACTTGAGGGCCGTCCTGGGCGGCAAAAACACTAGCTACGTCACTGGTCAGTTGGGGTCTGTCTGTGAGAAAAACAGCACCATAACGCAATTCACTCCACCAGAAATTTGAAAACGGCCTGCTGTACTGCTTACAATACGAACATTTCAGAGTGTTTGGGCGTCGATCTGAGGAAAGTGCAGTGGATTTGGAAAGAGTTGGATGAGTCTAATGGTGATTACGAAGTTACAGCAGCTTGGAAAATTCACTCTAATCGTTCTGGTAATAAAAGAACTCCCGAATTTGTTTGTAAAGGCTTCAGACAACACGGAGGTCTGTATCAAGTGCCTCGAGGAGGTAGTGTTGCTCTGGGTCAAAAGGGTGGATGCAGAAAGACCCTATGTCTGGTAACAGCACTCTGCACCATGCCACACAAGCAAGAGAACCCAGTCATGGCTCTCGGACGATTCCACATCATCCCTTATATCTGGCAACCTAACTCCCAAAACTGCAACCCCTTTGATTATTGTGTGGGGCACAGTTGCCCGAGAGACAAACAAAATTCCTTGTAACTCTAAAGATGGACTGAAGACAAGGATTATGGCAGCATTCACCAGCTTAATCAAGGAGGCCGTCCAGAAGAGATGCAGAGGATTTCGAAGTTGTCTGGTGGCCGTGGTTGAAGCCAATGGCGATTTTATTGAATAAATTTACTTTTTAGTATTTCAAGATATTTTTGTGTAATTTTGGTAAATATATCTGTTCAAATGAGATGTTAGGGTTATTTTCATTTTTGCATAATTTAGATGACAATTTACAATCGCATGTTGTGACTAATTGCGGCACCACATGTATCGTAGCCATTTTATAACTCATTCGGGCACCACATGTACCGCAGCTATATTGTAACTTACTGGGGCACCACATGTACCGCATCCATGTTGTAACTCATTGGGGCACCACATGTACCGCAGCCATGTTGTAACTCATTGGGGCACCTCATGTACCGCAGCCATTTTGTAATTCACTAGGGCATCATATGTACCGTAGCCATGTTGTAACTCATTGGGGCACCACATGTACCGCAGCCATGTTGTAACTCATTGGGGCACCACATGTACCGCAGTCATGTTGTAACTCACTGAGGCATCACATGTACTGTAGCCATGTTGTAACTCATTGGAGTACCATATGTACCGCAGCCATAACAACTATGAGTGGGTCTAGGGCAAGATATCCTGACGCAGCACATTCCTCTTCACGCTGATTTTCAACTTCGAGTTCTCCTTCCAATTGGATGGTTAACCCACCAATACTAAAGAATCCAGTCTACCCTACTCTTTAATCCATGGTGGGGTTAGAAATTGGCTCATGCCCAGGTCGTTTCCCCAAGGCATTAGTGCAAAGTAAATATAACTCGCTGATTGCAATTTTCACACTAGGAACGTGTTCCTCTTTTATATATTTGTTGGTGATCATGGTTCTCCACAGCTTCCTCTCTTTTGTTGTTCATAGCAATGTTTGTGTTTTTACCATCCCTTCCACGCCTTGTTATGTCAACCATTTACACAAGATCGTTAAGTCTTTTACTCGCTGCTTTCCTCTGTTTCCTCTTGCTTTCATTGTCCTGTGAGTGTCAAATTCTTCAGGCCTTCTTTCCTCATTATCTGTCCAAGAAATTTCAAAATGTGAAATTTGCATTGTACGAATACTTTTTTCACCCATTAAAATGGATAAATGGGATTTATTTCTTTTAAATCATTTTTTTCTGTTTTCTATGCATATTTAGTCATTATGCATCTGTGTACAATTAATTATATGAAAAGTATGTCTATTCATTAGTTGTAAATACAATAAATTAAAAAATTGTATGTATACGAATATGTTCCCCCCCACTGTGTATATATATATATATATATATATATATATATATATATATATATATATATATATATATCATTCATGCGTGTAAAAGAATTTTTGCACTAAAATTATTTTACGCCGATTTCCCAGGGGATGATCAAATAATTTTCGGGGTTGAGGCGGGGGAAGCCACACCTTTTGCAAAAGGCTTTTATGTTAATAATTTCTCCATGCTCCTCCAGTTTTCTCGGTAAATAAATCAGAAAAGTACAATATGTACGTCTATGTCTGTTTGGTCAACATTCTATGAGATGTTCACAAACATTTTCATTTTTTAATCAATTCACCCCATACGAGGCGATAATACCACTAAGACGCAAGTGGTTACTGGGAGTGAAAGAAAATAAGAATACTTTAGAAGGAAGCGGAAACCCAATTTTAATCAGGAAACAGGTGATAAACCCCTAATCCTGCTAAAAAGATCGCTGAGGAGTGTGAACACATGTTTTTTGAATGTCATGTGTCTTTAGGATGTAGACGATCATGGCTCTCCACAGATTCTTTTATCTTCATTATCTGTGAATTATTATTCATTTTTGGGAATGGTACTTTGATGGTTTCCCGTTGCTGTCTCCATCTGATGGTGTGGAATTTAGAGTTTTCCTTCTCTTATACTGGTTGTTATCCAAGATTGAAAGGTAATATCTAACCATAGTATTTGTGTGAAAGTAAACGCAATAGACGACAAAGCCGGAATTTGAACTCGGATTGTTAATATTACACCGATTTTAGTGTAAGAGTGATAATTATTTAATTACAGGTAACCTACTAACCAAGGGCAGATAAATCAAACCAGTCGTATGACAGTTTGTAAAAAGTAATAACACCGTAGACAGATGTGTAATGATGACAGTCAAAGGTGTTAATGATTTGGTGACTATATATTAATGTAAACAGTGAAGAAAAAGGTGTTCTTTTACAAACATATATAGAAGTTAACATTTCAGATTTTATATAATAACTTTATTGATTTATCTCCCTTTGAAAATGGGCACGTTAAAGACTGTTACACATGTTTGTGTTTTAAAGTCGGTGTAAAACTTCTTTTTTACGCTTCAGTAAATAATTAGAAGACCTACCAGGATTTATTATTGACGGATATAATATGAATAACAAACTATGATTATCTCACTGTGGTGATGGTAATATCAGAAAGAAACTGAAAGAACGATTAGACATGAGGGTAGAAGAAAGCAAGAAGAAACAACAAACTATTAACTGTAAGAAGACAGAATGCACGGTTGTGAATGTTATACTCTGCTTCAAATTAGATCACTTTCTGATTCGCTCTAAATCAAAATCTGAAAGAAAGCAAAACCAAAAATAAAAAGTCGCCCTCTGCGCTGGCGTTGCGAGCATCACACCCAGTTCACAAAAAATTCTCCTCAAGAAAAAATAAAAAATAAAACAGTACAAAAAGAGCCAATCACAAACGTTGCCGCTAAAGCCTAACCAGGACAAAAAACGATGAATCATGAGACACCCCATCTGCTTTTTAAGAACACCGCTCACGGCACTGTAAGCAGTCGCGATGAACGGGCAAGCTGCCAACGTCATCACAACGGATCTGGGCAAACTGACCCAACACACACATCAACTCCAGGCCACAGGCAATCGATTCCCTTGCCCACAAAGAGACATTCAGCCTTGATCCTCTATATCGACAATACAAAGAATTCCTGTCTTCTTTTCTTTTCGCCTCACCAGCGGTATTTGTTATTTCGTTTGTTTTCCCGTGCTACCATACGCGCGTTTATAATATCAGCAAAAGAGACCTCATAAGACGTAATCTATTATCGGGGACATCAAAATCAAGCACTTACATAAATTGGGCGGTACCCTAACAGACGACGGAATGTCCGAGACAGAAACCTTTCAGAAACTAAGCAAACTGTTAAGAGATATCAAAATGTTATAAACAAACAAACAAAATCGCAGAACTTCTATGTAATATTTAATCTCCTAAATAGTAATGAATGTTGGACAATGTTCTCACGGGTGAAGAACAGAACTTGAACCGAAAGGGATGTACTTCTATTGACAAATATTGAGAATACATTGGACAGAACATGTGAATAACAAGGAAGTTTTAAGATGACTGGGAGCTGTGGTGAAACTTGTTAATCGTCAGAAAAAAGACAACTGAATTTTCTTGGACACATAATGAAACCTGGAAGAACTTAATATTCACAGAAAGAGAAGAAGGAGGGAACAAAATTGATGGCAGAACAAATATAAAGAGGGTTGGTAAAGTTACTTACAACAAAAATTGGAAGTTGTAGAGGGCCATGATAGCCCCCGCTCTAAAAGAAGACGGCATATAAAAGAAGCAAGGAATTCAAAACGAGATTTTATAAACAGATCTTTGATCAAGGAAATTCTCATCTGGTGAACTGTAGTAAATCGGACCATATGTGGCAGCAATATTCAAAGCATAGGTGAATAGTAGACAAGAAAAATTGTCTAGCCCTATAAAGTGAATCAACTTTCCTAGCAGCAGATCTAGCAATTGATTCAATATAATCCTTCCACTTCATGATAGCAGAGAATGTTAATCCTGGGTTGGCGAACGAGTCACTCCCCTGGAAGTAAGCATCACTAGAGTTTATTTTTGTTTTGTAGATGAAAAAATTTCTATGCTATTCAATGAATTTAAGTATTTTTTTTTTTTTACTTTTTCAGTAATTGGTCAATTAGCGTCAGCTTTCTGTGTGTTTGGCCCGAACGTGGATTCTATATTCCTGTGCGGACGCGAGAGAATGTCCTGTCTGGGATGGGTGTTTATATCTCTATCTCTCACACGGTTCTTTTCACATATGCACATCTTAAATGCAGCTGGGTTAATCAAGTATTCACATGTCGGTGCAGCCACTGACATCGGGTGAATCTGGCTAAAAGGCCCAACCCTGCAACTGGTTAATCTGAATGCAGGAAACACAGTGCAAAGTCCAGTACATCCCACAAAGAGCTTTCTCCGCGCACGTTGTGATTAGCAGATCTGACAGCGGTGAATCCTGGTTCCCCGCCCCCTGGGTCATCTCTCAGGTTAACTCTGCACCTGGCTTCTCTAAAGGAAGCTGGGTACAAATTCTATTTTGACAAGATCTGGTTTGAGTTTAGTACATATTATAAAGAGTTTTATCTACGCATGCATTTAGAAAATCTGGTGGTGGTGGTGGTGGTGGTGGTGGTGGTGGTTGTTGTTCTTCTTCATAATAATAATAATAATAATAAAAACAATAATAAGTAGTAGTAGTAATAGTAGTAATAATAATAGTAGTAGTACTCGTGAAACTTTTACTTTTTCTTTCTTTCCATGGAATCAAAATGGAAGAGTCCATTATTTATAAGGTATTGACAGGGCGTAACGTACATGCTAAGGAACTAAGATGGGCGGTGAGGGGTGGGGAGACAGAATTATAGGATAATGATAGGAGGAGGGAAAGGAGAAGAAAGAGGAAGAGGACTAGAAAGTAGAAATTGCTCGAGTTGTGACAAGTGGCAGCAATATCACGTTTTGTAATTCTCTCCAATTTTTTATTCGCAAACTTCTATGAAACCACAACTTTAAAATAGATTTTTTGTAAATTTCCTTTGAAAAGAATTATGTAAATGTTCTCAATCTAGTGCTTTGATTCGGCAAATGTTGAGACTGTCAAGGTCGTCCAGGCAATTTCCTTTTGTTGAAAGACAGGCTGACAACACTCCCTGGCAGATGTCAACACTCTCTTTCTCCTCCCCCATTTCCCGTCACCCTCCATTTTTAAAATGTTTTTTTTTTTTTTCATGTTTTCTTTTTTTTTTTTTTTTTCAGTGGAAAATTTCGATCGTTAAACTTACTTTTATTTTACGTAAGCAAAATAAGTTGTTGTTAATTCCGGTTCAAGTGTGAATAACAAGATGTATAAAAATCATTATATTCATGAAGAAAGATTTAAAAGAGTTACAGGGTTGCTGCCTTTTTATGCGACCTTTTGAACTAACTGAACATTTCAGCGTCTTTTTGCCTGTTAACGAATAATTTATATTCATACGAGCATATGAGAAAATATCGTTTTAAAGCATGCTACATTTAAGGTTAAAAGTGTTCAATAGCAGGGATAGAGCCTATGTAAATATGAATGTGGACACTGTGGTCAACACCAAGTGACGAGAGTCTGGTTCATGGTTGAATACAATCTTCAGGCCATCTTGATGTGCAATCTTATGGCCTGAAAATAGTGTTCAAGCATGAAACACGCATACACACACAGCTATATATATATATATATATATATATATATATATATATATATATATATATATATATATTATTATCTTATAAGTATAAGAAACTGTACTCGATCGGAAAACCTTCGGTGTCTTGATTTGCAAATAAACAAGCCAACACCAAAGGGAATAAAAGGTATATAAAAAAAAGAAAGAACCAAGAACATGTACGTTAGCCGAAAATAATCGTCCAGCATATGAGTTTAAGGCCCAAAGAAAAAAAACCCTGATGCAAGTATCCAAAACAACTAAATAAAGTGCTCAATACAATGAGTAGAGCAGACCTAGTTAAACCTAGAGAGTCAGACAAACCTACCAAGGTTTCACCTAAGCGGATCGTCAGGGCTGACGATCCACTTAGGTGAAACCTTGGTAGGTTTGTCTGGCTCTCTAAGTTTAACTATATATATATATATATATATATATATATATATATATATATATATATATATAATTTAAAATTACCAGCGTAATGCATAGTCGCATCTATAATGACAAAAGTATACGCAAACCTTGTATTCTCAGTTGAATAAAGCTTTCTTAAAAGCTACACCTTTCAGAATTTCAGTAATCAGTTTTTTACACCAAAAATAGTAGGCAGCATTATACGCAGATCATTTTTTAATGTTAAAAATCATGCATTTTTAGTGGCCAGTTGCACTATACAGAGATAGGGTGAAATGATAAAAAATGTATTTTTATACTTTCATTTTGCTTCGTTTTTGTTTGGGGGGTCACTATTTGCCCATAGCTAACAGGTGCTACCATCCCCGGTCAGGGTGGACCTAGGAACAACAGCAGTTAAGAGGTGGTTTTATGCTCCTCAAAACCTCAAACTTCCCGATCAGAGACCTTGCTGCCGGATGTAGTTTATCGTCATACCCAAGACTAGTACAAAAAAAGAATGCAAATCATTTATTTGCTATAAAATATGATGCTAAAAATGCAGCAATATTTGATTACGATAGACCGACTAGTATTGCTCAGAAGCTTGGTGGGGGTCACATTATACACGAGCTATATAAAAAATCAGGTTCTATAAGTGTATAAGCCTACATGAAGTAGGCTCATACACGAGTATATACGGTATATTAACGATAAGGATCGGACCAATTATCAATAGCGAGACAAAGATCCCATGCGCTCTATGCACAGCACTTGCCTGTTTTATTGGCCAGATCTTTTTTTATTTTATTCTGATATCATGAAAACAGCTATGGGTGCTACTATAATATATGTACCGTCCATTTTCTGCTATAGTATGATATCTATTATTCATTTTCTACTATGGTATGGCATTTGCCAACTGTTGGAAATATGAAATATGTTAGGGTTACGAATTAGAGTTAGGATTAGAAGTTAGGGTTAGGAGCTAGGGTTAGGGTTAGGAGGGCTAGATGTTTGGTTTAGGAGATAGGGTTAGGGTTAGGATTTAGGGTTAGGGTTAAAGGAAGTGAACAGTGAACTGATTATGTATTAAAAATCATAATCATTAAAAACTTTTTATACAAATAAAACATCAAATAGTGATTTTAATGTTTGTAAACTGATTTGATATCATTTTAAAAAATCGTAATTCGTTTTTGGTTTTCCTGAGCGTTTTCCAGCAATAATGAGTACATGGTTCTTTACGGTATGTCGCAAATGCCGCAGTAGATATCATATTATAGAATCACCCAGCTGTGCCCTCCTTTAACTGGCTAGTAATTTTCTTCTTTTATGTACCATGTTCCTTCAGTAACGTTGGCGATCATGGCCCTCCACGATATCCTATCCTTTGTAGCTATTATCAATGTTCGTTTTTTACTATACCTCATCTCCTGCCATCCATTAAAACAAACTCATTAGGTAGGATACTCGTTGTTACCCTCTGCCTCTCTTGCCTTCAGCATGCCTTATGAGTGTCAAATTCTCCAAACCCTTTCCTTACTATATGTTTCAGAATGTCAGTCATCTCTTTCTGATTCTATGTATAAGTGTTCTTTTTATCTCCATTTTCTCTAAAACTTTATCGTTGATCACATGTTCGGTCCATTGTAGTCTTCTGTAGAATCACATTTCTGTTGCTTCAAGTTTCTTCTACATCTGTGAGAAGATTGTCCATCATTCAATACCAAATAGGAGGACTGATATTGGACAACAGTTCAGTATCCTTTTCTTTATTTCTAATGAAATTTTTCTGTTTTTTGGTACTTTATTTAGCTTTTTGAAAGCATACTAAACAAAATTTCTTAAGAAAATATCTGTTCATTTTATACAACAAATATTTATTTATCAGAATGATCTACTTCCGTGAAATTTAACGTAAACCAGTTATTTCTCATTTAACCACGGAGTTAAAATATTATACAATGACAAATTCAGATCAAAATTCTGCTAAAACAGCTTCAATCTACGAACCCCTGGATCCAGCCATATATATCTACACAGACTCATATATATATATATATATATATATATATATATATATTATATGCACACTCACAAATATATATATATATTTGTGAGTGTGTATATATTCAAGAAGAATGGTCTAAAATTAGTATCGAGGATTGTCAAGAACTGATTCGTTCTTGTAGTCGAAGATGTGCAGATTGAGAGCAAGGGCTCATTTACTAAATATTGATTGTACATGTATTTTTATTGTTTTTTTTTTTTTTTTTGCTGTTTACATTGTTTTTCTCAATTTTGTCCCTTACTTTTGGACGATCCTATTTTGAAAATAAATAAATAATTGTTATAATTATTTTTCTATCCTTTGCAAATGATTCAAATTTTAGTATGTTATTATGGATGATAACGACTACCAGTTGTCAAAATTTCAGCTTTTCACAGTTGTTATTTCTAACAAATATTAGGTTTTAAAATTTTGTCCCTTAGTTTTGGACGCTACTGTATATATATATATATATATATATATATATATATATATATATATATATATATATATATATATATATATATACACACACAAGGTATGGAGGTGGGGAAATCAAATAACTAGATATTAGCGACCGTATATATGTATATTTATTATTATTATTATTATTATTATTATTATTATTATTATTATTATTATTATTAACACAGCAAAGATATTTTGTATCGATTGTATTTATTGATCCTTTTCTCAAAGTGTGAATAATATTTTGCAAGCGTGGCCGATGTGTGTGCGAAAAAAAAATGGCAATATTCATGCAAAGTTAACCAAGCGTTCAGCTTACTTAAAACTTTCTCGTTGCTTAAATACCCCGTCTATAGTATTTTCAGTATCCTTCTGTAGAAGCACATTTTCTGTTGTCTCAAAACTCTTCTTCGTATGCAACGAAATTGTTCAGCGTTCGCTGCCATATAGGAGGATTGATATTATATAGCATTTTAGCAGTTTTTTCTTTTGTTTCTAACAAGTTTTTCTTGTTTTGAATAATTTTCAAAATGATCATTCGCTATTAAAATGTGCCTTCGTATTTCGGTGTCACATTTTCCGTTGTCTGTTACAATACTTCCTCGACATTTCCCGTTAATTAGTATTAGAAAACACACGGATATTCTCTGGCCCAAAGAAGCTAAGGTCATTAGTTAAGGTCAAATTTAAAGCACAACCCTGATTGATATTCCAAAAATAAAAATAAAAAAAAAAAGAAATTATTCGTTATCCAAGAAATCTATACGTTGGAAAATAACTGAATGGCAATTTTAATGGAATTATAACCCGTTTCCTTATAAGGAAAGATTCGTCATTCATCGACGAAAAAGTTAGTGCCGTTTGAAATTTTCAAAAATCTTTCTATTACAACTTTCCAGGAAAATAAGTTTTTCAATTTCATTCATCGTTATCGCTCTTTCTAGTTCTGAAGGTGATTTCCTTCCTAACCTTTTGTTAGAGGTTGTGTGAAACATCACAATGTTGATGATGTCATTATTTCCACCTCGACTTAAATGTACTATCCATTTTAGCTGTTGAAAATCCTCAAGTTATGTGGTTTCTGCCATTTCGAACAATTCTTTGTGATTCTGTAGCGTCAGTCAACGAGGTTCGAAAAATAATTGTCCTCGTTAAGACCTACATGCTTTATTTTTTTAAAGTCATTTTTAACCATTGAGTGTTTGTATTTGAAGCCGTGTGGAACATCGACATCATGATTATTTTCTCCTCGAGTCACATATGCCATTCATTTCACTTGTTGCTGTTGATGAAAATTCTCAAATGATGTGGCTTCTGTTATTTGGTACAGTTCTTTGTAAGGGATTCTATAACGCCAGTCCGACGAGGTTCGAAGAAGGATGGTCCTCTCTAAGACCTACATGGTTCGTTCGACCGAGACCATATTAAATCATTGTTCTGAGAAAGCGAATGTACAGGGTGAGATGGATAAATTGTCGTCAAGATTAGGCAAAAATGAAAATAACACTAACATTTTAACAGATATATTTACCAAAATTACGCAAAAATATCTTGAAATACTAAAGAGTAAATTTATTCAATAAAATCGCCATTAGCTTCAACCACGGCCTGCAGACGACTTCGGAATCTCCCGCAACTCTTCTGGACGGCCCCTTGTTTCAGTTGGTGAATACTACTATAATTCTTGCGTTCAGTTCATCTTTGGTCTTACAAGGAGTTTTGTTGGTCACTAGCTCAACTGCGCCCCACACATAATAATCAAGGGGGTGCAGTTTGGGGAGTTAGGTGAAGGATGTAAGGGGTGATGTAGTCACAGAAATTGTCTGACAGCCATGACTGGGTTCTCTTGCTTTTGTGGCATGGTGCCAGACATAGGGTCTCCCAGCAGCCACCCTCTTGACCCAGGGCAGCACTACCTCCTCAAGGCACTTGATGTAGGCCTCCGTGTTGAGTATGAGGTATTATGGGAAGATGAATGCAGGCATAACTTCGCCATCAGTAGTGATCACTCCAAACACCATCATGTTGACTGGATATACCATCTAACTCTTTCTGAATCATCTGCACTGTCCTCAGATTGACAACCACACACTCTGAAATTTTCGTATTGGAGCTTCCGGTGCGAATGCTAAGCAATAGAGCATTCCGTTTCCAAATTTCTGGCGGAGTGAATTACATCATGGTGTCCTTTTTTTTCAGACGATACCCGACTGGCCCTACTATACTGTGCAGTGGACAAAATAAAAAAAAAAAAAAAAAAAAAAAAAAAAACGCGCATGCGCGAAATTAAAAATATAAAATGGTGACAATTTACCCATTGCACTCTGTGTACAGTTGATAGTTTAAACGTCTCCGAATGGGTTGGGCGCCATGAGTGACAACCAAATGACAAGGCTTAAATAGAACATTACTCTCTGGTTCTTCGGTTAATGTTTTGGGTTTTGAAGCGTCTTACAGTGTTGAACAGAACGATTCATATTGCAAACTATTCTATATATAGTTGCCTTATCTCCTAAACCAAATTTGTTCATTTGAAATTCTTAACCTTGGAGGAAAAATATATGTGCATCATGAATTGGGATTTGCCTTGTTACTTTAAGAAAATCGATAAAATTCAACTCTAAAAATATCGAAATAATTCAGTAGAATTTAGCGTTTCTTTAAATATTAATGGCCATTGAACAGATTTTCCGCACATTTAATACATTATCTCGACCGAAATATTTATAGTGGGTAAAAGTGTTGGCTTGTGAATTTGGTGATATAGTGGTTGTGAGTTCAATCCCTGGATGGGACAGTGTGTACTTGAACTCAACGGGCGAGAAATTACTGAACTGTGCTAAATAAAAATAAGAACTAGACAATATCTCTAGACATGAAGAGAGAAACGAGAACAGTTTATCCTCGTAGATTAAATAAAGAGTTCAGTTCGGAATTTCTTGTAGGTTACCCAGATCGATATACACCTGAGGATGATCGGAGGAGCAACGGCCGAAACGTTGTTATAAAAACAATAAAGATGAGAACAACAGTCCGAATATAAATGGTGTAAATAATTCGTTTTCTTTGTTTCGTATTCTTTTCTTTCCTTCTTTTTTCTTTTTTTTTTTTTTAACAAGATCGAATCTTTGTCGGATATTCAGTGATGATGTATTGTTGCATTTAAATGGTCTTTGAAATTATAATTCTTGTCTATGTTACTGTTATTATAATTTTTCGACCGGATTACGCTCCGACCTTCTTCTACTGTAGGATTAGTAACTAGCCACTCTCTGAACGAAATAAATATTCCGTTCAAAAGCCCTCAAGGTTACCGGATATGATATAAACCTGAATAAGTCTCCTTGTAAAGATAAGAAAAATAGCAACAAAGATGAGGATATTAATTTGAAGTCATAATTTTAAAAACCGCTTTAGCGTTGACGGCCACAATCTCAACAACATAAGATACGAAGATGGCACAGTACTGATAGCAGACAAGGAAAAGAAATTACAAAATCTCTTACAGAAGGTAGCGAAGGAGAGCGAGAAGAAGGGACTAAGCATAAATTACAAGAAGACAGAATGCATGGTTGTCAGTAAGAGGACGAGTCCTAAATGCGATTTGCAGGTCGAGAACACTAGAATCAAGCAGACGCGGAAGTTTTGATATCTGGGAAGCGTTTTGACAGAGGACGGTAAATGCGACATCGAGATCCGTAGAGGTATTGGGATGGCCAAGGACGCATTCCAAAAGATAGTCATATTGCGAGACAGAAGGATTTTTTTGGTAACAAAGAAAAGTATACTGAGCTCTTCCTGGCATCTGTCCTTCTTTCCGACAACGAATGCTGGACGATTTCCTCAAGGATGAAGTAGAAACTCGAGGCGACAGAGATGTTTCTACAGAAGGATACTGAGGATTTCGTGGACCGCGCGTGAGAGCAACGATGAGGTCTTGGAGAGGATGCAGACAAAGAGGAGGCTCATGCTTAACATCAGGAAGAGGAAGTTGAAGTTTCTGGGACACATAATGAGGAAGGAGGGCCTGGAGAATCTGATACTCATGGGTCAAATAGAGGGAAAGTGAGACAAGGGAAAATAATGCATGACATACCTGGCGGACTTAAGCAAGTGGATGACAGAATATGGTCTTAGGAACGAAGCAGAGGGAAATAACTTGTTGAGAGCTGCAAGGGATAGAGGGAGGGGGAGAGCCATGATCGCCTACGCCCTGAAAGGACATGACACATAAAAAGAAAGGAAGATATGTTGGCATCCTGAGCCATAAAACATACACGTTATACCACATATTCAGCTCGTAGTTCAGCATATTCCGAATATCATTGTCAAGTTTAAGCCTTCAAAATAATAAAATAAAGTGAGATAAAATAAAACAGACAGACAAAGCCGTCCGTCGGGACGCCTTATAGTATCTACACGCTTCTCCCTGATTCTGTTTACGTGTGTCATCCTAGAAGTTTCATTTACGTTTATATTAAGAGACACAAGGCGCTATTCTATGTGTCTCCCGCGGTTAGCATTTGACTTGGGATAATTAGATGTCATTCATTATCCAGTATAAAGGAACTTTTGGATAAAAATATTAAACGGACTTGGCACTTCATTTCTTGAACCTTCTAAACTTTTTTTTAAAAATTTGTCGTTGAAATACTGCACTGCAACGGCTAGCATCTGGTAAATAGGGTTAACTGTCTCAGAACTCAAATTCTTTAAAACACCGGTTTGTCAGCTTTATAATCTGGTTCATTAACCTGTTAAAAGAGAACGCCTTTTTTATTATTCTTCACACAATACAATTCCCAAGAGCCACTCAAGGTAGAGGATTACTGAACGAGATAGTTATAAGGGCGTAAAAAAGAGAACAAGGGCATGTTATGGGTATATGTAGGATATATGTAGGTTGACCCTAGACTTGAAGAGATTAAGTTTGTAATGGTTGAGCAAGCATCCTCTCGGACCGGAGGCTAGTGACGTTTCGTCTGCGGGGAAAGAGAGTGTAAGATGGGAAATAAAGCGGCATAATCACTTTTAAACTCTGTAAAGGCTAGAATGTGAGGACTGGGCAGCAATATGCCATATGGAAGCAATACGGCATTATCTACAGTATCCTAACGGTCAAACCGGTGGAAAAGAGCGGGCTGGCGTAACCAAGGCAGACCTCTACAGATCACGCATCCGACAGCCCAATGGAACCATGTTTGCCTCTCTCAATTCCTTTTCAGCCGCGAGTGAGGCGCTTCTCGTCGTGTATGGGCTTCTCCGTTGCGCAGAGTTTTCTCCCAAAATCAAATGCACGCGCAATTGCCTCGTTAAAAACTCTCTTTAATTTCGCATTCGTCCGCCCTTCAGTAAGTCCATTGACGATGGTCCCGCGGGTGACGGGGACAGGTTTGGTCAACTGGAGGCTCTTAATCCGAGCCCACACGTTGGTGGTGCACAATCCTTCTCTCTCTCTCTCTCTCTCTCTCTTATTGATCTGATCTGACTTTTTTAAATTTAGAGCATGGCAGGAGAAGTTAGATACTTTCCAGATTAGTACAAGGAATCGGTCATACGAATATACAAGTTCCACTTGAAGTCTGGAGTGAGCTTTAGTTCCAACGGACGTTCGAGGCAAGGGGCCTTATTGAGAATACGACCGCTCATCAGGACTGGAATAAATTTAGGGTCTGCTCGATGGTGGTGAAACACTATTAACTTTGGTTTTGGAGTTATTGAATGCCCCCCTTGCTGTCTTACTTTCAACATCTCGTTTAAATGACACAGCAAGCTATATTTGCATTCTGCTTTTACTGTTCGATCCTTTGAAAGATAGTCATCAAAATACCTTCCTTATCCCTTTATCAGTGACTACGACATTTCTTTGCTGATATTTAGTTCTTGAATTAATTCGGCCGTGGAGATCCCAGCTGTCAGATTTCATTGATTGTTGTTTATCTCCCGATCATTTGGCCCCGTGTAACCATATGTAGAATACTTGGACAGGGTTAAATGTAATTGGCAGAAATGTCCAACAAACAGAAATGACAAAATTTGCAATAAACGATAAGAGAAAAAATAAAATAACAGAGCAAAATAATATTAGGAAAAGCAAACAATATATGCAAGACAAAGCAACAGCAATAAGGCAATAAGAATGAAGTGAACACAAAAAAGGGGATACAGACAAGTGATCGCAGCATTCTAGCTTCAAGACAAGAAAGAACATAACTTAATCTGATGAGACCGAGAAGTGGCCGATGTTATTGGCTAGGAAGAAATCCCATTATGCATCTGTGTGTTTTATCTCTAAGTTTGAGGAGGGAGAAGTTTTTTGCAGTCATTCCTACTGTTGATTGGAACGAAAACCATATTTCATGAACAGTAAAAATCGTTTTAAAAATGATCACTAGCTCACAGAAAATGTTGCAAAATCAATTTGGAAGTATGCACTTGATATCGTTTCTGATCGGCTTTTCAAACAATTTGGCAGTCACATGGTTGCCAGCGCCTGTGTACCTAGCTGCCAATGAAACCCAACACATGTCTCAGCAATTCTTTTAGCTGAATTTGGCTAACAAATTCAGGACCGATGCCGTTGTAAGTCTACCAGAACTTGCTAGATTTGGGGTCACAAGATCTCCACGTTGCAAGATGGCACACCATTTCCTCATAGTTGAGGAATGACGCCGGCTTCGTATCTAATGTTTACATTGTTAACTCGTGGATTTCATTTGGATTTTGTTTCCGGCAGAACAGGAATATCAAGACTCTCCGGAGTTCAACACTTGAAAATTTCCAAGGTTCGTTCACGTAGTGTATGTGTGTATATGTGTCTGTGTGCAGTTTGAAGTGTGTGTTTTGTTGGCGACTAATTTAATTACTGTCAAGGTTATCGGTTGTTTTTCCAAGAATATATGTACATACATAAAATTATTTATATAATTTTATGTGCTGCTATATATATATATATATATATATATATATATATATATATATATATATATATATATATTTATATACATATATATATATATATATTATAATAATTTTTTTAATATGATTCCATCATGACACAGAAATTACTGTTTCGAAACTAAAACTCAAGTATCAAAATTTAATTTCAATATTAAGCCTTAACTCTAGAGGACAGTTTTATTCTCAAACGATGTTTGGAATAACTAACGAAGGGAATGTTTTGCTTATTTATAGGTTGGAAAGTGGGGGTGTAACCTAGGGTTTCTTTTTAATAAGAAGAAAAATACTAAAGAACTTTGGATCATCAATCTAACTGTCCTTTCCTATTACATCAATATACACACACCCACATACACGCTCGCGCGCACACGCACACGCACACACATATATAATTTTATTTCTGTGTATGTACTTTTACATAAGACTGTTGGTAACCTTGACAGCAAACAATAGTTCTCGTCACTTTTTCAATGCTAGTAATTTTCCAGCTCACTCATAATAAGCAAAATGTCACATTACAATATTGGGACAGTCGAAATGATCAATAAAAAATAAACATTTCCGTTTAATTCTATTTCGATGTCTAAAAGTAAAGGATCAATTAGCAAATTATCATTTAAGAGAAGAACGTACCGAGACTACTGACGTCATAGTAGTAATAGTAGTAGTCGTAACCTTATTGGTGATAGTAAAACTAAGTATATATTAGTACAGACAGTTGGGCTCCTGTAATGGTTAGCAAGCTTGTCTCGCTAGTACAATTATGACTGAGTAGTGAGTTCGATCCTCACTGGGTGCCCCATACTTTCGGCCTTGTGCCACATCTGAGCTACGCTTGGAAAATCACTATATTATTACAGACAGTTGCTATTTTCACGCCAGATATCTGGGTGTTATTGTTAGAGACTGAATGACAGAAAACAATGTCAAATCTCCAGAACCTTCCTTAGTATCATAGTATCTTTACAGGTCCAGCTGGCGTGTTCTCATTGTAGTGGTCTGAACTAGAGATATGCCTAGTGAAAGAACTAGTTCAGACGTTTACAGCTAGGACACGACACAAAGTTATTTTTTATCTGAACTGGTAGAATAAGTACAGAGAGAAATTAACCTAATAGTAACAATAACCTAATATTTAGTATTTTAATGAGAAATCGGAGGGCCGAGTTCGAATTCCAGTCGAGTGTGTGGCATTCACTTACACGCAAATACTCTTGGGAAAGTTATAAATGCATCTCTTCTCTCCCCCACCCCGCCAAATAGCAGGACAGACTGGGCATCTTATTGATCCTCGCTTGTACCAATATTTACTAACGCAAGAATAGGAACCTAGTGACGCACCGATCCCGCAGGAGGATAAGCCTGCTGGACTGCTTATCTTCAAAATCAGTATTAAAAATCCTAGCGAACGTTGACCACTGGGGCCAGTGGGGAAAAACGTAATTCGTGATATAGTGCATTTTATGCGTATCTTAGATGCGACACAAGACCAAATGTATGGAGCACCCGGTAAGGATCGAACTCACTACTCAGTCGTAATTGATCAAGCGAGACAAGATTGCTAACCATTGCACATCGAAGTGCCCAAATGATTTTCTAAGGATATCTTAGTTATGGCACAAGGCCAAATGTGTGGAACACCCACTAAGGATCGAACTCACTACTCAGTCGTAATTGATCTAGCGAGACAAGCTTGCTAACTATTGCACCTTATCGAAGTGCCCAAATGATTTTCTAAAGGTATCTTAGTTATGGCACAAGACCAAATGTGTTGAGCACCCGGTGAGGAACGAAATCACCACTCACTCGTAATTGATCTAGCGAGACTTCCTACGAAACTAAAGATATGCCGAGTGAAAGATTGTGTTTTGACATTTTCATTCTTTGCTAGTTATTTTTTTTTATAATTATTCTTTTAACTAGAAGTAAAAGAAGAAACAATGGCAAGTCTAACACTATTATCTGCAGGACAGTCTTTGGTCTTTCTTTATTTATTAAACAATAATAAACCTACTGTGGAACATGGGATATCATTGTAACAGCTGTAAATATAATTATAATAGAGGCTTGGAATAAATAGCCCTGAAGAGTCTTGCAAAGAGGTTAGAATTGGAGATCTCGTGAGGAATCGAATCAGTCCAGAAGACAGTATGAGGAAAATCATCTAGAATACTGGGGTGAGTTCCAATGTAATGAAAGAGACATGCTGTGAAAACCCCCAGTTACGACTGGTGTGAAAACACAATGAGTATAAATAATAATAATAATTAGTAAAAAAAAAAAGCTTTGGAGCTGAGGAAAGTGCGAAAAATAAATATGACGGTCGTGCCTTTAATAGTTGGTGTACTTGGAACCACGTCAAAATTAATACAGACGATATAGAAGGAACTTGAGGATTGAGACTACGAACTTTGGTTAAACTGAACCTAGAAGGACACTAAGGAAGGTGCTGGAGATTTAAGGATGCTTACTTGAAGTAAACGCATTTTTTTTTTATTAATGATTTCGACCATTCCAATATTGTTGCGTGACATTTCGTCTTTTATAAGTGAACTAGAAAATTGTTCCTCGTCGAATCAGCCTCATTGCCTTCGTATTCCAAATGTAAAGAGAATTGTTCCACTCAGGCAGCATTTTTTCCAAGAAACGCTACTTTGTGGAAAAAAGCTCCCCCGTGGATGCTTTCCCCGAACACAACAAAATTAACCTTTCAAAACAAGGCCCAGTCGTTGTTTATCGTCCATCTTCTCGTATTTTCCATTTCCTGCTACCTCTTCTTTCATTCACATCACTCACCCTAACAATTTTAATAACAACTCTCTAGCTTGAGTAACTCACGAGCCTTGCGTCGTTAATCTTTAGTATATAAAAATATGAATCTTTCACTCCATAATGTTAAACCCAGGCGATTAATACTCACCATTAAATTAAATGTAGAGAGGATACCATGTTGAAAATACATTTTGTGCAAAATAAACACATTTTATATTATTAGCCCGCGGACTTATTGCTTTACCTATAAATATCTGTTTATATCTCTGAGATGAGGTATTATGATTACTTACATTATTTACATTATTCGGACTGTTATACTCATCTTCATTGCCATATTCACAACGTTTCGGTCGTTGTACGCTCCAGCCTTTTTCAGGTGATTGGAATTTCAAGTCGAACCCTTTATATCGTCCATCCGGGTAGATTGTTCTAGTTCCACGTGCCGCAACTCTTCCGGATGTCTCTGTTATTTCCCTTCGGCTCATCTCTCCGAGTTTTTGGTTCTCCCATTGCTGTAGCTTGATATTGAACGCACAAATTTTGGGGTGTAGTCACTGGACCCAACCAACGCCTTTATCCACTGGGCCATGTGAACAAAAAAAACTTGGAGAGTTGAGTTAAACGGAAATAACAGAGACATCCGGAAGAGGTGTGGCACGTGGAATCTAGAACAATATACCCCGTTGGACGAAATAAAAAGTTCGGTTCGAAATTCCAATCACTTGAAGAAGGCCGGAGCGTACAAAGACCGAAACGTTGTGAATATGGCAACGAAGATGAAAATAAAAGTACAAATAATGTAAATAATGTAAGCGATTTTCCTATGTATACTTTTTCTTTTCTTACGCGTAAAATAACAACAAATTAACTTCATAAGATGTTGATTTTTTTTTTTTTTCAGTTTTATGGTAACTGTTTCTTTGGAGCAATCTGCACAAACGCAAAAAAATTATAACCTGGAAGCTAATATGAAAACAGTTGCAACCCCATGACAAGTAACATTAATTTTCGGTTCTGTCAACAACGAGTAATCGCGAATAGTGTTATAAAGAAATTCATATAATAGTTTTCGCTTCGTCATAAGAAATATTGATATTTTGGTTTAACTTAATCCAACATTTGGTCAAAGTAATGCGTCGGAAGTCGATGTTGAAAAAATTCAGGTCATGTCAATCTGTCGTTGTAAAAGCTGTTGCAGCAAATGTTATTACTGTTGATTCTAGGTTTGCTATTCACGTGACATCGATTTTGAAATATTATTTCCTCTTGACAAGAATAAATATAATCCATAAACTTTGACCTTTGTCGCGAAAAGATACATTAAGTTTGGCTTAATATATTTTGACAGGTAATATTTTGTCTAGGAGCGCGTTGATCCAGAACTGAAATCTCAGCATGTGGAATGAGTGAATCTCTTTTGACTCAGGCGATCTGGCGCGACGATTAACTATTCAGAGAATGGAATGGGTAGACCGAGTTCAAATTCCAGTTGGAACAGTTAGCGTTCACTCGGCATTAATGAAAGGCGTAAAACCATTTTCTGTTTCCAGCTATGGGTGAATATTAAAGGAATTGATGACACTTATCACTGTAGGACATCAGCTCGACTCCATAGAAATTGTCAACTGCAATAAACAATGATTGGCCCGCTATGGAAGGTTTTGAGAAATTCGGCCAAAGATCATTACCCAATACGCTGGGTAACACTGGAAGTGTGCTTTTTGTTGCTAGAGTCAATTTCTGGGCGATTACCCTGCACAATCAGGAGGACTTGGAAATTACGACAGGACAGACTCAAGGCAAGGGGGATTGAGAAAAGCAGGGGGATTGAGAAAAGCAAGGGGGATTGAGAAAAGCAGCACATAACATACTTAATGAGTTTTAGTAAACTGATGGCGGAAACGGAATTTATGAAAAGTAACAAAAAGACAAAATTTAGTAATTTCTATAAAGGACACTGTGGAGAGCCATGATCGCTTACGTCCTTAGGGGATACGGTACATAAAGAAGATACTTGAGTATATTATGTATGTATGTAGGTCTTGTTTACTTCCTTGTGGTGCAAGAGTCGCAGCCTCACCAACTGTGCCGCAGTTATGCCTACTGTAGCAATTAGTTTCGCATGGGGTAGAGTTCCTTGCTCACAACCAACCAGTTTGGGAATTAGAGTTGTTCTTCTCCTTGGCTGGCTGCTAATCCAGAGTTCAGTGTGCCCTGATATTTAACACATAGCTGTGGGCGGAGAAGAGATAGATTCATACCTTTCTAATGGTATTTGTAAGAAAGCGAACACAGTGGACTTGGCTGGAATTCGAACACGGAAAGCCAATCCCATTACGCTGCTTGAATGTACATCGAGAATTTTAAATATTCAGCAAAAGCTCACATTTGGTCGGATGCTTTTCTATGCTCAGTCTTGCTGAAAGTTAACTTGAATATTTTGTTACATGGAGCATATGAATATTGAATGCAAGACTGAAAAAATGTTCTTTTTTTAAATAAATGAAACAAGTACAATTATTGCTGTTATATCTATGATCAATTTGATGCAGGTGAATTATCTAGGTTATATCAAGGTGAAAATATAATTCAAAGTCATGAGACGCCTTCAGCCGATCTGCGCATTATAATCTTCTTCATGCACATAAACCAATGCACTTTATCAGAGATAATACTCTTGTTTATTTATCGGTCCTCCTACATACCAGTGAATGCTGAACAATCTCTTCACAAATGAAGAAGAGACTCGAGGTAACAGAAATTTGCTTCTACTGAGAATACCATGGACTGAACATGTGAGTAACGAAGAAGTTTTAAGGCTATATATTAGATATACTTTTACAAAAATAGAATGCTACAATAGTTTGTTCAAGCAGTGAACAAAAAAAACAAAAAAACAAAAACAAGTGATATGGAAAAGAGAAGTGAATTAATGCCTTAATTTATAATTAACTTGGTCATGCCATTAAAACATAGTCTAGGACATATACTTAAGCTAGTAAAATATCCCTTCCTAAAGCTAAGCAAAGAATTAAAGGTGGAAAATAATTAATAACCCACGAGGTGGCATAATCGCTTTTAAACTCTTTAAAGGTTAGAATGTGAGGACTAGGCAGCAACTGCCCATAAATGGAAGCAATACGCCATTATCTACAGGATCTTAACAGCCAAACCGGTAGAAAAGGACAGCGAGAGTCGGACTGGTGTAACCAATGCGGACCTCTACAGATCAAACATCCGGCAGCCCGATGGAACCAAGATCTCGCTTGTTTCAAAGAAGCGGGAAAATTTTATTAGAAACAAAGAATGCTTAATTCTTATGAAATGTCAGTCCACCGATATGGCAGTGAATGGTGAACGAGGGGTGGGGTAGTGGCTAAACATACTAGTCGAACTCTCTGCCTTCTGGCAGGGAGGAACCCGGAAGAGGCTCCACCGAAGGGCAAAGTCTCGTTCGGAGAGGTTGACGGACCCTGAACCCGTTTATACGTGTTCGAAAGGGAATAATTTTGGCCGGGCCTACGGGCTCGGAGAACCCACGATAAACTCAGCCTTGTGCCACATTCGACCGCCGTGGGGGTGCTGTCAAATATTCTACTGAAATCTTTTCGGCTGTACTGTTAAACTCTCTGCTTTCGGGCAGAGAGGAACCAAGACGAGGCTATGCCGAAGGGCAGAGTCTCATCTGGGGTGGTAGGCAGCTACCCGACCCGGTTTTTTACAAGGTTTTGCCCGAGCACACGGGCTGGGACACCCCACGGGCTCGGACACCCCACGTTAAATTCGGCCTTGTGGCACATCTGACTGCGTGGGGTGGTTGGCAAATATCCTAGCTGAAATCTTTTTCGGCTGTGCTGATCGAACTCTCTGCGTCTGAGCAGATAGAAACTCCACATTAAATTCGGCCTTGTGCCACATGTGACTGCGTGGGGCAGTTGCTAGATACCGTTCAGCTGGAATCTTTTCCAGCTGTGCTGTCAAACTTTCTGCCCGAAGGCAGAGAGAAACACGGCCTAGGCTATGCTGAAGGGCAGAGTCTCGTCTGGAGAGGTAGACAGACCCGAACTCATTTATGCGCGTTCTTCGGGGAATTTTTTCACAAAGCCTACGGGATCGGACGGCCCCCACATTAAACCTGGCCTTGTGCCACATCTGATCTTGTGAGGAGGTTAGTAAATACACTAGCTGGGATCTGTTGAGTACGACTCAGACTTACGCGAGAACAACCGACTTTCCAATAGTAGCACTCACTACTGGATTGACTTGCGACGACCTTGTGCATAACTGTTACCTTTATTCTTATTGTACTGGTTTTTACAATAAACCTTTACTTATTTTATCCACCTTGTTTTTCAAGCATATATTCCTATTAGCACGGAATATAACAATTTGACACAGAACATATCGAAGGCTAGAGGCACAGCGGAAAACAACGAATGACCTCCCTAACGAGTTTGTATAAATGGTGGCCAGAACAGGGGTTAGGAGAGATAGCAAAAGATTTACTTAGAGCTAAAATGACAGGAAGTTGTGGAGAGCCATGTTGATCCACATCCTGAAGAAGTAGCTGTAAATATTACTTCATATTATTATAACTATTGTTTCGAACAGTTTCAGTTCACGTCAAGGCAAGGTGCGTTATCTGTCAACTTTACGACTTCTCCTTGTAAAAACTTTGTGAGCGTTATGTTCGACTGTTCTCGGTTATGTTCGACTGTTCTCGGTTATGTTCGACTGTTCTCGGTTAATAAAGAAGAGTTTTGACGCTAATTCGCATATATTCAACAAGAAAATAGTTTGTAGATTTACTTGATATACCTTTGCTTACAGATAGTTACTACTTATCCGTTCTCTACTACCGGTGGAGTAATGGATAGCCGCTCAGATTGAGCGGAGTTCGAATTCCAGTTGAATCAATTACATTCACATACATGCTAATACACTTTGGGAAAGGTATGAATCGTCTTCTTATCCCCCTTCCCCCAACTATGGATTAATAGAAGAACAGACCGGGTTCTCTAGCTTTGGGTGGCAACTGGTCTACCGCAGAAAGAAATTTGCAACCTACCGCTGGAAAAATCCGCCTCGTCAGTCATGTATCAAAAGATACATGATCGCCTAAGCGTGTATCACGCATGGCACATAACTGACTGACATATTTTAAATTTGACTTAAATTTTAGACCAGTTATCTTACTTCGGGTTGTGATAACCATTACGAGCAAAATAATTATAGTTTTGTTTATAGTTTCCCTTGGGAAAAGTATGAATCCTCTCCCCCCAGCTATGGGTAAATAGCAGGACAGACCAGGTTCTATTGCCTTGTATGGCAACTGGTCTACCGCAGAAAGAAATGGCAACCTACTGCGGGAAAAAATCTGCCTCGTCAGTCATGTATCGAAAGATACATGATTGTCTAAGCGTGTATCACATATGGCACATGACTGACTGACCACCGAATACTCAAACTAACAACAAAATCACTGACATTAAATATCTTTTATCTTACTGGTGTACAAACTTAGCTCTTTCTTGTTGGGCTTGACTAGTTTTTCTCTTCTATTTTGCAGCTATTGACTTGAACATCATCTCTCCTTTTTATTTTGTCTTAATCACGTAACAGAACCTTACAGTGTCCAAAGAATAACACTCCAGGAGAATGGGTTAGTAAGCACGATGAGGATTTACTTGAGGCAACTTCACGGGTCGTAAGGGTACCTCATCCACATTTATTACAGCCGAAGGAAGCTAGCATGACGGAGTCTGACCTTCTTCAGGCTGGTTTGAATTCATAGTTTTCCTTCTTCTAGATTGTTTGCCCATTCTGTCCTGCTACTTACCCATAGTTGGTGTGTGCGTGTGTGTGTGTGGGTGTGTGTGTGCATTCATAACTTTCCCAAGGATATTTGCGCGTAAGTGAATGTAACGAACATGACTGGAATTCGAACTCGGTTCTCTTATTTCTCATTACACTACCGTGCATCCGCAAAGCAACTTGCTAATGAGTTAAAGCCACATTTGTTCATTCATTTGACAGTGGATACTAGCAGTAAATATTAACTAGAGAAAATTTCGCGTTTTGCTAAGTCAGACGCAGATAGAAATTGCGAATATCTTTCTTCTCTCTATTATTGTTCAAAACAGAACTGTGTCCATATTTATCAAAGTAGGTACTTCTTGAATTGGCTTCTGCCTATCGGTAAACAAGGTTTTGACGTATAAATTAACCGAAGTATTTAAGAGGCTGGGCAAATAGGGACACAATAATTGATTACTTTCAGGCAGTCATTGAATATTTAAGTACGTCACCTGTCTTTTCAATGTTTACTTTGTTTCATTGTCTGACATTTAGAATTATATGATGCTAACTTCTATGAAATGGGGGCGAGCGGTTAGAATGTTCGCTTTCCCGATTTGTCAGGAAGGTAACCATGACCCTATTGGCATGGGGAGGCGATCCCAGCGTGCGCTACTTTTAGTTGTCCCAAGTGAGTGAAATTGGGTAGATGCAATTGTTAGTCGATGGTTGTAGTGAGCACGAATTCACAAGTCCTCGTGACCGAGAGTTTGAGCGTACTGACCTTGTTCTAAATGCTGGTCACTTCTTATAGAGCTAGAAAAACTAATTCATATTTCTATCTTAATTTCTGTGCAGGTGAGGTCCATCCAAAGGTGAGAGGTTTTCGACAAATCTAAAAATGAACAAAGCAGAGGCACAAGCGGTTATAGAGTACAGTCATATCTCGACTTACGTCGTTTCGAGTTAAGCCATTTTGAAAGATACGTCGGTTTTTCTAAAATGTATAGGAAAATAAAACTCGCCTTACGTCGTTTTACTCAAGTTTACGTCGGCCGTTAAAAATATTAGAAACGTCAAAGCACTAAAATAACAATAAGCACATATAAAATTATATTCAAATAAATTAGAAAATAAATTATATTATGTATACTATATATATATATATATATATATATATATATATATAATAGAATCATATATATGATATATATGAATATAATAGAATCATATTTATATATATATGAATCATATATAATAGGATCATATATATATATATATATATATATATATATATATATATATATATATATATAATAGAATCATTAAAAACAAAACAATTAGTTTAATAAAGTGTGTTCAGCAGATGTTCATATTTCAAATTCCTACCGACAGGCGGCACTCGTGTGTTTTTCCGCTCCGATTTTGAATTCAGACTGCTTTACATCTGTGCTCTGCCGTTCACGTTCTTTCAATTGCATTTTAATAGCGATTTAGAATATATTTTTGCCAATGGCTCCGAAGAAAAATCCCAATGCAAGTGCTAATGTTAAGTGTAAACTAGAAGATAAGGTGGAAATTAATTATTTTATTCATAATAATGTATGTACATATAGATACTGTAATAGGCAACGGGGAGTAATTATTTGCGGTTTATAATGTGGTTATTTCGACTTAAATCGTTTTTCGACCTAAGTCGTGACCTCTGGAAACAACGGCGTAGGGCGAGGTATATTTGTATCTGAAAAAAAAAGGTATGACACACAAGAAATCCACGAGCACATGTTACAGACACCCCCCTTCATATGCAACTGTCAAGAAGTGGGCTGCAGAATTCAAGCGGGGCAAGGACAATACAGAAGATGAACCTAGGTCAGGTCGACTAAAAACACCAGCCACTGATAAACAAATTTATGCCATTCACCGTATGGTTTTGGATGACAGATAGATAAGTCTTGAGGTAACTTCTTGTTTTAACTGAGATCTTGGGGATGAGCAAGCTGTCTGCAAGATGGGTCTCCTGAATGCTGGCACCAGAGCTTAAGTTGAAAAGGGTTAATATTTTCAGGACACTTCTGACTCGCTTCCAGGCTGACTCTGAGAATTTCCACCACAGTAACTCAAAATGAAACCTAGATTCACCATTTCGAACCTGAATAAAACTGGAAACACTCTGGTTCGTCACCCTAGAAGAAGTTTAAGGAAAAGGAAAAATATTAGGTTGGTGCAAAAATAATGACGTAATAATGTCTTTTTTGACGTTAAAAATACGCCAAAAAACGACATTATTACGTCATTATTTTTGCACCAACCTAATACCTATTAATTGATAGTACAATGCATCAGAATTAAAACAACTCAAGGAAGCAATCAAGTCAAAAGGCACGCGGACAGGTGTTCACACTACTCAAGCTGCAGTAGCTGAATCAGCCAACTATAGCTTTGAATCCCCATCCCCCTTACTCACCAGACATAGCTCCATCTGACTTCTTCCTTTTTCCTAAACTCAAATCCCATTTCAAATAGCCATTTTGAAAACAATGATGAGGAGGACGACACTTTCTTCCGTGATCGTATTGCAATGCATAAGCATCGTTGGACGAAGTGCATTGATGTCATAGTGTAAAAACTGTCTTGTTTCTCCAAATAATTCTCAGTGGGGCTTAGAAATTTTTGAACAACCCCTGTAGTTGCAGCATAAACCACTGCCATATAGGAGGTCTGGTGCTATAATATCTACGAGGAGTTTGAAAAGTACTCGGCTTAACCAAGAAGTGATTCTAAAATTATTTGGTCCTTTGGTCAGGTTTTGGAAAGCCGAAAATTTTTTTTTAGTAGCTTCAGAAAATTTCAAACTTAGTCGTTTATTTAATCTTCTGTAGTATTAGGTTGGTGCAAAAATAATGTCGTTTTCTCACATATGTTACTATGTGAGAAAACGACATTATTTTTGCACCAACCTAATAGATTGTTATCGTTGCGCTGACCATGCCTAGGGATATCTTGTCTTGTTCTTTATAGTCGTGCTCGGTTATTGCTCTCCTTGTTTTCACTCAGTGCAAGTATCCGGCCTTGGAATTGAATTCACAATTACTATGTCACCAACATCACCAACCGACTTGTTAATCCACTGGAGGACATTAACTGAGCAGTACCAAATAAGAACAAAATAAGATATGCCTAGACATGGTCAGTGGAACGAGAACAATCTATCCTCGGACGGTTCATTTCGAAATTCCCTGATGGCTACCCGTATCAACAAAACCCAAAGAAGTCTGGAGGGCACAGATGTGATCATAACAACAAAAATGAATGACGGAGTGATTTGTTTTTACGGTTTATCAACGTCTTTCAGGTTTTATTTAAAGCCAGGAAATATTTTTAAATACTAAGAATTTTTTTTATATAATAATGATTTTTTTCTGATAAGAGTTTTACTAATTAACCCATAACTGGGGAGATAAGAGATGGATTCATACTTCCCCCAAGGGTATTTGCGTCTAAGTGAATATAACGAACCAGATTGGAATTGAAACTCGGCTCTCTGATTTCCAATTCCGTGCCGTTATCCATGACACCAACCTGCAAGTTTACAGCACCTTGTATTTGCAAGCGGTCACCCATCTAAGTACTAACCAGGCCTGATTTTGCTTAACATCGGCGATCGTACGAGAACTAAATAATATAAATAATGATGTCTCCTCATTCCAGAAATTCAGACAGAAAAAAATTCTATTATTTTATATCGTTTCACTTTGTAGCTGTAATTTTGTCAGTGGGTGAAAATGCTAAGTTTAAAGATATTCTGTTATTTTTTTAAATCATCTCACCCCAAGCAAGGCAACAAATCCACTAAAATGTAAGGGATTACTGAATGTTAAAGGATATGAGGAAAAAACCCACTATTATGAAGAATAGAATGAAGAAGACGGTAGATAATGACTGACATTGCATTTAAATTTTCGAAGAACAAAGTTGACTGGGAAGCAAAAAATCACCAGAGAATTCCACACGCGAGAAGTGCGATAGAATAAACTGTTAGTATATAACTTACGGTTACATCTAGCCATTTCAATTGTAAAATGATGAGACCTTACCGCCAATCTAGTACTGCGCTTCAGTTTATGTGTACCATCGAGGAAAGTTATTCAAAACAATTACCATGAAATAATTTATAAAACAAAAAAGGCAGAAGGAAGCTACATTACGGCTGTGGAAAAGTAACTGAAGGTGCGATGCCAGGTTATGACCAGTAAAATTGCAGATTCTTTATGGATTTTACCAAGAATCTCTAGATATATATAACAGGAGCACAAGACCAGTCTTTGAGGCAAGAACAAATGATAGGCTTATAAATATGTAAGATAGATTCTATCGAGAAAAATTCTCTAGCACGATACAGGGTACCAACTTTCCTGGCAACAGGCCTATCAAAATAATGAGTAATTGTCATGAAAAATATAGACAATTTAATGATAAACAATGTCAAAATATTCCACAAAGTATGTAAAAATGGAAAGTGAAAACCAGTTGGATGTTAACAATCTTGTAAAAGTGTTAATGCTTTGCTACTTCATGTGAGCGTATAAGTTTTTGAAAAAGCTTACTTAATGTAAACCAACTTAATTCTTTTTCGACATTCAACTGGTTCTTCGTATAGACGTTCTTTATGTATTTTGCTTATACGTGTACGGAAAAAATACGTAAAGGAATTTTTAAAAATATTTAAAAAACAAATATGAAAAAGATTCCTGCTCTTTATCTTATTTTTTTACAACAATGTTTACTCTGTACAAGGCCCAAGAGCCACTCTAGGTAGAAGGTTACAAAGTAGGAAGTACCACTCCAAACAAGGTGATAATGCCACCAAGACGCAAAGAGCCGCCCGAAGTGAAAGAGAAGGAAATGATTTTAGAAAGAACCGGAAACCTAATCCTAAACAGGAAACAAGGGATAAACCTCTACTCCTGTTCAAACGATCGAGGAGGAGTGTTAGAGTTAAAATAAATATACTTTGAAGCTGCCATCGAAAAGAGTTAGCTAACTCAACACGCAAACCATTGCAAGTGAACCTCGATAGACACCGAAAGGCCATCTATTTTTAAATTCTAATTTTAAGGGACTAGATCAGTGTTTCTCAACCTTTTTTTTTTTCGTGTGGCCCATTTTTGGGCGTCAAAAATATTTCAGCACAAATAGAAATTCTGTGTAACAGGAAATACATTTTATTTACAAATGAAAAATGTAGTGGAAAATATAAATCCTGGCTATTGTCTGTAAATAATAAGTTACAATTCATTTGTGTTCAATTTAGATTCAACTTAGCCGATATAATAATGTATTGAAATGTTAAAATGAATTATTAAGTCAATAAATAAAAAATATTTAAGTTGTATTTATGCAGTTCATGCCAACGGTAAAGAAACAATAATAAAAATATTAAATAAATAATATATATAAGTAGGCAATGTATAGCGGCTCGGATTGAGGAATCGGAGAGCCGAGTTCGAATTCCAGTCGAATCTATTAAATTCCTTTATATGCTAATATCCTTGGGAAAGCTATGAATCCTCTTCTTCTCTTCTCTCCCCAGCAATGGGTAAACAGCAGGACAGACCGTAGAAAGAAATGGCAGACTACTGCGGTAAAAAAAATCTACCACGTCAGTCATGTATCGAAAGATACATGATCGCCTAAGCGTGTACCACGCATGGCACTAAAATGAACAGACTGAATATACACTCCTGATCAAAAATTTAAGACCACTTTGAATATTTTTTAAAAAAGACTGTTTTTCATGGAAAAATTTTAAACATTTCTTAAAGTTACTAATTTTATAATCCAAAAGGTTATGTAAATAAAAAAGTTATAATCCGAATATTTTATTGAGAAATTGACATTTTTATAAAATGAGGCGTTTTAAACTTGATCAAAATTATAAAACCAGACAAAAATTCTACGAAATTGTACGAAAAGTGTGCGAAAACATTCAACAACCAAATTTAATAATGAGTTCTACCTCCACTGGTTTTGATGACTTCAAAAATTCTTTGGGCATGCTAGAAATTAGTGTTTCCATTAACCTGCGAGGAATATTGCTCCAGCTTCTGAAGATAGCTTCACGAAGTTCATTTTTTGTTGAATAAAGTGTTCAGCTTCAAATACTTGGGAGCAACCCTACTAAAAGATGGTACCTGCAACGCATAAGTACGCACACGGATCGCCACAGACTGGAAAGGATATGGAAGAGCAACATCAGCTTCCATACTAAGTTCCAGCTCTACAAATCGCTGGTCATATTCATCCTCCTCAAGGGGTGTGAGACTTGGACACTCCTAGTTGAGACAGGAAAAAGTGTTCAGTCGTTCGAGCACAATTGCTTGAGAGCTCCTTTCGCATCTCCTGCTGGGAGCACAAAAAACAATGACTATGTACGGAACAAGGTCAAAAGTCTCGTGGGCTGACAGGAAACTCTTCTCGTCACTATTAAACGTCGGATGATGTCACGGTTTGGCAAGTCACATCGCATAACGCTCTCTGCAAAATCATCATGCAAGTCACTGTTGAAGGCGGACGCAAGCGGGGACGGCAACGCGAAAGCTGGTCAGAAAACATTAAAGAATGGACAGACATGACAATGCCGGAAGACCTGAGAGCCAACGCCAACAGATCATCCTGGAGGAGATTGTCTGTTTCTTCTGTCGTTAGGTGACCCCGACAATTGAAGGAGTCAAGACACTGATGATGATGATGATGATGATGATGATGATGATGATGATGATGATGATTTATTTAAAATAACATTTTTTTAATGAATTCTATCATATTGTAACTCAATAACTCGTATAAAATGCATAAAAATGCTGGTCTCGAAGAAATGAAAAATAATTTAAACACCTTGCAATAAAATAAATGTTTCAAATCAATTTGAAAAATATCATTTATTATAAGAAAAGATCGAAAATTTTATTTAATTAATTTCTGAATTATTTGCCTTTAAAAATAAACTAAAGCACTTTGTCTTTTCATAATTTTATGCCAGTGAAAAAAAAAAAAAAAAGAATTTCATGGTCCACCTATTTTCCTTGTGCCAACTCCAGACCTATTTTTAAAGAATTCTCATGCACACTTGTGGGCCAAGGGGCCCATGTTGAGAATCACTGGTCTAGATGACCCTCTCTGAAAATCAGCCTTGAATGAAAAAAAAAAGTTTGAGCTTTTGGCGTTATTGTAAACATACAAAGTAACTCTCGCCCAAGCTTTTTAGCGACCGGCCAATGATTACCACCACGTTGCATTCCGATTCTCGATCTCGTCAGGGTGTGCACCAAAAGCTGGGAAAGGGTCTGCTGCATGCTCACAATGTAAAAAATTGAAAGAAAAACACCACGTCGAGAAATAAGAACGCGAACCATGTTTTCCATATTATACGTAGGTGTTTTATTCAGGGTTTCGTCTGCTCATCCGCGTGAGCAGGTAGGTGATTCTTGAGACGTATGCTATGTCAGTTCTTCCCGCCTACCAACTCCTCGTCCATCAACTCCTCCCAATGTGGTGGCAAGCAATACAAAATGGAGGCGTCAGAACATTTTTTTTTACTAATGTTCACCCAATACAAGGTTCAAGAGCCACTCAATGTAGAGGTAACTGTGTGGAATTATATTAGCGTAGGAAGGTACAAGAGTTAGGAGTATAGAGCTGAAGTAAACTTTTGAAGGAACCGGAAACTCAGTCCTAAACAAAGAATAAACCTCTACTTCTGTTCGAAAGACCGGAGAGTAATGTGAAGCGGGCGATAGGCGAATCAATCTACTCCTGTTATACTGTTCGACACGTCCATCTCCCCAAAGAGCGGACGAGAACTCTCCTCGTTCTCAAACATGACTGTTAATATAGGCCAGCATCCGGATATACCATATTACAGGTTTTGGTTGACTCTTGATCCCTGAAAATACTTTTACTTCTCATTTCTTCCAGTTAGAAGGCCGAAGCTCAAAAGGTCTATCAAACTTGAGAGCGAGATCAAAATACCTCTTACTTTTATATGTGGTTGTTCAAAGTATCACGTTATGTCAAATAAAGAGGATACCGAAACATGTCGCGCTTGAAACGTGATATAGCGTATTGTAGTTAAAAATATAATATCAAACACAACAGGAAAAAGAGTGTCAAATGAACTTGTTTTTTATGACCTGATACAACACAACCACAACTTGACACGACTGGTGGGAACAAATAATTCCATTGTGAATAAAACTTACCATTGATGTTTTCGTTTCCATGACGATTCTCTCATTTATTCAGAGACTCATTATTACTTTCAAATCAACTGACTGGGTTACATATGAAATATCAATTTATAAGTGCGTGCCTGCGTGCGTACGTTTATGCTCTCTCTCTCTCTCTCTCTCTCTCTCTCTCTCTCTCTCTCTCTCTCTCTCTCTCTCTCTCTCTCTCTCTCTCTCTCTCTCTCTCTCTCTCTCTCTCTCTTACTTCTTCTCTATCACACATATACATGCACATACATATTATTTTTATTATATTGGGGGTTTCCGACCCCATTTGTTTACTTGCTGAGATCTTGATGGCTGGAAACTATTTCTTTTCGGATTTGTACCACTTGAGTTTGTTCTTGTACTTGTATACGAGGTAAATGATCGATTAGGACCGTATGGTTGGTCCGACTGAAAACTCGGACCCGAACTAGCCCCAGATCTTGGACCAGGACCAGGTCCGAAGGGACCGCTGTATTTTGATGTGTTGCGTTTATGTGTTAACGCATATTCGTCCGCAAGAGTGGCCATTTCATATACAGTATCTACTTTTCTTTCCTAAATGTATATTTTTTTTATGTTTTCGGGAACACATTCTTTAGATTCTATATTAGAATCAGTTGTCTTAGTCTACCATGGCCATCCTCGATATTTTTCGACTGGTTCCATCAGTCGAAATAAGTTTGCTTTTCACTTGAAAACCTTACGTAAATTTCTCCGTCGATTTTTCGTAACTTCCTGAGTCCTAATGGTAAGTTTAAGGCACAACTTCATGTGTTTAAAGATGGCTGAATTCACAATAGGCACAGTCCCTCTAATGCATACGATTTCTGAGATTTACCTTTTAGCACAGTTTGTAATTACATGAAAATGTGAAAAATATCCATCTACATCCACTTCATTAAAGTTCAGTACTAGCCTAGATGAGGCGCGGTGGAGTAATGGATTTCCGGTCGGATTGAGGAACCGGAGAGCCGAGTTCGAATTCCATTCGAATCCATTACATTCACTTACATGTTAATACCCTTGGGAAAGATGGATAGTTTTCTTCTCCGCCCAGCTATGGGTAAATAGCAGGACAGACCGAGTTCTATAGCCTTGTATGGCAACTGGTTTACCGCAGAAAGAAATTGCAACCTACTGCGGGAAAAAAATTGCCTCGTCAGTCAAGTATCGAAAGATATATGATCGCCTAAGCGTGTATCCCGCATGGCACATAACTGACGAACTAGCCTAACCTGCTTTGAATTCGTTCTGTCTATTTTCACTACTTAAATGGCTTTTTATATTTAGTGGAACTGTGTCTCGTGTCTAATTCTAGCTCTTTCTATTTCTGCTTCCTTCCTCGCTTTTTCTCTGTTAGCTTTGATTCTTCCTTTTTCAATCAAAGCTTCAATTTTAAATTTCTCAGGTTCAAATTGAACCTGGGATAACTTATTTGTTGCTACTGATAGCTGACTTAACGTGTCTTCATCAAAGATATCGTTATCTCCCATATGCTATGCAATCACCCAAACTAGTTGTGATTTGCACATAGACTTCCTTAGATCTAATTCTAAATTATTACTAATATCTAGTATATCATCTTTTTTAAGTTTAAGTAGCTTTTCTGGGGAGGGTGACTTTAAAGAACATTCAATTACAGGCATTTTTGTCTGCCACCCGCCAGCACACTAATATACATATGATTTCGTACATCAATTTTATATGTTACGAATTTGCAACGTATAACGATATGAACCCCAGGTTCAAAGAAAAAAAAAAAAAAAAAGAAGAAAAAGGTGGGTTCGCTCAGATAGGAACACACGAACACTTATCGACCAACAATAAACATAAACATTTGTAAATAAATTTTATATCACAAAATTCAAAATACAAAATACAGGAAAAGTATGGAGTGACAGACGTACGATTAATAAAAGAATACTTAACTGATATTGGATGCCAGTTCAAACGTTTGTGTTTCAGGAATTGGGAGTTCGAATGTTTGTAATGACAGACAAAGTTGCTGTAGAATGTTCACAAAAGATGGCTGTTCTTTCTTCCGCAATGTGAAATATAGAATTCTAGAATAATCTTTGTGTTCCATTTCCCCTTGCTTAATTGGATTGCGTCCGAGGTTAAAGTAATGTTTTCATTGTATCTATGTAGGTACAAAATTCCTTTATTCTTAAATAGTCAAATAGACTCAAAATCCCCGGGAAGAAATTTTCTTATTCCCTACACAGCGAGTAATCGAATAGATTTGTAGGTGTATTTATCATCCCTTACGATCGTATGATGAGAGACTATTTTTTCACGAGCTGTTGTCATTGGAGGTCATCGGGAAACTAAAAATTATGATACCAAAATCCCACTTGATGATGTATGTCACGTAAGCGTAGTTGACTGATTCTTACACCAATTCTTAGGTCATTCTATTTGCTCTCAAACAATCCCAAAATTCCTTCCGACTATTTCTTAGGAGATCCTCCTGTTTGTTGTCAAGTGACCCCAAATTCCTTTCCTGACATTTCTTCACCGAAACAAGACTCAGTCCAGATAGGTAGTAAAAAAATACAAAGAGAGAGAGAGGAGAAAAAGAAACAAAGTCTCTCTTACTAAATTGGTTATACGTCTGGTTGAACAGTTAATATTGATGGCCATGTCAATATATATATATATATATATATATATATATATATATGTGTGTGTGTGTGTGTGTGTGTGTGTGTGTGTGTGTGCGTGTACCCCTACAGAAAACGCGCTATGTAAGGTTTCAAATTAATTCTTTCTAGAAGCCTTTATTTTAGTTTTAATTACATGCTAATAGATTAAATTTAATATTTCCAATAAGCAAAATACTTTGCTGTATTTCAAACTGAATTTAAATTGATTGGATTATTTAGCAGTGGGATCGTCCATACTGACAAATATGTCAACACAACATCATACTTGTTAATAAAAAAACTCTTTCAGAAATAAAAAATACTTTTCTGAAACTTTATTTTAGGATGATTAACCGATTTAAAGTTTAATTACTCTGAACTAAAAAAAATGTTACTTATTCTAATTAAAATTTTTAAAAAATGAAAAGTATTCTTGCAAAAATTCATTATTCATTGAAATAATATTTTCTTAAGACAACAGAGTTCATAATACATTTCATTGTTATTCAAAAAAGCAATTAAAAGCATTTCTAATTAAATAATGTCTTAGTTTTATTGTATTTTTATTTTACGATTCATAATAGAATTTCTGTAACTGGGATTCTCTTTGATAAAAAAAAATTGATGATTTAAATTCTTCTAGAACTTGTGAGTGTAAATGTAAAAGTGGGCACTGAGGTCACTCACAAGTGGTGAATTTTCGTTTTCACACAAGAAATCCAAACACATCGAACAGACATATTGCATTAAGTTTTGCCAAAAGCCTTGTGATACTCAGGCACAAAACACCAGAAGATTCAGACCTTTGGTGATGATGCCATGGACAAAACTCAGATCAACGAGTTGTAGAACCATTTCAAACATGTCCGAGCCTCAGTGAAAAGTTAATCAAGCTTAGGCAGGCCATCCACAAGCCGAAATGAGCAGCCGATTGAGAAGGTTCGGCGAATAGTTATGGAAGTCTGTCGTGTAACAATCCAGGAAATTGCTCACGAAGTGAGAATAAGCATAGAATCAGTGCATTCCATTTTAAAGTAGGATATGTGCATGCGGAGAGTATCGGCGAAATTCGTGTTTTTTTCAGATTGCCAAGACAAAGAGAAGTGAGCCTGTCGAACAAGTGGCGTGTTGTTCTTGACAAAGAAAGCTTGTTGTAATAAACAAGCAAAAATCAAAGATATCCAAGGATAAACTTATATATATATATATATATATATATATATGTGTGTGTGTGTGTGTGTGTGTGTGTGTGTGTGTGTGTGTGTGTGTCTGTGTGTGTGTGTGTAAAAATATATAGAAAATAGGAAAGAACTCGTTAGGTAAATAATCCAAAGTTCTTTAGTAATTTTGTTATTACTTTTTAAAAATAGTGTTCGATACGAAAGCAGAACATAAATATAAGTTTATCCTTGGATAATATCTTTGATTTTTGCTTGTTTAGAAGACATCGAATATACGTGATACTGTTTATTCTTCGCGAAACTTTACGATCAGATGTATTTGTTATTTTAAATGGCTGCTTGAATCAATCTCACTGGTAGCAATAAAATAACATCAGCAAAAGCAGCAGCAGCAGCAACAACAATAATAACAATAGTGAAATTTAAAAAAAATACTGAGGCATTTGATTCTTTCTACTTTAAAACTTCATACATTCTGGCATCAAAAATATCTAACGAAGCTGTGAAGTTGAGTGATTTTTTTCCTGTTCTGTATTACCATACTGCTTATGGCATTTCGAGGGGACAGTTCTTTAAAAATCCCATACTAGAATAAAGGGCAGATTTGTAATTAAAAATAAGCAAATTGGTGGTATCAAATAAGATTTGATATTTGTTGGACATAGCCAACTTAACGCAGTTTTACTCCTAAGATCAGCGCCTTAACCCAGTTAATATCTCGAATTTCGTCGAAGGAGGAAAATATTATACTTCCGTCTTTTCTTATGTAACCATTCGTGAACAAATACCAAACGGTGCGTTCTAGAAAAGTAACATTTTAAAACTTACTAATATGTATTTTAACCTTTTATTTATTTCTGAAAATATAACGATTTTAAGGTTGGATTTTTCTTCTTCTTCTTCTTCTTCTTCTTCATCTTTTTTTTCTTCTCTTAGATTATTAGAAAATGTTTATTTTATATAGCAATTATAACATTGATTAACATATAAATAAAGCAATGCTGTTGATCGGTATTTTAGCTGCCAGTTTATTTCAATACAAGATTGACGGCTAATAAAAGATTCAAAGGGTTCTTTCTGTAAAGTATTCCCCAGAAACAAACCAAAGCTACTCAAATAATGTTCAACAATCCAAAATACTTGCTCCGATGAGCTGCTTTCACTGGTTCCCAGACTCCATGAAGTCAAGCGCCCTACAAGGCTGGCATCCTGCTCCCACCCTTACACTGTAGAAACTTTTAAATGTAGCCATCTCTTCTACTCCAATAGCTTCATACCTCGCATCTCTCGCCTGTGGAACATCCTTCCCAATTACTGTTTCCCTGAGAGCTATAATCTCCAACTATTCAAATGTAATGTCAATCGACACCTCCAGTTGCCTTGAGCTACCCTCTCCTCATCCTTTCTTCTATCACTCTTATCTGCTCTTGCTCCAAATCTTCTGCAACTCCCCTGCATCCTAGTGGCTTCACGACTTGCTCGGGGCGTAATGCTTAAAAAAAAAAAAAAAACTTGTTTCAGTCATGTAAAAATATAGACAACAAAATAACCAGTTCTACAGAACTGTTTTTAGTTTGTGAGAAACATTTTGTAAAGTTGCAATGAACATATTGTTCTAGTGTTATTGAGGAATTTGATAAGGTTTCCAATAAGGATTGCTTAGGGGTAATTGTCAAGTGCCATCGTCGTCTATGTGACATGTCCCTTCAGGACATTGCCGATCATGACTCTCCACAATTTCTTGTCTTAGTAACTCTTAATAAATTTTATCTTTTTGTTATCTCTTCTAAACCTCGTTCTGCCATCAAGCTCTGTTTTTCTCTGTACCTCTTGTCTTCAATCTGTCCTGTGAGTATTACATTTTTCAAGCCCCTCTTCCTCATTATGTGCCCTAGAAATTTCAATCGTTCTGATAAGTTTGCTTTTTGTTTCCATTTTCTCTAAAACCTCGTTGTTGCTCACATGTTCGGCCCATGGTATTTTCAGCATCTTTCTGTAGAAGGACATTTCTGTTGCTTCAAGTCTCTTCTTCAACCAGCATACACTACTATATAGGAGGACTAATATTACATAACAGTTCAGTACTCTTTTTCTTCGTTTCTAGCGAAATTTTTGTTTCTTAGTACTTTGCTTAGCTTTTGAAAGGCATTTTTCGCTATCCCAATGCGCTTTCGAATTTCAATGTCGCACTTTCCGTCCTTTGTTAAAACAATTACCAGATACTTAAACTCTTTTACTTGTTTGATTTTGGTATCTCCAATTTGTAATTTGCATGTTGAGATGTCCCTTTTGCTAACAACCTCACATTCTATCCTTTTGCAATTTAGGTTTTGGCTTCCTTCACTCAATTCTACTAAAATAAGTTCATCAAATCATAAAGTACACGTTTGTTCAACTGTGGCAAAATTTCAAAGAATGTTGATAGCGATATATATTAGTTTGGTGCAAAAATAATGACGTAATAATGTCGTTTTTTGACGTATTTTTTACCGTCAAAAAACGATATTATTACGTCATTATTTTTGCACCAACCTAATATTTAAGGTTTTGATAAATTACTATTTGAGAGTACAACAGAGTATTTACAAACGCTTTAATGAGTGTAACTATACCAAAAGTCTAAAAGAAAATGTGTAATAAATAAATAAATGAATGAATAAAATAAATAAAATTTCTCGACTGTGTAATCTAATGATAGTCTTATCCAATCTTATGCCGGACTAGGCTTATCCAATCTTATGCCGGACAAGGCTTATACAAGTTGTCTTCGCACAGAGAATGCTGGCAGTTTATAGAGCCTATTTTGGAAAATATCCCAGTTGGCCATAGTTTGTTTAGAGTCAGGCCAGTATAATGGCGAATCATTAAAAGCGATTTTGTTATTCGTCGCCAACGACTGAGTCAGCCGGAAGACAGAAAAATAAAACATGATTATGTGGCAATTATGTTAAGTC